>LR750700.1:141840-274650 GCA_902729485.2 Mus minutoides
CGTAATGGCCCTGGCATTCCCCTGTTCTGGGGCATATAGAGTCTGTATGACCAAGGGGCCTCTCCTCCCAATGATGGCCAACTAGGCCATCTTCTTCTATATATGCAGCTAGAGACATGAGCGCAGGGGGAACTAGTTAGTTCATGTTATTCTTCCACCTAGAGGGTTGAAGACCCCTTCCGCTCCTTGGGTACTTTTTATGTAACTCTAGTTTAGTAAATGCAAGCATAGACACTATGCATCTACCTATATATAGTTGAATCCTAGAAAATGTGGAGATTGCTTATATCATACTTCTACTATAGACATATAGGTACATATTAGAACTTGTTCATATAAAAGTTAGTGCTTATAAGAATTTCATTATTTTTCTATGCAAAAATGACATAAAATAAATTGTGTATGTTGTTGTAACTGCATAACATGTACATAATTTATTCAGTAGTATATTTAAGTAAAGTAAGATGATAATGTACTTATTCTATGTACTTACCAATTCATATTTTGTGAAAATAACAAATTAAAATGATATAACAAGCACCCTAATAAATGATATCCTAAGAATTTTAACTTAATCAGAAGTAACAATCTTAGTGATGGAATCTGTAGGACTTTTTAAAAAATGCATTTTTCAACTATTAGTTACAAAATTTTTGAGAGAGGATCCTTCAGAAATCAGTTTCTTGATTTTGAAGTATTTTATATTTTGCTATTACTTATTTGCCTAACTAAGATTTCTCTGAAGTTAATACTTTCATATATTTTCATTGCTGTTTTTTTCTTGCTCTTTAGGATTACGTTAGGATTCTTTTAAGTTTTTTTTTTTTTTTTTTTTTTTTTTTTTTTTTTTTTTTTTTTTTTTTTTTTTTTTTTTTTTTTTTTTTTTTTTTTTTTTTTTTTTTTTTTTTTTTTTTTTTTTTTAATTCTGATGTAGTGGTTATAAAATCCCTTAGTATATTTTTGCCATAAAGAATATTTTTTTATTCTTCATAATGATAATTTTGCTAGTCTTTATAAGATTTCAGGATTTCATTTTTTTTGTCCTGATTGATTTTAGAGTTTCTCTTGGTAAACCTACTATAATGACAAACTTGTAAGTTTCCTCTTGTATGTAAGCTGATACCTGTCTTGCAGCTTTCAGTATTTTTATTATTTATTTCTAGTATTTTAACTATGAAATATTACAGAGTGTGGAAACTTTCCTGTAGTTTGAAATGACTCTCAAATATATATTGTTATTTCTTTCCCTGGATTCATGTCTTTATGTTAAGTAAATAATTTTATTAAGTGTATTATGTAAGTCTTTGTCATGGAAATCTTCTGTAATATTACCATGATTCAGGAAACGGTCTTTTAATGTTTTCCCATAGATTTATACATTGTGTTCAAACATACTTATTATTTTATTTTTGTCAATAACTCTGTATTGTGATTTGTCTATTATTTTTTGCTTCCTGGAATATTTTTTTACTTTATCCATTCATATAGTGAAGGTTTCTTCTCATTTTTTAAAATTAATGTACTTTTTCTAAAATTTTAAGGGTTTTTATTTGTCTATCTTTATTGAATTTGTATTTCCTATCCTGTATTAGTTAGTACCCATTAGTACTTCTGCTTCTTTCAAGTATTTATGTGTACTCACTTCTAATTAATACATCAAACACAATTCTTACATTTGTTTATATATATATATATATATATATATATATATATATATATATATATATATATGTGTGTGTGTGTGTGTGTGTGTGTGTGTGTGTGTGTGTGTTTTATCTGCATTTGTGTTTATGCATTATATTCATGACTAGTATTTGTTGAGGTTAGAGGATATTGTTGGATGCCCTAGAACTGGATTTTGATACTTTTGACCCACCAGTAGATGTTTAGAATCAAACCCACAGAATCTACAATAACAACACGTGCTCTTAACATCTGAATCATCTTTCCTGTCCAAGAATATTATACAAAATATAGAATATTAATTTCAGAAACAATATGAATGTTATAAAGATCCTACTATAAACATATCAAAGTCATTTTCTAGTATCATTCACCCCATTGACTATCCAGAATACTAAGGCTCAAAGGAGCAAGGCTAGTATAGTGTATGGTAAGGTATTTTTGACTAAACTCATGAAAGAAAGGAGATTGAGAAATGATAGTACTATATCAGCAGACCAAAAACATTGAGGGTAAAATGGACAGAAGTAGAAAGTTTAGATATTGTTAGGATCCAGGGATCTAATGACAGCCAAGAAAACCTGTAGTTAAAAGATGCAGTACATGTGAAACTGAAGTGTTAGAGAGTATAGCATAGCATAGCATGTACATGCCTCAGTATTTAATCAAAATACGTGTATAAACCAGTCATAACATGGTAAAAATGCCCATAATCCCAGTAGAATTGAAGGCTGTAAGAGCAAGTGCTTATGGACATCCTCATCTATATCATGAATACTTGGTCAATATGTGCTACATGAAAACCTGCCTCAAATATAATAGATGAAGAATGCATACAAGGATAAATGGAGGAGAAGAAGAAATGAGGTAGAGATGAGAAGGAGGGCATCTGGTTTATGCATAGGAAAAGCATTCACATATGTGCAACAGTGGATTCAAAAACATTCAGGACTATTATAAATTGAACAGCATAAAACCTAAGCTAAGATGATTCAAAAATATTTCTTAAAGAGTGAATATTTTATTAAAACATCAAATACAAAGTAAAATACATGAAAATATTACATAATCAACATTTCTTTCTTGATAAAATTAGTTATGTATTCTTTTCTTCTTGTTTCCAAGACCAAACAATGTTGACATTTAGGAAGGGGCATTTTGCAGCTCCATTTTAAACTTAAGCATCCGGATCTGTGAGCATGCAGTACCCAGTATAATTCACACTGACTTTTGTGCTGAGTGTCTTCTCCATCACCTGTAAACTTGAGTCTTAGTAGGATCTTTCTCTGGCTGCCGCACATGGTGTTGATATAGAAAAGTATGTCACTAGGTAAAGTCAAACCTGTGTTGTAAGGTTGCACTCAGACTGTTGATTACGTTGACTTACTCATGTGTATATGTCACTGGCCTTCTTCACCTCAAATGCTTCTCTTCCCAGGACTCTGACTGCCTCGTTAACTTCTAAGTATTTGAGATCAGGCCAGTTTATCTTGGATTACACTGTTCTGGAAACACAACTCTCAGTCCAGCTTGTATTCGAGTCTTGGATTGTTCCTAGGATGGGCAGAGGTTCTGGGGGGGGGGGATCTCTGCAAATGACTGCAGAACTTCTCAGTCTAGTGCTTTCATGCTGCTCTTCACACTAGACTGATTCAGTCTTCCTCTGCCTAAGATCTAGTTATCCCCTGACCATATGTTCACAGCCTGTTACATATCACTACCACTCACCATACCTACTCATGTCAGGGGTTTAAGGAAGAAGCCCCTGTCTGTCTCCTCTGGCTGTAGCCTGAGCAATGCAGCATATTCTGGCACCAGATCGCAAATGCTGCCACCTCTTTTGTGAAGATCTCACTGAGGCTTATCTTTTCATTTTCTCAACGATGTTTTGTAGTAATATAAACTACTTTAATTATCTTGACTGTTCTTTCATTGACAAATAATACTGAAGGAATTTGGAATTCCATCTTAAGGAAATGGTCTCCAGGTAAATTTTTTTTACTTTGAATCTTTTATTGTCATGGTTGACATTTGTATTGTTACAAAAGAGATTATACTTTTCTTATGTAAGTTACCCAGATTGTTTCTCATAATATACAATAGCAAATAAATGATAAGGACTCTCAAGGTTTTTTTACCATTTAGAATCTCTTGAAGGTATGATGTATTTTCTTTTTAAATATCTTATTGGAATATATGGAAAGGAAATGTGAAAATAACTGAGAAATGGGGTGAAAAATAAATGTTACTCATGGAAATATAAACTGAGTTGAGTTCACCAAAAAATTCTATATGGGAAATCTATGAACAGCTTCATCCTACTGTCTGGTCATAACCAGAAATCAGTGATAATTTCAAGGAAGTTTCTGTATCCTTTGGTCAAAAGTTCCTTAGTAATGGTGTTTTGGAAAAATACTAAATGGAGTACATACAAGTGATGATTGGGACATGTGTACATCAAAGAAAGAGAGATTGCTGGGACAGTTGGTTTCTGTGACAGAGTTACAGCATGGTATCTTGAAGATGAGCTTCTCTAAGTGCTTTATTAGACAAGTCTGAAGAACAAGCTGAACACTATATTTGGCACTCCCTAGGGTAGTAACCCGGTGAGAACAAGAACAAGAGAAGGATGTGGAACTTGGAATAGAACTACCAATTGTGCGAGTACTGTTAGGTGAGAAACGTGGGATATCAGTGAGCAAACAAGCGAGCTCTGGGTAGGGAGATAATGCCATGGGGCAAAGAGAACAGTAAGCATTGGGATGTTTTCAACAATGCTCTTGGCCTGAACAGAAAGCAGGAAGTTAAGGGGTGTTTTTCATAATGCACTCAGCCTGTGCATAGTAAAATAAACAGCATAACAGGAAGATGGCTGCCCCCTGAGCTTCCCTGTTCCTTCCTGGAGAGAATGTTTCAATTCAGACATAATTATTGTGCAACATAATGAACCACCCAAATGCTTATACTAATAGAGGAGAAAGAAAATGAGAAATAGCTATCAAACAAATCAGGAAAAAATGAAATTAGCAACCAGCTTTGAATAATAAATTTATATTAATACAGTCTGAATTCATCATTGGGAAGAGCGTGGAGTAAATGATGAAACAATAATTGGAGAGGTGGATCCAGGAAACAAAATGTGCTAGTGAACTAAAACACATCACTGTTTAGTACAAATAAGCAATATGTTTTTAAAAATAATGTTCAAAATCTATAGACATAAAGGGCATGTAAATTAAATGTCTTTGATTCCACCTCTCCCAGCAAGTATGATTATCAGAAGAGCAACAGCAAACAAAAAGCAAAAGCTGCGGGGAAAGAGATGTATTCACAAACTGTTTGCTGGGAACTTTAACTTGAAATCAATATACAGGTTCCTCAGAAAAAGTAAAAGGAGAATTACCATGTGACCCAGCTACATCATTCCTGGGTTTATACCCGAGTTGAGTATCCATGTTTTCTGCTACTTTGTTCACAATGCTTAGGAAATGGAATCCATCAACTGATGGATAAACAATGAAAATCTGTAACAGAGGAAGAATGAAAATTTATCCAGCTGTGAAAAGAATGAAATTATAATGTTTGCCGGAAAATGGTTACAATTGAAAATCATGATGGTAAGCAAAATAAACCAGACTCAGGAAGACTATTGAAGCTGTTTAACTTCATTAGTGGAATTTATACAGAAATGTAACTGTGAATTTACCTACACGTTTGTAAGTCCTGAAATGATAAAGGGGACCAGTGGAGGGATAAAGAGGTCTTAAGGGAAAGCAAGAAAGAATACTGAAACTGCTCTTCTCAGCACAATGCATTTTAAATCATATTTTAGATGTTACTTTAAAATTAAATAGCACATGAATATAAGGTAGTATAAATATATTTTCATAAATTTCATATTAACTTCATTTCTTCTTTTCTATATCTTATACTTACATTTGATTGAAATGGTTAACAATTTTCAACCACTATTTTATAAAGAGAATTGGCATCTGCAAATAATAAGGACTTTGAGAGTCTGCACACAAAAAAAAACTTTTTAATTATATCATACCAAGAACACATAATGCTTTCCTCCCTCTACCTCTCTTCCTCTTCCTCTGTGTTCTCCCTCTTTCTATCCCTCCCCTTCTTTCCTCCCTCCTCCCTCCCTTCCCTCCCCACTCTCAATTCCTTGCTTGTTCTGACTCCATCTCCCATACTTATTTTTTCTTTATATAGGCAACTTTTACAGGGTTGCAAATACTTACATTGGATAATAACTATATCCCCTTTTGAACTTAGACATTTGCATACTGATGAGTCCAATTTTTTTAGACATAGGGACACCCAATATTGCTTCTGACAAAAGAAGAGTTGGTTAAAAGAGTAAATATCAAAGCTGTTCATCATTTGCCTGAATGTTACCCAGGGAGAATTTGTTCTTCATGTGAACTGCATTTTCAAGTACAGATTCATCTGTAGATCTATGAAAATTTAAGAACTTGAGAATGTCTTAATCCTAGCATTTCAGATGTCCAGACTCCATACTGAATTTTTTTCCAAAACTGAAGTTAAAATTGCAATGCATTTTGAAATCACCATGAAATTAAGAATATATGGAGATATAATTTATGTTCCTTAAAATACTGAGAATTATAAATAGTAAGATTAATAATGCCATTGAAATATATGCTAATGATTTTTTACTCATCAGGGAAAAATTCTTATAACAGTAGGCTTTCCATATGTAAAGGAGATATGATAGAATTAACTGAGAGTAAATGACTGGTGATTTTAATGTTAAAGAAGTTCTTTCTGAATACCAACTAACACACATTTTTGTTTTACATGATTTTCTCTAATTAAATTCAATGGAATTTTTCATAATTGTTCATTGTAGGTTAGATTGTTAAATCTGTTAGATCTCTAGTGAATGTCTTTTTATACCTTTGTGGAACATTGGAATATTAATACTTGTAGAATTTATAGCAATTATTTTGTTAATAAATAAAATTTCTGAATATTGCAAAGTTCTGTGATTGAAGATAAAAATGGTAATATTTGATGATATTGTTATGCATTATTTAGTATTCTGTAAGTTTTATGTGTACATGTTGCTGAAAACTATGTCATCACTGATGTAATATATTTTAGTAATTAAACGTTATTTTAAAAAAATTACATGTTGTACTATTGTAGCATACATCCCACATAATTCATATATATCTTCTATATAAGCATTGTTTCAGTGTTATTGCTTCCCTTCCACTGTTATTGAAAAAAATTAGATAAGATGTGGCATTCAGTTAGTTTTCCTCTAAAACAATGCTAAAAAATAGGTGTGAGGCATTGAGACCAAAGAACTAGAAGAGAAAGCCATTATTCTAGAGTACTTTACAGTTGTAGTCATTGCCTTTTAGAATACTGTTGTGGTTACTCTTGTATAGAGTTTAAGACTTTCCTCATAATAATATATAAGAGAGACACTACTCCAATGAGAACTTCAGCCTTAGCGATCCCAAGTGCCATGTATCACCAGGTTGCTCTTCTACAACTGTCAGGGGAATGGCCTAAGTATGCAAAGTCTCAGAATCAGAAAATTCTGCTGTGATGGTGAGGGAAGAGGTAGCCAATTGCATCTGATAATTTGAGTTATTTATGGATGTGAAATGTGACGTGAGTGGGTAAAAGACATATATATATAGCAAAAGGTGGATAGTGATTGAAGTTACTAATAAATCTAAAGGACATTGTTAACAAGATTTGAAGCATATTTATGCTTAATTGTCTAGTAAATAATTTGAAATATAGATGATTTTTTTTTTATATTTTTAGAACTTCATACTGCTGACGGCCAGTTTGGGGGGTTTAACCCAGAGGGTCAATACTGACATGGCAGACTTGGGGACAGAGGGGGAAGTCAGGTGATGTTCAGGGAAATATAGCAGTCCTGATTACCATTCAGCCACTTCTGTGGCCCTGACTGATTAGAATCAGATGATTCTTTTTTTATACAAGTTTAATAGAACAAAGACAGACCAAAGATTATACAAGTGATACTGATTATGTTTTTAATCTTTAATTACATGTCCAGGATTATAAGTTTAGTTACAATTAGAAAATACAAAGAGAACACATTTTATTCTTATCATTATCCTATAATTCTGATTTAAAAGCACTAAAAATATCTCTTTCAAAGCGAACACATTTATTATCTGACAGTGCATTTATGCTGCAGGGTTTGTATTTTTAAAGCACTTCAGATAACCAGAAAATACTTGAAATTAAATTTTTTATGATTAGCAAATTCTAATGCCTAACTTTTTTTACTACACATTTTTCATCATGTATGTTAGAAAGAAGAAAAAGTTTATTTTAGTCAACCTATCTTATTTATTGAATTCTATTCCTTGAGAGATATATATCCTGTATAACTCTCCATCTTTAAACTACAGTCTGAGAGAGCTCTAAGCTTATAAAATAAAGAGACCTTGAATCTGTAGACTCTTCTTTTGGCCAGTCATAGTTTGTTAATTGCCTCTGTTTACCCTGCACCAATTGTAATCTTTGAGTTTGCTCAGAGGCAGATATCTCAAGAAGATTCCAAGAGGAATAGCCACATCTAGTTATGTCCTTATGTGTGAATAATAATCTCCAGGGCATATGGAAGAGCCCCAAATGGTGGTCAGACAAAGGCAAGTATAGGATTGTCCTAAAAAGACTCAGACATATTTTTTTCTAATGAAAAAACAAAAACTGGACCATAACGTACAGAGTTCCCAAGAATGTAACAAACAGCAACCAAAACTCAAAAATGGGAGAATGAAGGACAGTGATTGTTGCAATCTGCTCAGCTTTTCAGGAACTGTATCAAGAGCTATGCTGGCCTCATGACAGTTGATATGCCTGTGCCATCAAACCACATTCTTCTTTCAGATCAGTTCTACACAATGGTAGCCTGGTCACTGGTAAAGAATTCTAGTGCTCCTTTATCTTAAAGTAAGATGAAAATTTTACACAGATCAAGGAGTTGGATGAGAGAGTATGTGCTTATCATCCAATCATGGAGATCTGACACAGAAGAAATCAAGGTTGTAGCAAGTGCTATCATGCTAAAGCTGGGAAGCAGAAATTGTAGTATCCTTGTGTTGGCTAGCTTTCAGTTCAGTGAGAGATCCCATCAAAACTTAAGGTGGAGACATCTGTCCTCAAAAACTTACATGTATATACACACATGAGAGAGAGAGAGAGAGAGAGAGAGAGAGAGAGAGAGAGAGAGAGAGAGAGAATGTGTGTGTACACTCATATATGAGTCCATATGCTCACATACCACACATAGAGGCATACACAGATGTAGAGAGCCATGCCCGAGCTGGTTCTGCTGCCATTCCAAGATGGCGCCGACATCCTGTCACCACCCCCAGCCTGGAACAAGCAAACAAGTTCAGTGTGCATGCGCTTGTTACAAAGCCACATAAGTCACCGCCCATCCCAGGGCGTAACTTGAGGTAATGGGCAGTCAGCCAATCCTGACGACACACGTCTCACTGAGGTGTATATAAGTGGGATCCATCTTGGGCTCACCATCTTCCTCCTTATGATGTAATAAAAGTTTGCTGCAGAAGGATTCTGGTGTCCGTGTCCATTCTTGCCAGCGAGACGGTAGCATGGACTCTTTCACACAGATATGCACATGTACAGTCCTGTTGACATCAAACTTGAAAAATGATGCTTTATTCTATTTTCTAAATCTATTTGCAACTTGTCATTCATTTACCTGCCATTACTTATTATTCTTGCACATTACAGGGAAGCCAACTTAAATAGTGTATTTTTCATCACTTTAGATTAAGTCTTTAAAGTGCTTAGAAAATAAATGTTAACAGGGGTGAACCAAGAAAAATAATTCAAGTTTTGTAGCATCCAATAACAAATTGATGTGTTCAGTTATTTTTAAACATGCAGAAGAAATCATCAGAATACATTCCTTTTCTCTCATTTTATCATCTCATTAGCCACACTGACTCCACTGTCATTTCTAGGTTAAATAATGATTTTGGTGTTTTGTACTGATATTCTCAAGAGATGAAAATATGTTGCTATACATTTTACAAAGTAAAACAGACTAAGCTTGTATTAAATTGTACATTTGTATTAAATGTACAAATGAAGTTTTATAATCTTTCATTTTTGATGAGTTTTTCCTATCAAATTTGTAAAGGTAGCATTTCAGAAAGATGTTCAAATATGCATCATTGTGTATGTTAACCTGAAAAGAAAGAAGCAGCTCCTAAGCCATATCCTCTGCCATTATTTATGGATTATATTATGAGGTCCAGTGAAAAAATGTCACATATTCATTTGCATTAAGTAAGGAAGGTTAATCTAAAAGCAAAGCATATATGTAACCTGAGATGTCCTTTACAAGACCATAAGATGCTTAGGATATGGGATATCTTGGGTGTTAAGTATTTAACAACATTTTAAAAAGTTGATAGTTTAGCAGTTAATATATTTTTAAAAACTGGTTATCCCAGTTTAGGTAGAAATATATATGTCAAAGCTGTAAGAGCGCAAGCTTACTAACAGGACAAGTGTTGCACTAAGTGTTTGTGATCCTAAAGCTGGGACATGGAAATGGGAATATCCTTGGGAATGGCCATATCCTTGATATGGCTATGATGAATTAAATAACGCTGGATGGAGGGGCCATAGCACAAATGACACTGTGACAATTTTATTGTGAGCAATTAAGCCTTTTATGCCTTTATCAAAAACAGAATATAATGGCAACTGCCAGTATCAAAACCATTGTATTTGCCAGGATACAGTTAATTTTACAAGCCATTCGGGGTACACAAGATTATTGTGAAAGACAAATTGGCCTGTCAAGCATCCATGACTCCTTGACTACTAAAGGAACATACAGAGAAACACAAATCGGTCTGTATGTGTCAATGCCTGAGGAGGTGTATCATTTTCTCAGGAACTAGAAGGCATATTGTGCCCCAGGAGCAAGGGATTCTAACCTGAAAAATCTGTGATGTGTGCTTCTCAAGGCAGCAAACTCCATGGTTTCCTGCAGAAAAGCAATAGAAAACCATGGTGCTTCTGACTCCAGCCAATGGAATATTTGGATCCAGGAATGAAGAAAATATAAGTGTGTCAATATTCACCTTTATTACCATTTATACAATTTTCCCCTATTGTAATAAATATATGCACAGATAACTGCAAGTATTAGTTCTAAGAAATAGTTGCATTATGAAACACTGAAGGTCACCAGATCATTTTAAACATGGTTTACATACATCTACTGTTATTGTGAATGCAAACTTTATGGCCACTATGGAAATCTATGTTCCAGTTCCTTAGGAAGATGGAGATCAATCCCCATCAAAATTCATAAATACCACTTTGGCCATATGCCCAAAGGACATTTATTATACCACAAAGATCCTTGTTCAATTATGATTATTGTTATCCAATTCATCATAGAAATAATTCAGAAATAACCTAGATATCTCTAAGGTGATAAATGGATACAGAAAATATGCTATGTTAAACAATTCAATAAAACTTAGCTATTCAAAATGAAAATAATAAAATTTACAGCTAAATAGATTGAACTAGAAAATAAACTATCATGCATATCCTGTATGAAATAACCCATACTTAGAAAAACAAAACAAAAAAAAGTATATATTTACTTATATGTGGGTATTAATTGTTAAGTTAGTGATACTCATGATACAAATCATAGAACCAAAAGAGTAATGAACAATGAGATGGCAGGATAGTTCTTGCTGGAAAATGCAAATAGAATAAATAGGTATGGATGTATGGAGAGTTGAACAGAAAGAAGTATAGTGAGAGAGGGAAGGGGATATAGGGAGCATATGTGGACAGAAAGTACAATTAAAGGGCAATTGAAAGGTAGTACAGGAAACTGATACAGTAGAAGCTTGTGAAAATACTTATATTTATGAAGGCTACCTAAGTAAAACTGACAAATAATGGGGAATATAGAGGTATAATTGACATTATTCATCACCAAATTACTCTCCAAGTATTATATCAAATTGATTTATTGGATAAAAGGATCACATTAGAATCACCAAACAACCGAGACTATTGTCAGGGTTACTGGTTGTTTTCAAGAAACTAAATGCTACAGAAAACACCCACACAAATCATTGAATGTGGATAATTGAAGCTGGTGCCTACATTGAGCCTTTACCTTCAGATGCTAGTGTTTTGGTACAGAATGGTACTTTACATGCTGCTAATGGAGAAAACTAAAGACCAACCATGCCACAAACTTGCCTATTTACAATGGTGCCACACCTGCAAGATATGTTAGTGCAATGGTCAAAAAAGCTTGTAGAGTAACCAACCAACATATGAATTGGCTTAAGGCCCATGGCACAAAGACAGTATTCATCTCCAACACTGCTTGGGAGATCAAGAACCTGAGATGAAACCAAGGGGATAACCAAATACTACTCTTATATAAAATGAAACAAAAACCAGCTATACAATTAGTCCTATTGATATTCTGCTATACTTATAGATAAGGGCCTTTTTCATCCACCATTAGAAGCTTCCTTCCACAAAAGATAGGAACAAATACAGAGACCTATAGACAAACAATAGTCACAAACTGAGAAATCTTGGGACAATTGATCTAAATGGGATTTCCACAACAAATCATTCCCCTCAGAGCTCTGGGAACTCTTTTAAAAGAGGAGGTAGAAAGAATTTGAGAGGTAAGAGAAATGGAGAGCACCAATAAAATAATGCCCACATGAACTCACAGAGACTGAGGCAACAGTGGTATTTTTGAATAAATGTTTGATAAATTACATTGGCTTGATAGCTATCATGAGAAAAGCTATGGCTTAATCTATGCTAATAACTTCTAGAAAAGGAGGAAGCTAGTTTAATTATCAGTCATGACAGCTTAGGATTTTGTGAGAATGGGAATAAAAATGAGTAATGACACGCTAATTTTAAGGTTATTTTAAAATATTGCAATGGAAATTCAGGGCAGGTATGAGAACATAAAAAATATTTATACTTAATATTATCAAAGACACTGTTTGGGTTAGGTTTCTAATGCTGTAAAGAAACACCATGATTAGAACAACTATAAAAGGGCAGCATTGAATTAGAACTGGCTTACAGGTTCTGAGGGTCAGTATATTATCCTCAAGGCATGAAACATGGCAGAATCCAGGCAGGAATGGTACTGGAGGAGCTGGGAGTTCTATGTCTTCATTCAAAGAAAGCCAGGAGCAGACTGTTCTTAGGCATCTAGAAAGAGGGTCTTAAAGCACACTTCAAAGTTACACACTTCATCCAACAAGACCAAGGTCTTCATTCTTCTTGAGTTTCATGCTTACTAATATTATTACAGTTACTACTAAAAAAAGATTTATTAAATAGATACTTTAAAAGAACTTGAGAAGTATCAAAAAGACCAATTAGGCCTTTCCTCCTAACAACAATGGCAGTGTCCTCTACTTTGTGACTGGAAAACTGCAAGGTAATCTGATTTAGTACAAATGTCTTACTATTGTATAAATTGATTCATATTCTGGTTTATTTCAGGAATTGCACAATTTAGTCTTATGGGCCCAATTTTAATAATTATGGCTCTTGTCTTGATTTTGTGAGTCTCCTAATAGTGGAAGCAGATGTGTCTGACTCGTGTGCCTACTCTTGGGACTGCTTCCCTCCTATTGTTTTGCCTTGTCCAGCCTAGATACTAGGGCTTTTCCATTGTCTTAGTGTATTTCTTCATTGTCCTGTTTCATTGTCTCTTAGGGACCTGCTCTTTTCTGAAGGGAAGTGGAAGGGGAATTGATCTAGGGAAGAGAGGAGGGGAGGGGAGGAAGATCTGGAAATAGTGGAGGGAGGGAAAACTGTGGTTGGGATGTTATTGTATGAAAGGAGAATCTATTCTCAATTAAATAAAATGATAAGAGAGTCAATGATGATTTAAAAATTAATAAGGCCAATCTAGATATTTTGTACTACTTATAAACAGTATAATTAATAATATAATGAGAATTTTCACTGGGATTGTACTAAAATCTACACAACTGATATTGAAACTATATTAAGTGTCATAATGAATGAAGATTTATGTGGTATTCACTTAAAACAATGTGTTGTAGCTTTTAGAAACTAGCCAGCAGTTATATCACTAAATTTATCACTGGGCATACTCTAAGACAAGGCAACAGGTAAAAAGAAGCCTGGCTAACAACCTGATTGAATTCATGTGAGATTCTATGAAGGTAAACTGAACTGTAGTCATACACTTTATATGAAAATTATGATATAATTATGTCTTTTCCCACTTGTAATTAATTTATACTGTAATCCAGTATTAATGTATCAACTTAACTTAAAATTAATAATTTATTTTGCAATTAATTTTTTTAAAGTAGTATCTTAATTTTAATAAAATAAAATCATTTACAAAGGTGATTTTATTCTGATTGTTTCCCACAGATAGTATTGCTTTTTAAAACAGTCTGATAATTTTAATTTTATTCTCATTTATTTATTTATTACATAAACATGTCGCTGTTGTTTTGCAGTCCCTCACCCTACCACTATGTGGTAATTCAGCATGTAACTTACATGCTAATTTTAATCCTTTAATTAGAAGATTTCATGCTTATAATAATTTTAAAATGTTTCATTTAAAAACTGCCACATTACTAATTATTTTTAGCCTCATTTTAACACAGTTTCCTTGACCTCCCTTATATTATTCTTAGTACAAAAATGTGATAATATTGTTTTCTTAAATATTAACTTCTATGCTCTATGTTAATAGAAACTCTATAATTAACATCTTACACCAACAATTTCCTACTTTACATCTTTAACTGTCATTTGAATTTTTGCCAGAATCTTCTAATGATGAATACAATTTCCTGTGGTTTATATTTTGTGTTACTTTGATATTACAATACTGGATCCCTTCCATTATAATAACTTCTATTATTTTTTAAGACATAAATCTTCTAAAATTATTAAAGTAAAAAACAATGAGCAAACTTAGTGCTTTCCCATATTAAAACATTTCTGCTGTTCTTCAATGTTATGACAAAACTAAATATGTTCTTTATTTTCCTCTGTGAGGGTGGAGCCTTGAACAGTACTTGTTGTGTGTTTATATAGAATCTCTCAGCGTTTCGTACCTAAAAAGTCTATATTTTGTTATAATTATGAAAATATTTGTCTCTAATGATATAATTCTTTGTTATTAGTGTCTGTTTTTTCTCATAAATTCAATTAATGTACAGTAAATTTATTTGTGGAGGTTTATTTGGCATTGTTCCTACGAGGAAATCAACTATTCTTTCCAAACACAGTCTGCTTTTATTCTGAAAGTTTATATTTTCTTGCTTTTGGGGTTCAGATTATGAGATTTTTGTAAATGTGAATGTAGCTTTTATTAACTCAGATAAAGATATGAAATGAGAACCAGGAGTATTTCTTTCTCTGTTCTAACTCTCCCTAGGCTTAGGACTAGAAGCTTCTAGCCTCCATACAATCTTTCAGTCATTTGTCTGTCCCTCAATTAAATGTCCTTTTCAAACATGGCTGCTTTCTTCTAAAAACTAATTTTAACTTAAAGGTATGTACTAAAGTCATGTCTGTATTCGAGCTGGAGGGAATAGAAGTTTCTGGTATGTCTGCATTCCAGATGGATCATACACCAGAAGGTCTTCAAATATGATCTCTTGCAGAACCGCCATGTTGCTGGATTAAAATTTCTTTTAAATATAAATTTACAGTATGTATTTCATATACTTTCTCTTATGTTTATATATTTCTATGCTTCTATATAGATAAATTTTATTAGCTCACTTGAGATTACCAGTGTCCATGAGTCCCATATGAGAGAGGCAGAAGGATAAGAACGCTTGGCTGTTGTGATCTGGAAAACTATTCTGCAATACCTGCATGATCTTCATGGTGCTTAGCATATTACTTCCTAAAGAAAAATGACTCGCTGCCTCCAAAGAAGAAGACAACACGCAAGTTACATGACTTCAAATACAAACAAATGTTCTAAGAATCTTTGGTTTCCATGGTGTTTTAGACAAAGTATCCATTTGTCCAAAATAAAAGTGTCATTAATTGTCATGAACAGTTAGATCGGGGCGATGTCCTTCTTAAACACTATAGAAAAATGTAGTGAATTAAAGAAGAAAAACTGTTTCTAATTAAAGTATTCAATTCCTTTCATTATAAATATAACAAGGATGTTAGATCAAAGAAGTCAGTAATCCAAACTAAATCATAGCTATTAAGTTCATCGAGTCCTAAAAATTTTCTTAGATTTTGAACAAAGAAGAATTAAGTATGGTATTGATAGGGGTAAAGTTTACATTCTGTCACGATAACATGGCGTAATAAATGTTCTCAGTATTATGCAGCTGATCTCTACTTCTAAATACCATCTTATTTTTCTTACTCTTGGCTCTTAATAAGTATTGACAGTCTTACCATTGATGGCTGACAATCTACAAAACAAGGAAGAAAATCGACCTCTTTGGTGAAAGCCAAATTACAGGGTTGTATTAGATCCCTAGATTATAAGCTATGTGCTATTATTGACAAAGCAAGAAATTAATTAAACAAGAGTAAAGCATATTGTACAGGGGTTGTAAAGTCAAGCATGCATTTACTTATTTATTTGTTTATCAATTAATTCATTTATGTTTCAATTGATATCCACTTTCCAGTTATCCATCCACAACTCCCCCATCCCTTCCACTCTCTTCCTCTCTCCTTTGCCTCTATAAAGGTGCTCTTCTACCCATTCACCTACTCTTGCCTAACTACACTAGCATCCCTCTACACTGGGGCATCAAGCCTCCACAAGACCAAGGAACTCCCTTCCAAATGATGTCAGATCAGGCCATCTTCTATTACATATGTATCCAGAGCCATGGATCCTTCCATGTATATTCATTTGGTGATTTTGTCTCTGGGAACTCTGGTGGTCCATTTAGTTGATGTTGTTCTTCCTATGGGGATTCAATCCCATTCAGCTCCTTCAGTCCTTCCTCTATCTCTTTCATTGGGGTACCCTGGCACAGCCTGATGGTTGGCTGTATCTACATCTTTATTGGCCAGGTGCTGGTAGAACCTCTTAGGGAACAACCATACCAGGCTTCTGTCAGCAAGTACTTCTTGGCATCAGCAATAGTGTGAGAGTTTGGTGTCTACAGATGGGATGGATCCCTAGGTAGGTAGGTCTCTGAATGGCCTTTTCTTCAGTCTCTGCTTTATTTTTTCTCCCTTATTTCCTTTGGAAAAGTGAATATTAGCTGAAAAACTCAGAATACCCATGATGAAACCCACAAATCTTATGGAACTAAAGAAGAAAGAAGGCTAAATTGTGGATGCTTCAATCCTACATAGAAGGGGTAACAAAAAATAATCACAGGACACAGAAGGAGGAAGGGACCTAGTAGGGAGATGAGGAGGAGGGAAAAAAGGGGACAGAATCAGGTATTGGAAGGGACAAGAGAGAAGTACAGAGGGTCAGGAAACCGAATAAAAATATGTAGCAGTGGTGGATGAGAAACTGAAGGTAGTCACTAGAAAGTTCCAGACTACAGGTGAGAGACTCGCAGTACCCAACAGCAATGACATTAGCTGAAATATTAAACAAAGAGGAGATAGAACCTATAGAGACCACCTCCAGTAGATAGGCATGGCCCCCAGTTGAGGGATGGGACCACCCTCCCACCTCAAAAATTTTAACCCAGAAATGTTCCTGTCCAAAGGAAAAGCAAGGATACATTTAGAAATGCTAATTTGTAAACTTATACTTAATTCACAACTCTAAAAGAAATTGACAAATTTTGTATTTGACTTGTTTTGTTTTTGTTTATATTAACTGTTTTCAAACCCAGGGATAAACAGCTGAGGTGCACATTTTACACATCAAAACAGACCTGGCATTTTTCCAGCACTACTCAATCCCTACCTTGCATACCCCACCCAAACCCTGAACTTTCCAGCACTATACCTGGGCTGTCCATGATCCAGAGACTCTTGCCTATATAATTCAGAAATGCTGGTTTCCTCTAGTTCTCTCATTCTCTAGTCTCTCTCTCTCTCTCTCTCTCTCTCTCTCTCTCTCTCTCTCTCTGCATATGTGTGTGTGCACTTTCTTTCTCTTTCTCTTCCTCCTCTCCTCTCTCCTTCCCTCCCCATTGAGATTTTCTTGGCTTTGGATTTTGGAGCTAATGAACTGGCAGGATAGGAGTTTATATACAGTTTATCTAATCTGGCTTGAATTGGCTCATTTTACAAGTGAAGAAGTAACTTCTCATTAACAGCAAACATCCGTATGCAGATGGGTTCAAAAATATGAAGGATTCTAATGTCAAGGCAAACTTGAGTACTAAGTCTGAGACCTAGTCTTGCTTCTGTTTTTGTTTGTTACTTTACTTACTTTGCTTTTTGATATTTGTTGTTTCTTTCATTGTTGCTTTGGTTTTTCCTTTCCTTTTAGTTAGGGTTTGTTGTTTGTTTGTTGGTTGGTTGGTTTGTTGTTTCTTTTGCAGGGATTCTTTACTCTCTCTCTCTCTCTCTCTCTCTCTCTCTCTCTCTCTCTCCCTCTCTTTCTCTCTCTTTCTTTAAAAAAGATTTTTATGGAATCTGAATACATACCTCACACATATTGGCCAAATATCCTAGCATAAAGTTTTCAAGGGTATTTGGGTACTCTAGAGTAGGCAAAAATGAGACCTAGTTCAACTTTAAAAAACCCATTATCCCAGAAGTCCCCACTTCCATCATTTCTATAACCACAATTTGAGTCTAGGGTATATCTCAGTGGGTAAGGCTTTTGCTATGCAAATCAGAGGATATGAGTTGATATAAGCAGAACACACAAAACACTAGGTTAATTAGCATATTTCCTCAATCCCTGTATTAACATAAAGTTAAGAAATGGGAAAAATAAAGTAGTGTACATTTAGCATTCATTAGCAGGTGACAATTGGCTGGCACAAGCAATGTCAAACAAAATATCAAATTTCAAACAAGGAGGAAGGTGAAGGCTGATATTCAAGAATAGTATCTATCTTCCTCATGTGTGCTGAAGCATGTTCATGCATAGACAAACACACACACACACACACACACACACACACACACACAGAGAGAGAGAGAAAGAGACAGAGAGAGAAAGAGACAGAGAGAGACAGAGACAGAGACAGACAGTCAGACAGACAGAGACAGAGACAAAGACAGAGAGACAGAGATAGAGAGAGACAGAGAGAGGGAGGAAAAGAGGGAGAGAAGGACAGAGAGATAGAAAAAACAAAGACAGAGAGAATGGAAAATTAGAAAAAGAATCAGTGATCACTTGTAATTTGGAGATTTTCAAGGTTTATAGTAATGATGAGTAGTGAGAGTATTAGAAATGGTAAGATCTATGAGAGTTGCCATATAGCAAAGATAAAGTGAGAAGGACTTTGTCACTGAAACCTCAAAAATTATGTGAATATGATATGCCAACAGTTCTATGAAAAAGCATATCCATAGGAAATATAGCAATAGTCTAGTATTTAATAAGACCTTGAGATAGAATTAAGAGCTTCAGCAAACACAGAAGATAATTATAAAATAAAAATTCAATCCAATCACAGATGGGGGTTATATTCTCTGGGTGATTATGATGGTAGATTCTGTTGTGATCCATTTGGGGGTATCTTGGGGTTCTACAACATGTGATGAAGTACCTATGAAATATCATTATTATGATATTTGCTGAGACACAAGAGGAAACCTCCTGGACAAGATTGCTAGCCATTCTAGCTTTTTTTTTTTTTTTTTTTTTTTTTTTTTTTTTTTTTTTTTTTTTTTTTTTTTTTTTTTTTTTTTTTTTTTTTTTTTTTTTTTTTTTTTTTTTTTTTTTTTTTTTTTTTTTTCGTTTGGTTTTTTTCAAGACAGGGTTTCTCTGTATAGCCCTGGCTGTCCTGGAACGCCTCTGCCTCCAGAGTGCTGGGATTACAGGCATGGGCCACCACGCCCGGCTCATTCTAGCATTTTAAAATTTCTTTTTGATCTTAAATAATTGTATATTCTAAGTTCAAATGTCACTTTTTGGACAAGATTTCCATGTATTTTCATCTGATAGAGACAAAGTTAATTAAGAAGGTTCTAAGGTTTTGGAATTATTTCTCTTATGTTAATAGAAAAGTCGGAAAGTTGCATTGAGTTTAATATGATGAGCCTCTATTTCCTAACAATATTGTGCTAAAGCATAGGTTATAGAGATAAGGAACATTTTTAAATTAAATTGTGTTTTCTGTAGCATCATAATTTTCCATGGGCTCCACTAACAAATCTTCTAACTATGACATATCGTCTGGGTCATCTAGGGCCATTTAGCGTTGTTTAGTGTTAAGCTTGATTAACCCTGACAGGATATTTGTCAGTGATGCTTTAATTACTGATTAATTCATTTCTTTGTTGTGTGCAGTGTTGAATATTTAACAACTAAATTACACTTGGAAGTGTTGTAGAGACAGAATCTGAAGTTTGATTCAATATTCTTAAATCTGATAGCAGATGTCTCTTTTGACTTTGACCCAGTTTTTCATTTAAGACCATGAGGAAGCATCTCTACTCTTCGTGAGAAATTGACTTAACGAAGTCCTGACATTCAAAATATGTAAGAACACTCTAAGTTCTTTATGAAATTGAGTTCCTGTAGAGCTCTGATTTTAATGCCTAAAAAACAGAAAACGGGACCAAGACCTGGAGAAGCTGAAATAAACTGGGGAGGAAAATGGATGTTGTTTGGTCGGTAAAGTGCTTTTCTAGCTTGCAGAAGCCCTGGGTTTGAGACGCACTACTACATATACTGCATGCTATTGTTCATGCCTGGAATTCCTATCCTAGAAATGCAGCCTGTAAGGATCAGAAACTTCTTGCCATTCACAAATGTGTTGCCAGATTGAAGAATAATTGCATCAGATCCTGTTCCATAAAAATTAGAAGAAACCTGAAGAACATGCCAAATCATTGGAGACTTAAATAGGATTGTTTATAGAAAAGTAAAGGACATCGTTGGAAGATAAGTGATTTGTGATACATGGAAAAATAAGGAGAGGTTAAAAATATGTACCCAAGGAGCTGAAGGGGTCTCCAACCTTATAGGCAGAACAACAATATGAACTAACCAGTACCCCCCAGAACTCATGTCTCTAGCTGCACATGGAGCAAAAGATGGCCTACTTGGCCATCATTGGGAAGAGAGGCCCCTTGGTCTTGCAAACTTAATATGCCCCAGTACAGGGGAACATCAGGGCCAAGAAGTGGGAGTGGGTGGGTAGGGGAGCAGGGTTGCCAGGGTATAGGTGACTTTCAGGATAGCATTTGAAATGTAAATGAAGAAAATACCTAGTAAAAATTTGGAAAAAATAAAAATAAAATAAAATATCAACAAAACAAAACAAAAAATATAAAGTAGAAATATTTTCAAGGTTGGAAAAATTTGAGAGTAACAGTTAAAGCAGTGGTTATCAACCTCTCTCTGCTGTGAACCATTAATAAAGTTCTTCATATTTTGTTGACCTGCAACTTTAAAATTAATTTTTTTACTCCATTTTGCTACCTCATAGCTGTAATTTTGTTACTTTTTTTAGCCATAAAGTAAATATATTTGTTTTGACATAGTCTTAGACAACCCCTGTGAAAGGGACATTTCCACCCCCTAGGTTAGAACACATAGGTTGAGAAACATTGAGTCAAAAAGACCTCTGATACTGAGAATCTGAAATTCTAAAGATAAAGAGACTGAAAGCATCAGAAGGCCTTTTAAAGATTTAACTATAATTTAATTAAGTGCAAGGGTTTACATAGCCCTATGTACTCTATGGCAAGGGCGATGAGTTAGTAGACCACCATAATTTCTGAAATTGCCACATTTGTATTTATACAAATATGAAGGAAGCTTTATGAGTTGACATTAGGAGGATGCAAATTTATATCATAAAAAGTTAAGTAGCAAAACATTCTCTAAGATTCTGTGATACAAAGTCAATTAGGAGATTGTAACAATCATAAATACTTTACTTGTGATAGAAAAATATTAGCATTGAGAGTTGATACAGGGAAACAAGTTGTTCTATTTTGTTTTCTTCAGTTAAAATGTATGGAGGCCAACCGGAGTATCTTTCTAGCATGATCACTGGAAATAGAAGGCATGAGGAAACAATGCCAGTTGTGTAGCTCAAGGAACTCTTTTTTATAGACCTCTGTTTATATACAACCAAGACTATGATTTATGTTTGAAAATAAATCAGTGCTAGGCGTGGTGGCACATGCTGTTAATCCCAGCACTTGGGAGGCAGAGGCAGACGAATTTCTGAGTTCTAGGCCAGCCCTGTCTACTGAGTGAATTCCAGGACAGCCAGAAATACACAGAGAAACCTTGCCTGAAAGAAAGAAAGAAAGAAAGAAAGAAAGAAAGAAAGAAAGAAAGAAAGAAAGAAAGAAAGAAAGAAAGAAAGAAAGAAGGAAGGAAGGAAGGAAGGAAAGAAAGAAAGAAAGAAAGAAAGAAAGAAAGAAAGAAAGAAAGAAAGAAAGAAAGAAAGAAAGAAAGAAAGAAAATAAGTGAGCATGTGATATATGAGTCAAAGTTTGGGCTTATGAAATATTCACTTCACTTTAAGGAAATATTTGTTGCAGAAGCCTCTAAATTATATGAGTGCTGATTGCATCAGTTGTCCGAAACCTATATTTGTGAAACTGGTTGAGGCCTTATGTACTTAGCATAGTACCAAGCTAGTTAAATTTGATAACAAGGAAGTACAGTAATGGTTTGCCTTGAGAAAGACAATGGAGACTGAAACCTACAAAGTAGTTGGTTAAAACTGTATACTGGATAAGGAGCATGGCAAAGAATATCAGTCCAAAGAAGTCATCAGGTATACTTCAACTCTAATAAATGAACAAAATATTTTGACTATCTTTCATCAAAAGGAAAATAGCCCTGATTTAAAGTGTGGATACAAAGACATGTGCTTGTGTATTATAATGCTAAAATATCTGTTGATTTTATGCTTTTGATGAGTTTTGTCTTCAAAAGTTGCAACTTAGAGCCAAATTAAACAGTTTTAAAATTGAATAAATATTAAAATTAAGTGAAGGCTATGAGTAAGCTGACAAATTTTATTTGGCGTTTTTCTTATTTATACATGTGTTCTTTTTACATGCTGCATTTGTATTTTACTTTTTAAATTTGTGATTCTAATATAGGCACATCATTTCTCCCTTTACTTTACTTCATGCCAGTCATTCTATTTTCCTCTCCTTGCTCTTTTTCAAATCCATGGATTGTTTTTATCATTAATGATTGCCACATGCAGATATGTATTTATTACTAAATGTGTAATTGCAATCTGTTCAGTCTTTGTGATGTTACTTCTTTGCCTGTTTCAGGAATGAGAATTTGGGATTAAACAACCAATTGGGTGCTCTAATCTAGAAAAATAAATTTCTTCTGCTCTTAGTAGTCCTTAGTTGACTTTACTTCCTTGTGTAGGATTGAAAATGATTTTCTATTTTATATTGCATGATTGTCTGTGCACCATGTGCCTGCAAAGCTGGTGAAGAGCAATGGATCTCCTACAACTGGAATTACAGATGATTGTGAGCTACTAAGTGGGTGCTGAAAATAAAGCCCAAGACCTCTGGAAGTCCAGTTATTTTTCTTAACCACTGATCTAGTAACTAATCCCTCAACATCTTCTTAAGGAAGATACTTTTGTAATATCCTGTAGTATATAGGGGGAACATTGTTGGTTGTGATTGAGAAAGAATCGAGTTTGAGTCAAAGTGAAAGGCTCTAAGATTTGTTCTTTTCTTTAAATGGATACATGGGTGTTTTTAATAATACTATTGTAGATAGTTAGAAAGAAAGGAAGTATGACTTCTACATATGCAATCTTTATTGCAGTTTTAAAAAAAATGCATTGCCTACTTTGACTTGACTGCTAAAAATTTAAAACTAAATGCTCATGGGAAGGAAATTATGGACTCTTCTTCCACCACAGTCTCTAAAACTCTTATAGAGATATCTTTGTTTCTATACTCAGAATGGCTATACAATTATAAATAGGCTAAATTTAAAAAATACATGAATGAAAGATCATGTGTTCTAAAATAAACTCATGTATAATCAAAGTACAGCAGAAAGAATGGAAACAGATAGTCTCAGGAGATAGGAGGTTGGAGGCACCCTCCAGAATGCACCAGAGAGGTGGGAGGTGAGAAATGTGCAGGACTCATAGGAAGGGACCTTTGATGAATTGCTCAGCAGTAGGGAGAGGGAACTTAAAGAGTCTACTTCCAGCAGAAAAAATGGGGCATCATATGAGGGATGGGCTTGCCATCCCACAGTCAAAACTCTGATGTATAATTGTCCCTGTCTGAAAGAATTACAAGGATGGATATGAAAAAGAGAATGAGGAAAGGAAAGTCCAGTGACAGACCTTAAGTGGGATTCCGCTCAAGGGGAGGTCCCAAGGTCTGACACTATTACTGAGGCTATGGAGTGCTCACAAAAATGGACATAGAATGATTGCACTCCGGAAGACTCAACATGCAGCTGAAAGAGTCAGATGCAGATATTTGCACTCAGCCAATGGACAGAAGCTGCTGACCCCTTGGGTTGAATAAGGGAAAGCTAGAAAGAAGTTCAGGAGAATGGTGACCCTGCAAGAGGACCAGCAGTGTCAATTAACCTGGACCCCTAAGTTCTCTCAAACACTGGACCAACAACTAGGAAGCATACACCACTTGATATGAGGCCCCCAATAAATATACAGCAAAGGACTTCAGAGTCTGAGTTCAGTCAGGGATGATGCACCTAACCCTCAAGAGACAGAGGTCCCAGGAAGTTCAGAGGGCAGGTAGGGTTGGAGGTGTGGGGTGGAGTCATCCTGGTAGAGACAGGGTTGGGGAGGAGGTATGGGATGTAGAGGAACAGTCAGAGGACCCCACGGGAGAGGGAATGAAGTATAAATAAATAAATAGATAGATAGATAGATAGATAGATAGATAGATAGATAGATAGATAGATAAATAAGACAGTAAAATATATGCAGGATATTTGAAGAAGTTTGTGTAAATTAAATCTGTGAAGTAATATAATAATCTTTGAACATAAGCTCCATTTTTTATTTTCTGTTGCTGTGATAAATACCATGATCAAGGCAACTTATATAAGAATTTTTATTTGGAATTTTAATTTAAGAAAGACAAGCATCTACTATAACACTGAAGCAAGAAGCAGACATGGTTGCTGGGCAGGATGCTGAGTGTATCCTCTACTGTAAGCAAAAAAGACAGAGAGAAAACTGAAAGTAAGAAGTGAGGTCTTAGCACTCAAAGACAATCCCAAGTGACAATGACTGGCAATATCTTACCACCTAATCCTCTATAAACAAGAATTAGCAACTAGGAACCAAGTGTTCAAATGTCGAAACTATGAGGCATTTCTCATCAGTCCTCTGCATAGGGGTAAGCTAAGCAATGCAAGTGAAATGCAAGTGAGCATAAAATAAAGTTCTACTGAAATAACATCACACTACTAATTAAATACTTTTACAATGATTCATTTTTATATTTAAAAAATGTTTGTAACAAGTATAAAACAGGCCACTTACTGACTTTAAATTTTTTGTGATATGTATTTAACATTTATTTTGGAAATATCCCTTAATATAGATCTCTAATACAAAAAAAATTCATGAACTGGAAAGGATTATCTGTGGACAATTTCCTTACCTATTTTCTTGCTTTAATCCCTTTGTATTCCTTAGGAAATGTAGCTATGTTTTCCTATAATTTCCTATTAGAATATCAAAATTACAATGTATTATTTTGTAACATGATATTTAATGAGCACATAGTATAGGATTTTAAGTTGTTAGATGAACAACATTCTTGCTTAGGATATGCAATTATTTTGTCCATAGCAGCATCTGACACTGAAGGAATCTAACAGACTGAATATAGTTTCTTCAGTTTCTATCTACTTTATTAAGCTAAAGAGTAACACTTATACAGTCAAATTTGTGACTTATATAAATGAAAGAAATAAGCATCTATTCAGCACCTACACACTAAGGATCTGCTTTTTTCTGCTGAATACATCATTTTGTTTCTCTTTTTCTGAGAATTCCTGATATGAATGTTGCATATACATCTTGGAAGAAAGGTACAGAAAAATCTGAGATATATACTTGTTTGTTAACCAGCTTTGTTCCATGGAAATGTTAATATTAAATGGCAATTAGAATCTAAGAGAAAATGCTAAAAGCTGGTATACAATAATAGTTCAAGTACTAAAAATGCATATGAAATCCCACGTATGTATTGATGGCCTGATTCCATGTAACTGCAACTAACTTGGCTGAGAAAATAATGTAGCCCATACTGACAAAAGGCTGACATTTCACCTTTGTGCACAATTCCTTCAGTGTCCCTACTAAATAATTCAACAGTCAAACTTTGGTTTAGAGATTATGTTAGTTTTCTGGACATTTACAGCTCAGTGTGGTTTCAGGAAGGTAACATGACTTCTTCTTCTACAGTTTTCTTCTTTCTATGTTGGTCTAAGCTCAGATATACAGCTTGAAATATGTTTCTAGGATCAGAAACTGGTGCTCCCTGTGCTCAGAGAGCATCTAATAATTGTATTGAGATGGAGAACACTGTATTTTAGCCTTCTAGAGGGTGAGGGCTTTATTTTTTTCTATTCTTTTCAATATTTGCTGGAGGACATGGACTTTTCATACTTTTCTTTGCCACACACATTATCGTGGTGTAATATAGAAGGGCAGAGAGTGAACATTTGAACTTGGTCTTGAAGAATAGATACTTTAAGCAATGTGCAGTCTGAGGGAAACTGCCAGGCAGGAATTGGTCCCTTAGATTAGAAAGTGCCATGACCCTAAATTTACAGATGGGGAAGGAAAAGGAAGAATCGGAAGCTGGATGATTATTTTCCCTATACCAAAATGTAAGAGAAAAGAGAGATTTATTTTGTGAGTTCTTCTAGTGATTGGAGTAGTTCTTTAATAATCAAGTACAGATTACACAGTGAAGAGAAGAAAATCTTTCCCCTCTGCTTCTGCTTAGCAACTAATGCAGAATGGATGTTAGTTACCCTTTGGAAGGAATGACAAATATTTCTATCTACTATTATGTTATCAAGAAAACAAAATGAAAAACTTTTCCATGTTAAAACTCAGACATTCTTCCACTCTTTTGATTTACTCTTCCTTAGCTCACCTGTCACATTTGTGGACAATATGCTTCCTTAAAACTTACAAAATGATATGTAATTTAGAGTTATAAAGCTTTATGTTAAAATATGTTAATGCATGATTGATGTGTTAAAACAATATTACAAGTGTTTGTCCAATCTGCTGCAAGTCATCTATCTGCTTACCATTGGTTAATCATTGCATTTCCAAGCTGTGCTAGGAGTAACACAAATATTATTTCGATCATAATTATTTTGCAAAACAAACTCATACTGTAGTAAAATATGAAGAATGCTTAATAGCATCATTTTTTTGTTTTCTGTTCCATTGTATTAAATGTCAACAAAAATAAGGAATACAAATTTTCAAACAATAGGTACTTGTCTAAATTTAATCAATATATCATTAAAATAATTAAAATATACTGAATATAATTATAAAACTAGCTGAAAATTTTCCTTCTTAAGTGAATAAATTAGTTTGTCAAGTAATGATTTTCACAAGAAGATATTTTGTGAAATGAACACACATGCATTTGTTTATATATTCAAATCATAAAAAATTAATTTGACACATAAAAGAATAAAAATTAATAATTGTATCTTAATTTAAAAGCCACACATGTGTGGTTTTATTCCCATATTACTGAAAAGACCTCATAGTCTAAGAAGTGATTAAATAGCATATTAAAATGAAAGAGAAACAATATGTGTCAAAGCTTTCTAGGACTCAGACAAGCTGGGTTGACAACTGTTTCAAATTCCGTAAGAGGCAAACATTGTATCTTCTCAGCAAATACTGTTTTGGGTAGTTCTAACTCTGGTTTTCATAGATTTCAGTGTTCCCTTTCTTTTGCCCTGATTGATTTATCAATAACTACCTGTGATGGTTTATATATTCTTGGACCAGGGAGTGGAGCCATTTGGAGGTGTGGCCTTGTTGGAATAGGTATGACCTGGTTGGAATAGGTGTGTCACTGTGGGTGTGGGCATAAGATTCTCTCCCTAGTTGCCTGGAAGTCAGTCTTCCACTAGCAGCCTTTGGATGAAGATGTCGAACTCTCAGCTCCTTCTGCACCATGCATGCCTGGATGCTGTCATGCTCTCACCTTGATGGTGATGGACTGAACCTCTGAATCTGTAAGCCATCCCCAATTAAATGTTGAAAAAAAAAAGACTTGCTTTGGTCATGGTACTTGTCTAAATTTATGGTATCTGTTCACAGCAGTAAAACCCTAGCTAAGACAGAAGTTGGTACCAGGAGTGGGGTATTACTCTCAAAGGCCTGACCATGCTTTTATTTGAAAGAATGTGGATATTGGAACGTTAGATTTTGAAAGCAGTGAAATTCTTTAAATGGGGCCTAATGGGTCATCCTAGTAGGAAGATGGACGACTTAGTTGCTGGGAGTAATTTGAACTGTGTTGACCTGGCCCAAGAGATTTCAAATGAGAAGAATTTCAGAATGTGGCATAAGGACTGTTATTGTGATATTTTGGAGAAGAATGTGACTATTTTTTGCCCTCTTCTGAAAAGTCTGGCTGAGGCTAAGGTGAAGAGACTCAGATTAATTGCATTGACAAAGGAAGTTAAAAAAAAAAAAACAAAAAAACAAAAAAACAACAAAAAAAAAAACAGCACAGACTTTGTTTTCTGGTTAAGTCTTATGAAGAGAAGTTTGAACAAGCATAGCAAGCTTAGAAATAAAAAATAGAAAATATATGGTTCCAAGTATTAAAGGGGTACAAGGAAGTGAAATGGAGCAAAATCCTGTGTTCTAGGAGATAACAGATTAAGGGAGTGGGACCTTGGGGAAAGATCCTACCCAGCTAAATTTAGATCCAGGCATGGTTGTACAGACCTTTAATCCCAGGAGACAGGCATGCTGATCTCTGAGTTTAAGGTTAATCTACAGAGCAAGATCCAGGATAGCCAAGCTTAGGCAGTGAAGGATTTGGAAAACAGAAAGCTAGTGCAATATAATAGTACAAGCCTGTCATGTTCTAGTTCCTGCAAGCAGCTGAACTCAGCAGCTTCAGCCATGTGGCTCTGGCTCTAGAGTTAAGAATGGAAGGAACTACTGGGACAATTGATGTTGGTTAGCTTGAGCTAAGAAATTACCAGTAATTATGATGAGACCAGCATCACTGAGGTAAAATCTTCTGGGAAGTGTTTTCTGGGAGCACAAAGAGATAACCAAGGTTGTACCTCGTGCTGCAGGTACACTTGGGAATGTTTAAGAAAATAAATCGACTTAATTGGCAATAAACAAATAAATAAATAAAATAAAATAAAATAAAATCCAAACACTGAAAAAAAATACTATTTGGTCAGAAATGTTCATAGAATCTCTAGTTATAATAGCTTAATAATTAAAATAACCCAGAAGTCCTTGAATCAAAAAGTCTATAATGACAATGTCACACACATACACACACACACACACACAGAAATGGAAACCATTCATGTATAAAGAAAACATGTAGTCTTGAAATTTACATGTTAGTGGATGGAACTAGAAAACAAATAATATTGAGGAAAGTAATCCCCAGTCAAAAGGTAAAACATCATATGATCCCTTATAAGAGGCTCCTAGCTTTAAATTTTCAGATATGGATATACATCCTACAGTAACTATAGAAGCCAGGCAAGTAAAAGGGAATATTCAGAGGTAGTGAACTGAGGTAACAATAGAGTCAGGAACATCAAAACAAGCGTGATCTGCTAAGGGAAATAGAAATAATAGAGAAAATTGCTTTCATTGGGTGGTATAAGGGTGATAAAAGCACAATAAAAATGTAGGAATGTTAAAAAAAAACAATACAGGTATCAAAAAAGACATGCGAAATTATACTGTTAAATACCAAACATATTAATTTAGTATAATACATTTTGTATTAATATTAATATTATTAGAATATAATAGAATGGCTTGGTTCTATTACTGTTTATTTATTTCCCACAGTTTTATATCTGTTATAATATTGTCACATGTCTTGCAACTATATAGATTAGCAACACAATAGTATGCTTATTTTCTTGCATAATTCAAAATGCTTTCATAATACTTAAATATTTACCATATCACTAGAATAGTTACTTGCTATGTAATGAAGCTCTTGGTTAATTGCACACAATTGCTAAAGAATATTCTTCGCTTAGCCCTCCATTGAACTTTAACCAAAATAAAATTGTAATTGTTTATATTTAATGGATGTGCCACTCAATTGCATATTAATGACTTTATAAAGCTGCTTTAAGAAATTTTATTCCAGTGTTAGACCGATGGCTCAGAGAGTGGACTTGTTGTCAAGTCTGATGACCTGAGGTGAGTTTCCAAGATTCCCATAGTGGAAAGAAAGAAACAACTTTTGCAAGTTGTCATTTGAAATCCACATATTAGATAGGATATGATTTCACATATGTCCATACAAAATAAATAAAATATTTTAGACATAGTTAAAAATAAATAATTCATAGTAGATGTTACTGAGGTGAATGAATCTATTATTTTATCTGAATGACAAGTATTTTTCATTCTCTTCTTTCCTCTCACCCCTGTGGTCTGTGCTGAATCTTTTTATACATTTAAATAGTCTCTCTGTCTTTGTCTCTGTCTCTCTGTCTCTGTCACTTTCTGTCTTTCTGTCTCTGTCTCTGTCTCTGTCTCTCTCTCTCTCTCTCTCTCTCTCTCTCTTGCTTACTCATTCTGTGTGTGTGTGCGTGTGTGTGTGTGTGTGTGTGTATGTGTTTGTGTGTGTTTGCTTTTAGGCAGTATCATTTCAGAAGGAAGATTCACTTTTTGCAAACAGGCAAAGAATTTTCTCGAAGCAGTTTGTGTATCTAATTTCTGTTTGAAGGCACTTAGTGCTATGAACTTTTCTCTTAGCAATGCATTAATTGTGTCTGATATATTTGGGTATATTTTGCCTTTATTTTTATTCAATTCTAGAAAGGCTTAATTTCTGAATTTCTTTTGTTATTTCTTTCTTGATCCAGTAGTCATTGAGTAGAGGCTTGTTCAGTTTCCATGAGTTTGTAATTTCTGTGGTTGTTGAAGTCCAGTTTGGTCCAGTCCATGGTCGTCAGACATGTAGTTATTTCAGTTTCCTTGCATCTTCTGAGACATGCTTTGTGACTGTATAATAATATATGAATATATGGTCAATTTTGAATATGATTCACTGATTTGGTGAGAAGAAGGCAAATTTATTTGTGTTTAGGTAAAATGTTCTGTAAATATCTTTTCTGGCCATTTGAATCATATGATGTGTTAATTCCATTATTTCTATGTTTAGTTTCCCTCTAGATTACTTTTTCGTTTGTGAGTATGCGGTGGTAAAATTTGCCACCATTAATTAGTGGGCTTTGATGTAATACTTAAGCTTTCATGTTTCATTCACAAATGTGAGTGCCTTTGCATTTGGAGCATAGATGTTCAGAATTGAAACTTCATCTTGGTGAATGTTTCCTTTCATATGATGAAACCTTCCTTCCCCATATCTTTTGATCAATTTTGGTTGAAAGTATATATTTCCAATATTGGAATGGCTATACCATTTGGCTTCTTGGGCCAATTTGCTTGGAAACATTTTTTTCAGCCATGAATTAATTCTAATTTTTGTGTTGAGATATATTTTTTAATATTCAGAAAAATTATTGATCTTGTTTTTCATATCTATTCTGTTAGTCCATGTTTTTAAACTGAGAATTCAGTCCATTGATAATGAGAGCTATTAATGACCAAATATTGCTAATTCCTGTTCATAATAGCAGTGGTAGGCCTCTCTCTCTCTCTCTCTCTCTGTGTGTGTGTGTGTGTGTGTGTGTGTGTGTGTGTGTTTCTCTTCTTTTGGTTTATCAGGTATGAATTTACTTAGTTCCTGTATTTTCTTGGCCATTTTTACTATATTAATCCTGTCAATCCATGAGAGTGGGATGTCTTTCCATCTTCTGAGATATACTTTGATTTCTTTCTTCAGAGACATGAAATTCTTGTCGTACAGATCTTTCACTTGCTTAGAGTCACACCAAGGTATATAATATTATTTTTGGCTATTGTGAAGGGTGTTATTTCCACCACTTCTTTCTCTGTCTGTTTATAATTTGAGTAGAGAAAGACCACTTATTTATTTGAGTTTATATTATGTCCAACCACTTTGCTAAAGTTGTTTATCAGGTTCAAGTGTTTTCTGTTGGAAGTTTTGGGTCACTTAAGTATATTATCATATCATCTGTAAATAGTGATATTTTGACTTCTTCCTTTCTAATTTGTATCACTTTGACATCCTTTTGTTGACTCGTTGCTCTGCTAATACTTTAATTAATATATTAAATAGATAAGGAGAGAGTGAGCAGCCTTTTCATGTCCCTGATTTTTGTATGAATGCTTCAAGTTTCTCTCCAATTTGCTTGATGTTGGCTAGTGGTTTGCTGTATATTGCTTTTACTTTAAGTATGGAACTTGAATTTCTGATCTTTATTAGACTTTTATCATGAGGGTACATTGGATTTTGTCAAATGCTTTCTCAGAATCTAATGAAATGAATTTTTTTTCCTTTGAGTTTGTTTATATAGTGGAATGGACTAACAGAATGGATATATAAACAGGACCCAACATTTTGTTGCATACATAAAACCCACCTCAGTGAAAAAGACAGACACTACCTCAGAGTAAAATGGTGGTATACTGGCTAGTTTTGTGTCAACTTGACACAGGCTGCAGTTATCACAGAGGAAGGAGCTTCAGTTGGAGAAATGCCTCCATGAGATCCAATTGTAAGGCATTTTCTCAATTAGTGATCAAGGAGGGAGGTCCCCTTGTGGGGTGGTACCATCTCTGGGATGGTAGTCTTGGTTTTATAAAAGAGCAGGCTGAGCAAGCCGGGGTAAACAAGCCAGTAAGAAACATCCCTCTATGGCCTCTGCATCAGCTCCTGCTTCCTGACCTGCTTGAGTTCCAGTCCTGACTTCTTCGGTTATGAACAGCAGTATGTAAAGTGTAAGCTGAATAATTCCTTTCCTCCCCAATTTGCTTCTTGGTCATGATATTTGTGCAGGAATAGAAACCCTGATTAAGACAGGTGGAAAATATTCTCCAAGCAAATGATCCCAAGAAACAAACTGAAGTAGACATTCTAATATAGAGTATAATCAACTTTCAATCTAAAGTTATCAAAAAAAAGTTAAGGAAGGATACTTCATATTCATCCAAGGAAAATCTAACAAGAAGAATTCTCAATTCTGAAAATCTGTGCTTCTAATGCAAGGGCACCCACATTCATAAAAGAAACTTTATTAAGTCCAAAGTATACATTTTCTCTTACACATTAATACTGGGAGACATCAACACTCCACTCTCATCAATGGACAGATAATGGAAAAAGAAACTAAACAAAGAAACAAGGAAACTAACAAAAGTTAGAATACATATGGCTTTAACAGATATCTATAGAATATTTTATCCTAAAACTAAAGAATATGCCTTATTCTCAGAACTTCATGGTACCTTCTCCAAAACTGAACATATAATTGGTAACAAAACAGGCCTCAACAGATAGAATAAGATTGAAATAATTGTATAAATAATCTAATATCCTATCAGATCACCAAAGACTAAGGCTGGTCTTCAATAGCAACATAAACAAAAGAAAGCTCAAATACAAGTGGAAGCTGAACAACACTCTACTCAATGATAACTTAGTCAAGGAAGAAATAAAGAAAAAAAAGTAAAGACTTTTTAGAGTTTAATGAAAATGAAGCCACACCATACCCAAACTTATGGGACACAGTGGAAGCAGTGATAAGAGGAGAACTCATAGCTCTGAGTGCCTCCAAAAAGAAACTGATAAAAGCATACACTAACTGCTTCATGGCACATCTAAAAGCTCTAGAACAAAAAGAAGCAAATACACTCAATAGGTATAGATGGGTGGAAATAATCAAACTCAGGGATGAAATCAACCAAGTAGAAACAGAAAAAACAAAACAAAACAAAAACAAACAAACAAACAAAACAAAACAACAAAAACAAATAAACAAACAAAAAAAAACACTATGCAAAGAATCATATGAATCAGGAGCTGGTTCTTTGAGAAAATCAACAATATAGATTAAATCCTTAGCCATGACAACAAAAGGGCACAGAGACAATATACAAATTAATAAAATCAGAAATGAAAAGGGGGACATAACATCACAAACCAAGAAAATTAAAAAAAAAAATCAACATATCCTACTACAAAAGTCTATACTCAACAAAACTATAAAATCTAGATGAAATGAACAATTCTCTAGACAGATACCAGGTACCTAAGTCAGGATCAAATAAATGATACAAACCATCTCATAACCCCTAAAGAAAGAGAAGCAGTCATTAATAGTCTCCAAACAACAAAAAAAAGTCCGGGACCAGATGGGTTTAGAGAAGAGTTCTATTTGACCTTCAAAGAAGACCTAATTCCAATACTGTTCAAACCAATCCACAAAATAGAAACAGAAGGAATGCTATCCAATTCTTTCTATGAAGCCACAATTATTTTGATTACTTAAACCACACAAAACCTAACATAGAAAGAGAAATTCAGACCAATTTCCCTTCGATGCAAAAATACTCAATAAAAAACTGAATCCAAGAACACATCAAAAAATCACCCATTATGATCAAGTAAACTTTATCCTAGGGATGCAGGGATGGTTCAATATATGCAAATCCATCAATGTTATCATTATTCAGTTCTTTGTATGATATGTAGGACTTCCTATATTAGGATATATGGGTTCTACTGTTCCTTATTTCCCTGGATGTTGTTGATGATATTTTTTTTTTATGTTGCCTTCTAGTAATCAGGGTTCAGATTATACCTTACAGGTATATGTAATGGTTTTTGAGCTTGTCTTTGTTAGATGTCTATTTGGGGAATTTTTTTCCTCTTGGTTTATTTTCTCTCTGGTACTTTGGCCTGAATTACTTGGGGTCCTGATGATGAGGAAGCCTTCAATTTCAGTATAGTATGTCTAGAAATATTTTTGTGGCCTATGTTACCTCTGGGATTTGTCAGTCAAACCTGCTTCTGAGGTTTCAAGTACCTGGTGGCATGTGAGATTTTGTTATCTCTTTTGTCTCTGGGGTTTCTAGTACAGTGTCACCTCCAATAAATTTGTGGACCAGAATATGGAGCTCAGAGGAAGGGAGTGAGACTTGAGGCTCATGGGCAACCTTTAAGGAGGGTTAGTGGGTTACCTTGGTTGCCTGGTACAAGCATGACCTGCAGTAAAGCTGAAGCCTTCTGTCAAAGTTGTGAGTCAGAATATGGAGTCCAGGGGAAGGGGTGCTATTGCAGGTTTTTAAGAGGGCTTTAATGAGTGGCCTCCATTAAAGAAGAAGTCTTCTGCCTGTATTGTGAATTGGAATATGACAGTCAGGAGAGGGTGTGCTATAGATTGTCTTATTTGTACAATTGGAGAAAAAAGTGATGAAGGAAAAATAGAAAGAAGAAAAATAGAGGTGAAAAGGAAGGCTAGCTCACAGAAGGAAGAAACTAATGACACTTGGATATGAATAAAATATATTTTATTTACATGTAAGAAATTATCAACTCAAATTCCTGCATTGTTAATAAGCAGTAAAAGTATTAAAAAATGACAGAGGTGTTGACATACCCATGTATGGATGAGGATACACACCATACTATTGACTTAAAAGCATACCTGAAAGCTCTAAAATAAAAAGAAACAAACATATTCTAACATACATGAGTAGACAGCAGGAAATAATAAAACTTACCTCTAAATTAATAAAGTGGGAAGAAAGAGCACAATGCAAAGAATCAATGAAACCCTTGTTTCTGTGAGACAATCAACAACATAGATAAACCCTTATCTAAACTACCTAAATGGCAGAGAGAATATCCAAAGTAAGAAAATCAGAAAAGAAAAGCAGACATAGCAAGAGACACCAAGGAAATAAAATTGTTAGGCCATACTTAAAATACAAAATTGAGAACTGTAAAAGAATTATATATTTTCTTAAAAGATACTACTAAACAATCTTAAAGATTAGATAGACAATTTAAATAGACCTATAAACCATAAGGAATTATAAGCATTCATTAAATCTCTCAACCAAAAAAAGAAAAATCACAGGCACATGGTTTTAGTTTTTTGAAGAATCTACAAAAAAGAGATAATACCACTGTGGGGTTGGTTATTGGGTGTCCAGTGTCCATTCCGCCAAAGAGCTTGGGCCACTGATGGAGGCAAGACTAGGAACTTTTTGTTGTTGTTGTTGTTGTTGTTGTTGTTGTTTTGAGTCAGGGTTTCTCTGTGTAGCCCTGGCTGTCTGGAACTCACTCAGTAGACCAGGCTGGCCTCGAACTCAGAAATTCACCTGCCTCTGCCTCCCAAGTACTGGGATTAAAGATGTGCACCACCATGCCAGGCAAGACTAGGAACTTTTGACTGCTTCCTGAGGCTGGTGCTGGGCGGGTGTCAGGCTATGTGGACACCACTGTGTGGGAGAGAGTGCAGTCTGAGGTCCCTGGGGACTTCCAGGCCAGCTCAGATATCCCTGTTCCCACACTGAGGCTGAGGCAGTAAGGTTATCAGACTCTTTGGCACCCATGAGCTACTGGGAGCCAGCAATAGCTGAGAAAGAAGTGGGGGCCAACAGGCTGGTTCTAACCCAGGGCCAAAGGGGAAAAGTAGGAAGGGTTCCTTCTTGGTGCTGCAGGGAAAAGAGTCCTCAGCTTGTTCAGAGGGCAACTTGGCTTGGTGGAGGCCATGGTTGGGAGTACTGAGAGGCCTTCTGTGGGAGATTATACCAGATCTTTAGACAAAAGCCTGTTCCGTTTTTCCCCATGGCAGGTCCTGATGAAAAAAAAGGCAGTCCATGGTTTTAAGGCATTTATTGTCATGGCTGAGAGTGGCTATGAGTAAAATGGTATTTCACTTTCTCAGGGTGGGAGAGAGGTTAAATACCTTTTGCAGAGAGGAGTGTCTAGGAAGGGGAGTTTACTGGTTAAGACTCCAGGCTTTTGGGTACCTCATTAAAATGCAGATCTGACTTAAGGCTATATGAACACATGTCCTCTATCTGTGGAGGGGCTTAGGCATTATCCTTATGTGACTGATGGCCACAGGATTATGGAGAGCTGCGGCCTTGTATCAGAAGCTTAGTGTCCAGGAGCATGGCAAAACACCTACCATAACTTTCAGTGTTATCCCTTGCAGGGTCACCAGGTTTCCAACCTAGATCAATCAGACATCAGGCTGCCTATCACAGCCCACCTCCCCACATACCACCACTCTTCAAATTAGTCCATTAAGCAGAGAGACAACATTTCCAATTTCATTTTATGTGGTCTCTGTCAGTCTTTACCCCCACCACACAAGCACTGTGGAAAGAGAATTAAAAGACAATTTAGCTCATGACAATTGATTTTTAAAAACACTCAATAAAATACTCACAAGCTAAATCCAAGAATACGAAAAAAAAAAAATCGTCCACTATGATCATGTAGGCTTCAACCCAGAGTTTCAGGGATCATTCAACATCTGTCAATGATCCACAAAAAAAAAAAAAAAAAAAAAAAACCTGAAAGGGGGTGGGAGGACCTCTCATTAGATACTTAAAAGCAAAATCCAGCATTTTGATAAAAAAAATTCATATTTAAAGTCTTGGATAGATCATGGATAAAAAAGTCAGATCTAAACATGATAAAGGCAATATATAGTAAGCCTACAGTCATTGCCAGATTAAATGGATAGAAAACTAATATAACCCAACAAAACAAAACAAAACAAAACAAAACAACAACAACAACAACAACAAACTGGGTAGTACTGCTACAAAACCAAACTCATCCAATGAAGGATAGCAAGGTATAAAAGTGCCAGAGCTTTGATCACTGTCTTTTGGGCTATACTTATACTCTTTCCAAACATTACATGTCCTGTCAAGCGTGCACTTCAGCAAAATATCATTTGTCCTTTCACTAGGCAGCTTCTAGAAAAGCATCACAGGTCTGTTCTCAGCAAATCATCTTCTCATGTATCTACTTCCACAAAACATTCTCTCATATGACAGTTTCCAGAAAAAAAAAAAAAAAATCAAATGACACAAGTGGTTCTTCAATGAAAATAGAAATTTCCACTTCAAACATACATAAATAAATGTTCAACATCATTAACCATCAGGGAATTGTAAATCAAAAGGACTCTGAGATTCTACCTTATACTTGCTCAGAAGGGCTAAGGTCAAATACTCAAGAGATAGGTCATGCTGTTAAGACTGTGAAGCAAGGTGAACACTCCACCATTGTTGCTGAGAGTACAAATATTTACAAACACTTTGGAAAAAGAACATGATAGTTTCTCAAAAAATTGAGAATTGATGTAATTTAAGGCGTTGCTATATAACTTCTCAGAATATATACACAGAGGATGCTAGACCATATCAAAAGGATACTTACTCAACTATGTACATAGTAGCTTTAGTCATAATAACACCTACAATGGATTGGATATTTCCCCATTTATCATTGATTAATATAATGCTATACTGCTGGATCTTATGGATGCATTTTCTCAGTTGGGGCTCCTTTCCCTCTGAAGACTCTTGACTTTGTCAATTTGACATAATACCAGCTAGAACAGAAATTCTCCCTAGAGTTTAGTGTACTCATGTTGTTAAGACTTAAGATTGACTTAAATTCTGGGTTTTATATGTCAAATGCAGGAACTCAATACTTTGTTATAGTTCTCTAAATCACTTTGCAGCTACAGGTGTAGACAAATTTTAATTGAGCCACATGGTAGCTTTGGCAAGTAATCATATCCAAAGATCTTCTAGGTCTATATTATTCAGCCAGATTATAGATATGCCCCTTTATCTTAGTGTGATCTGGCTGGAATACTGACATGTCTTTAGTAAACATCTTTAATACCTAACAATGAAGTTAACAGTAGTTTATACAAGGAAGTAGCCATGTTTAAAAGTGAAGTCTAATTAATGGGCAAAGTGAAAAAAATCAGACAAAGATTTCAAAGAATGAGTCAGAGGTAGGTAGGATTTGCCCACTTTTCACAGGAAAATGAGGCAACCTGAGAGAATAACAGATACATAGACAGACAGATAGACAGACAGACAGACAGATGAGGGATGATATAGAGATAGAGATGAGATAAAGATGAAACAGAGAGAAGAGAAGAGAAGAGAAGAGGAGAGAAGAGAAGAGAAGAGAAGAGAAGAGAAGAGAAGAGAAGAGAAGAGAAGAGAAGAGAAGAGAAGAGAAGGCATTTTTACTTCGCCAGTTATACATAAACAGGTTGCAGGAGAAGACAAAACAAGATAAAGAGGAAATAGAAGATTTGAAGAGATTGGCAGATTTAGTTTGAGGCCAATAAGAACAATTTAGTCAGAAACTGAGAGAAGCAAGTTTTAGTCAATCATTTTGGCAAGGGGCCATAACAGATGAGATAAAAAAGCCAGCCCAATAAATTATCCCTGTCAAATGAGGTCAGTGTTCTTGTGGTTTGTGAGGTGATTGCTGGACCTCAACACATATTATGTTTAGGGGATCAACTTTAACTTTTTAATTTTATTTTTATAATACGTTTTAATATTTAAATTGGAAAAGAATAAGTAAAACTTTCTTTATCTTAGATGGTACCATAGAGTAAAAGAGGCTCAAAAAAAAAAAAAAAATAATAAATTCCACCACAAACCCTTCAGCTGAGAACCATTTACAGCAAAGAAGCTAGATACACAATTAACTCACAAGACCCAGTAGCTTGGCTGTATACAAGGTTACTCTTATTTTGAGAACAAAATAACAGATATATCGCCTTTCACAGTAGTGTTACACAAAATAAAATATCTTGGGAGAATCTTTTGCCAAGCAAGTCAAAGACTTGTATAATATAAAATTGAAGTTATTGAAGAAATTGAAGAAGATATAAGAAGGTGAGATAACTTCCATATTCATTGATCAGGATCAGTAAGATTAGCATAATAAAAATAGCTATCCCCTCAACCACAGTCTACAGTTTGAGTGCAATCACCATTAAAATTACAAACACAATTATATCTAGATCTTGAAAGGGTAATTTTTCAGGTTCAAATGGAAATTCAAAATTCTCAGGATAGTTAAACAATGCTGAATAATGAGCTTCTGGAGATAACACCATATCTCATTTCAATTGCCAATACACAGCTATAGCAAAAAAAACAACACAAAACAAAACAACAACAACAACAACAAACTGGGTAGTACTGCTAGAAAACCAAACTCATTGGTCAATGGAATCAAGTTGATAACAAGACAAATATCCATATTCTTTTGGACACCTGATTTTTGGTAAAGAGGTCAGAAATAAAAATAGAAAAAGTGGAGTGACTTGAAGCCCCAGGAAAGTGGAAGACCTATTTGGGGGTGAGCACTCTCTCAGAGACAAGGGAGAGATGAGGAACTGTGAGAGTGGGGACTGAGTGGGGGGTGGAATGACTGGGTTGTAAATAAATAAAATAACTTTAAAAAAAGATGAAGGAAAAGACAACATCTTTAACAAACAGCACTTTATATGTGGATGAGCATAAAGTTAAGCCTCACTGTTTATAATAACTCTTTAATGATTGATAGTTTTTATTTTGGCCACATTCCACACTCATATAACATCATCATTAGTACTAAAATCTCTGCTAGGATCTGTTGGGGAGGATATTTTCAGAAACAATGAATAAATGATCTTGGAGTCTAGGCCTAATTTCTTTTCAACCCAGTGGCCAAAATTCTGAAGATTAATATTTCAAAACAACCTAAATCTATTCTTTTTTTTTACTCTTAGATTGGAAGATATTGAACAATAAATATTTCTTATAAAACTGTAAACTCAAATACTACAAATAAGATCTTCAGCTCCAATAAAATCGTGTGTGTGTTGTGTGAGCATCCTGGTCTATTAGGACATGCAAAATAATAGGAGGAAGCACTACCTCTAAGTTTTTATCAGATTTGCACTGGGATTGGCATATCTGGATCTATTTACACATGTCTAATGTTTATACCACATCTCTTTGGTTATTAATATTTTTAAAATTTGCATTGTTCGTGGATTTTCAAGTTCATTTATTTCTTTAGTCATATATTCTCTAGTAAACGTTCTGAAAGCAGCAATGGATATGTGCTTAAATTTCAATGTCTGTGTTTCAATTTATAAAACTGTTTTAATCAATATTATTTACAATTAAAATGTATTAACTTTTAACAATATCAATATTTTACATAATTTCAATATTTTGTAATAATATTGTAAGGTTCCAGATTTTATTTTATGAAATGATGTGATATATAGTTAATGTGGTAAAATGATTTATATGCATATCATCATTGTATGTCCTGTTTTTTTTTTTCCCAAGGATCATAGCAACTCAATAGGAAGCCAGGAAGCCAAGGAACTCTTCTCTGGATGGGAACACTGAAAAGTCTTACAAGTATTTTCTTTTTTATAAGTTTAAATGAAATCATTACTAAAGTAAACACACAATATTGGAGCCTAATAAAACTGTCACATGTTATTAACCAAGTTACATCCTAAAGATATATAGTTATACCTCTTGATTGAACAAAAGTTCATTCTTCATGTTTCTTTAACTGTCATTTAGACATGGCATCATATATCTAAAATTGTTTAAGGACATAGCAATCATTATGTAACCTAGAAGTTGGTTTCATACATGAAGGGAAAATCTTCATCAACTATGGTTGGCATGAAAGTTTCTAGTGATCCACAGTCTAACACTGTAGATTATACACTATAAATTGAAATAAACTTTTTCCTACTAGGTTGTTTGTGGTCATTATGTGTTTTACAACTGAAATACAAAGGCAACTAGGACATACATGTATAATTTCTTTCATGTGTAGAATTTTATTCCAATATTCTGCACTTGGAATTATTAAATAATAAGCATATTCTCAGAGAAAAATTGAAATATATTAGACAGACATTTATAGAAATAGGTAATTGGAGAAAATGCATGATTATTCTAATATTGAAGAAGGGAATATTAAAGCAAAATTCAAAGGAATTGCATGAGAAATTAGAAAACATTTTGTGAAGAAATTACAGACACTCTTCTCCCACACACACACACACAGCAGAAAAAAAAAACTTACAGAATGGTTGCTAAAATATTTTCACATGGAATTTTATTGTTAAGCTTTTTGTACCAATAGAACAGCTCTAAAATCAATATGATAAAGGCTACCTTAAAGAGCCAGTAAAACAACAAAATATGAAGACAAAGAAGCAAAATCTTCCTAAAGATTAGAAAATAATAAGCCTGGATAGGAAGAATAATAAAGTGGAGATGACCTAGATAATACAGAAATCAAGTTAAGTTAACTTAAAAAGTATGTATGAGAGAGCCTAGTGTTGAAATGAGGAGAGACAGGGAAATATTTAACAAAGTCTATTGTGTTATAAATATCAAAGCATAATGAGTTCTGATGTGCTATTCAGCAGATGTGTTATAATATATAATGATACATATTTAAAACAATTGAGAGAAAAATTTTAACTTTCTGTTATGATAAATGTGTTATGTCATAGATATATTAAACCTATTTTAGGTATTCTTAAACCTTGCAATGTACTTATTAATATGTATAATTTTGATTTATTTACCATTTTAAAATAGATTTAAATATTTTAAATGAAAAACAAGCCTTACAAACATTTAGATTCCTTAGAGAATAAACTGTGCTTGCAGAAAGAGGAGAAAGTGATTTCAGGTTCAGTATAGTATGCATCTGAGAAGTGTTGAGAATTAAGGAATAAAATGTCTGAAAATTCTATGTATCTGTAGAAATGAAGTGTTGTATTATCTAAAGTAGTGAAGGATTATTGCACTGTGGAGCAGATTCTGCGTGAGTGAGAGAAGCATGGAGTCAGGGCAACAGTCATAATTCTGGGAGAAGAAAATCATCAATTGTACAGCCAACTTGGTAAGTCATTACAACTCTCTATCATTTCAAATTGGTATGAGTGTGAACACAGAGAAGCCAGGTATTCAGTTTTAGTTTCTTGCCCACCCCTCTCATGACCCAAATCAGATAATTGGAGAAATGAATCCTATTTTCAAGAACATTTATTTCAAAAACTTTAATTCATCAACTATGGAATGAAGATAGATATCAGAGGTGAGAAATAGAAATAGAGTTAACTGACAAAACAAAATCTGACAAAAAGGGAAACTATCACTATTTACTATTTATAGCATCAGAAGCTAAGTATGATTTAACATGCCATCTACCTGGAAAATTCCACCAGCTGATTTCTTGTTGTTTTCAGAACAGTCTTTCAATAGTATCTTCGAATGTGCAAACAAAAAACACCTAATGACCACTGCCAATACTAAGATTAGTTTTATATCGCTGAGAGGCACAATGAATGATTATAAGTCATTAAAGGAAAACACTATATAAATAAATAGGCTACATAAGAGAGTGAAAGCTCAGAGTCAGGAAATGTCTACACTACACATTGAAGGTCTATTTTAACATACCCATATTCCTAGCACTTAGGGTGCCTAAGCAAGAGGGAGGTAGAGTAACTCTCTATCCCAAAGCAAAGAAGAAATATAAAATAAATAAAATCAACTTGTAGATTTTTAAAGAAAAATCTAGCATGCAAACTGTGCCTAGCTTCAAATGACTAAAAAATAATAATGAAATGTACATTAAAGGAAATCTATTCTCCAGTATAGTAATTAGAAATATATTTGTGTTTTGTATTGCATCGTGTAATAAATGCAACACTAAAATAGCGATCAAGATTAGAATCCTTGCTATGGAAAAGAAATGGGTTATATTACACACATAAAATTATTTTTCTCAGATCATTTAGTTTTGCAATAAAATAACCACATAATAATGAACTTTTCTTAAAATATCCATGTCTTGATATAGCAATAGTTCTAATGACAGAGTCATTCAATTGTGCAAAGTCCTGCAAAGAGTGACTAAAGAGTAGAAAGTTCTAATTTGCTTGTGCATTTATTTATGTTTGAATTGTTTATGTTTTTACAAAGGAATAAAGCAAAATATTCATTAGGCAGCTGGACTCATCTATTTTAAAACCCCTATTGAAATAGCAGCCAAGTCTTATGGTCATGGCATTTTTGGTACTCTGCACTTTTTCTTCAAATCTGTCATAAATATGCATTAGTGGAACTAAATTGTGTGTGATTATTTTGTGGCATAATTTTCTGAGGGCCTATAAACATACTTAGCCTTCTGCCTTTTCTTTATTTTTAATTTTTGTTTAAGACTAGAAGTAAATATAGCACTGTGTAGTGACTTGCCTCAACTTCACAATTTCAAGGGCAAAGGTAAAGAGCACAGATATAGAAGACAATGTCTATACAGCTCACTTTGTTCTGTATCCTGATATTGCAAATTATATACTATAAACCTTCAGGTATTGAGTATGTCATGTCTGGAGAGGTTTTTTATTGGCAGTTGTTAGTTGATATCTCCATCATTATACACCACTGTGACAATATTTGATTAAACAAAGATCAATACAGCTGCTGTAGACTGAATTTATTTCCCCAAAATTCAGAAGTCAAGGTTTAAATTCCAATATAATTATATTTGAATACAGAATTTTTCAGAAGTCATTAAACTCTTTTGAGTAAAAGGGTGGGTTCAACTCAGAAGTGTAGAGGGCCGCGCCCGAGTCAGCTCAGGCACCATTCTAAGATGGTGCCTACATCCTGTTAGAGCTAGTAAACAACTCGAAGACATCCTGTCACCACCCCCTGTACAGAGCTAGTAAACAACCCAAAAGCGCATGCCCCTGCTGCTTAACCACAGCCCAGCCTGGGGCTTAACATGAATGATGGCCCAGCAGCCAATCCAGTTAAGACACGCCTCCTTCTTGGCTATATAAGCCGAGGCTTTTCCGGGCTCTAGGTCTTCCTCTTTCAAGGCTTCAATAAAGCAGTCTGTAGAAGGATCCTGGTGTTCGCGTGTTTTCCTGCTGGCGGGAAGGTAGTGCGACACACACAGAAGATTTACCTCTGCCAGTGCAGAAGAGAACCTTATTTAGAGCTGTTTCTGGGTACATAGAAATAGACTTCTCCAACCTTCCAATATGCAGTAAGTTCATGACTTATTAAGGTTGCTAGTCTATATTTTGTTACAACATGCTGTTTATAAATAGCTCCCAAGACAGTAGTTATATTTATAAATAAGCACTAAAATACTGAAATATTAGTACTTGTCTTTTTAAGTAATCGAGAAAAGTGTAATTCAGTTGACACATGAATAGGAAGCTGACCATTAGATCAGAGGACAACAGCAGGGTTGTTTGGTACATATCTACATGAAAGGAGTGAATCTTGTGCATTAAACTGTGAGGGTTATGATCCCTCTCAGGATCACACCCTTTCTATTCCTTCCCCTACAAAAGGAAAAACAGTTCTCCTATAAACAGTTGATAAATATAATTACTAAATCTATGTAAGATATCTAATGTTGTGTGTGTGTGTGTGTGTGTGTGTTTGTGTGTGTGTATACTTATGTATATATTTTCTGTGCATCTGGGATACCTAAACTATGGCTCAAAGCTTTATACTTGCTAAATTTCTATTGCTCTTATTTTCTACAATTTTAGACTATTTCAACCTGTAAATATAGTAAATATTAAAATAAATACAAAAAACAATGAATCTGAATTATGTACATCACTTATCATAGGATACAAGCATTCAATTGAAACTGTTTTGGGGGAAAATAGATGTCATATTTAACAGACATCTCAAGTGAGGTAATAGAGCTAATAAAACTCCATTAAGTACTTAATCCCATTTGCATTCTCTTTTTTTCTTTATCCTCACACCCCTCCCCATTGCTTCCTTCTTCTCTTTATTTATGGTATTGAGTATGGAAGTCAGGATCTCCTGTATGCTGGGCAGTTAACTACAATGGAACTATATCTCTGGTCGACGTTTGGTATTTTTTTCAGGCTTGTGGATAGCATGGTGTATGTTGTGTAACTACAATCTCAACTCCTTATGTATTTTGAGTCTTTCTTGCTCAGTTATTCAAGTTGGTTTTGAAACTCACCCATTTTTAATTTCTTCCTTCTTTCCCTTCTTTCTTTCTTTCTTTCTTTCTTTCTTTCTTTCTTTCTTTCTTTCTTTCTTCTTTCTGTTTATTTTATTTATTTATATTTCAAATGTTATCCCCCTTCACAGTTCCCCTTCTGCAAACTCCAATCCTATCGCTCCTTCCCCTACTTCTATGAGAGTGCTTTCCTCCCACCTACTCCTGCTTCACCACCCTAGCATTCCTCTATGCTGGGGCATCTAGCCTTCATAAGACCAAGGGTCTCCTCTCCCACTGATGCAAGATAAGGCCATCCTCTGCTACATATGCAGCTGGATCTATGGGTTCCTCAATGTGTATTTTAGCTTGGTAGGAAAATGTTGGAGACTACTTAGTTCAAAATCTTTTTACCAAGTCACTGTTATTTGCCATAAATTATTAAAATTAAATTAAAAGGATGGGACTATGTCACAGGCATACAATATTAGCAGTTGTGACACTAAGCTGGATAAATGAAAAATTTAAGCAAGCCGGGCTACATTGCCATAATCTTTCCCAATAAACCAACAAAAAGATAAATGGGTCAATGGGAAATATGACTATGCTCCTTAATTAGAGAGATCATTCCTCAAAAACAGTATTATTAAAGAAAATCAAATTACAAATCTGGAACCGAGTCAGTAGAACTTAATATAAAATTAGCAAAAAAAAAAAACAAAAAAAAAAAACATAAAAACAAAACAAACGAAGAAAAGCACAAACTGAATAGAAATCTGAAAGGGAAAGACTATAAGAATTCCAGAGAAAAGAGAAAAGCATTCTCTTTCCAAATTTTATGGAAAACATTACTTCATGGAGGAAATTTAATTAGAATGAGTAAATAGGATGATACATCTTACTTCAGTATTTAAAAACACAAACAATGTAACACCTGAGAGATAGAAAACCGGTTTCCACAAGTGGAAGGAAAATATTCAGATTCTGATTCAGATTCAGAGTACTAAGATTTTGGTTTTTAGTATTTTTGACAAAGAAGTGTGTGTGTGTGTTTTAATATTTTAAATAATTTTCACAGTTCAGTCCCTATTCCCCTTCCACTCCTCACTGCAACAGTTCCCATCCCATTACTTCTCCCTTGTCATCAGTGAACATCCCTACCTCCCACAGCCCCCCTCACACTTCACCACTTCCTGGGGCACCAAGTGTCTAAAGGGCTAGATGCCTCTTCTCTCACTGAGACCAGACCGGGCAGACCTCTACTGTATATAAGTCTAGAAGCCTTGGATCAGTTAGTGTATGATGCCTGGTCGGTGGCTCAGTGTCTGAGAGAGCTCAGGGGTGCAAGTTCCTGGAGACTGCTATTCTTCCCTGGTCATTGCCCTCCTCCTTGTGTTTTGGTTAGTTTGATAAACACTGAATGAAAGCAAACTGGGAAGAAAGTATTCCACTTACTTTTAGGTTATAGTTCATCCTCCTAGAAGTCAGGGCAAAAGCTTACTGGGGGAACCTGGGTGAAGCAATTGAGGTAGAGATTACAGAAGAATGTATCTTATTGGCTTGATCTGTCTGACATGTCTAGCTACTTTTCTTTTAGAGCTCAAACCCACCAGCCTGAAGATGGTATGTCCTATAATGTGTTGGGCTATCCAGTATAAATTGACAATTAAAAACTTTCACATACAGGCAAACGGGCCTGTTTTATAGAGTTGATTCTTCAAATGAAGTTTTCTCTTCATTCATTACTTTAGTTTGTATCAAGTTGACAATACTAAACATCACACTTGACTCCTCACACAAATTCATCACCAAGGAAACATAATTTTTATTTCTTATCACTAATATCTCCGGTTACTACTATAACACAATACAACATTTAGATTCCTAGTCTTTAAAAAATTCAAAACATTAGACTTTTAAAGTCACTTAAAATCCGTAGTGTCTTAACTGTATTTTCATTCATAAATAAAAATAAAAAATTTAGATACTTCTGATTTCAAAACAGGCAAATACCAGGGCATAAAAATAACCACTCTTATGCAAAACTAAAAATCCAATAGTAAAAATGATTCAGCATCCAATAGTTTAGATTCATCTTCTGTTCCAATGGACCACAACAATTCCAACTCACAATATTTGCCACATGGAAGACATATTGCCTTTTGGCTAAGGGTAGTTATACTCTTGCCTCTCACGTCCTTGCTTGGTCATTCTATGCTTCGGCCCTTTATGAAATGTTTGTCATCTTCATTAAAACAGAGACTGAACCTTCCACCATAGCCTCCAGTCCTGTCCTCATGGGCTCTAAACCCATTGCATGGTACCAAGCTTCAAATGCTGCACTTGTCCCCTTCAATCCTGCACTTTCAATCTGCCAAATCCAGTGTCACGTGATATGCTTACACACTACCCAGTTAAGCCTCCAGCTGGATATCCAGCAGTGCTCCCTTCTTGAGCACATCTTCTGGGGGTTAACCAAGAGGAAATACTTCCAAATATATTCCAAGCACAATAACACTGATCTCAATAATCACACCTCATTCTTTATTACCTCCTAACCAGCAGAGATTGCCCTATTAAATTAAAGGTTTCACTTGCATATATTCATGATGAAAAAGTATCGCATGAACAGCCCTGATAGAGACTCTGTTTTGCTAATAGACTTCACATCTAAGCTTATTCATTTGCATCTCCATCAATAATCCTGAGTTTCAACCTCCCACAACAATTCATTTAGACTTTGAGTACTCGACAGCACTTTATTGCCCAAAACTCAAAAGACCTACAATTTTCCTCCAAATTAGTAAGGTCAGGTACACTGTGATAGAGTACCACTCCCTGTTGCCCATTTCTGTTCCAATTTATTCATTTTTGTGATGGAATGAGGACTAAAACCACCTTGGTGAAGAGTTTATTTGCCCTATGCTTTCAGGCAATAGGCTGTCACTTAAGAAATTCAGGTTAGGAAGTCAAGGAGCAACTTGGAGTCAAGAACTAAACCAGAACCAGAGGAATGATGCTCACTGCTTTCTCTGTTTACTTTCTTATACAGTCCAGCAACAGCTACTTAGGAATGTCCCTGCACACAGTCAAATGGGCCTTCCCACATTAATCAAAAGCCTAGAAAATGGCTATAGATATGAACACTGGCCATTGTGACATAAGCAGTTTCAAAAATGAGATTATTTCCTCTCAGTTATCGCTAGCTTGTGCCAAGTACACTAAACAAACATGAAGTAGAAGACAAGGGTAGACTAAATAAACATGGAGTGGAAGAGCAAAAGCGAAGTTCTCATTTTGTGATTCTGGTTGTTCATAAACCTCCAGTTACACTTGTAAACTTACTGGTATCATGTTCATGTTAAGTTCATCCCATTTTCATTCCATTGACTTTCATTTTTTTTTCAACTTTTATTAGATATTTTCTTCATTTACATTTCAAGTGTTATCCAGAAAGTTCCCTATATCATCCCCCCTCCCGGCCCTGCTACCCTACCCACCTGCTCCCACCCCCTGGCCCCGGCGTTCCCCTGTATTGGGGCATATAAAGTCTGCATAACCAAGGGGCCTCTCTTCCCACTGATGGCCAACTAGGCCATCCTCTTCTATATATGCAGCTAGAGACACGAGCCCAGGGGGTACTAGTTATTTCATGGTTATTCTTCCACCTATAGGGTTGAAGACCCCTTCAGCTCCTTGGGTACTTTCTCTAGCTCCTTCTTCCTTGGGAACCCTGGGTTCCATCTAAAAGACCTTGAAAATGTTTATGGCACCTGGTAGCAATTTTAAATGTAGCAATATTTTTTTTCACTTATGTTGCCACAGATTCTCTACTGAATCAGAGAACAAAATTAGACTCTTTTTAACAACAACAACATCTTTAAAATCTATTTGTTCCTGCAATAAAAGTAATTATCCTTCACAGTGTACCTATTTTTTGTCTTCTTCATTATAATGCAACAAAAGTTAAAAGCATAAATCACCTGCTAAGGAGACCCACATGATTCTCCTATGTAGGACTTAACAATCTATCAATACTTAGTACTTAAGTATGATGCTTGCAGAATATGTAATAATTGGACATAATGTAAGTAAATTGAATTATTCTTAATTTTGTAGTAGATGGCAGAGAAAGAAGCACAAACACAGGGAAGTAATTATTTTGTAATAAAGTATGCAAAGCTCAAAGACCCTTCATAGTATATAGAGAGTGCCACATTTACATGAAATATATTTGCTGATTAAAAATATTAAGGCTTTCTCTAATCTGTGAGATATGATTACAGTCAAAGAGGTCATTCATGAATCAGTCTGATTTGAAAATAATAATAATAATAATAATAATAATAATAATAATAGCAATAATAACAATAGTTCAAAACAAAGAGCTCATGTGGATAAACATAGATAACTGATGGATGTAGCTACCAGAGTTGCCAGAGTTGGGACTAAACCTAAAAACCAAAGAAATAAGTACATTTTTATATTAGCACACAAAAATGATACAAATAGTCATTCAATATAGGCATGTTTGGCTTGTATGAGTAGATGTTATTGAGACTGTGTAACCAAAACACCGACAAGTAGAAAACAACAAAACAACACGAAGTATCTACAGATTGTCCTGTTGCTAGTTCTACAGTAGTTATTGTTTTATATTTTAGTGTGGCAGGTTTTGTTTGTTAGATTTTAGGTGACATGACTTCAATACCTGTCACCCTAGTGGTCATTAAAGTTTATTCTGGCTGAGCTAGATGGTAAGAATGTGTTCCCTTTCTCCTTCATTACTCCATGTGATCTCTCTTGAAGCTTCTCACCGTGTCAAAGAGTATGATCTTCTAAGAACATAGGAGGACAGGTCTCTACTCAAGAATATATATGTAGGTACATTTCTATGCTTGAATCTATAATCTATCAATATTCAGTTTTATTTTGAGACAAATTCCCACACTGAGTTCTTGAAAGTCAATATGTTTTGATATAACCTGAAGAGATCTTGGCCATTTCATCATCTCATATAGCATTATGTTTTACTATCTCGATAATATTGTGTTCATTTACAGTAGATGTATCAGAAATGAATAACATGTTAGTGAAATGAAAGACAAATTCATTTCAGATATGAAAGACAGACCATGGAAACATAGAGAACTGCTACATCAATAAAACATAGATTGAAAAATTAACACTTGTCCTGCAATAACCCTTCTAAAAATATATTATTCCACACAATTTAGTCAAAATCACAATGGTTTTTTGTGAGTTGCAGTAAGAAGTTTTATTATGGGATTGCAGGTGGGAGCTGCAAAGAAAGAGATAGAGCTGCAGGATAGAAGTAGGCCCCAGGAAATAGAGGTAATAAGTCTTTACTGAATGGAGGTACTTGGGAGCATAGTGGGTGATCCAGTATACTTAAGAAAACTTTTTTTTTTTTTTTTCGTTTTATCTAGGCACGGTTTCTCTTTGTAGCTCTCGCTGTCCTGGAACTCGCTCTGTAGACCAGGCTGGCCTGGAACTCAGAAATCCGCCTGCCTCTGCATCCTGAGTGCTGGGACTAAAGGCGTGCACCACCATGCCCAGCTTTAAGAAAACTTTTATTATTACAATGAATGTTGTTTATGACAAACTGTATTTTCTTTCCTTTTTTATTGGGTATTTTCTTTGTTTATATTTCAAATGTTATCCTCTTTCTTGGTTTCAAAATCACAATTTAAATAATATTTTCAAACAGGGAACCATATTTTGAAACGAGAAGGCTATTTAATTTGCTCATGGAACCACAGAAGAGATTATGGTAAAGTGTGATGCACATCACATGAAATAATTCAACTAAAATTGAGGTTGTGGATTCAAGGTTCAATGTTCAATGGGGAAACAATTCAACAAAGCCTAATATACAAAAGATATTTGGAAAAGGTGACACATAAATATTTTAAAATTATCACATTTCACTCTTTCCTAAACCCATTTTGCTTATTTATTCATGGGGTGAGATTTGCATCATGTTATGATTATGTTTATTTTATTTTATGCTATGTCTAGAGGATACATTTGTGTATCTTTTAGGATGTTGTTTGTACCTACCTGAATTACTTCTGTTTATCCTCCTCTTAGAAATCTTTTGTGTTCCACTTGATTATAAAGAAAAAATTTGATGTATAAAGCAACTATATTCATTCAGTGCCTCACAAACATTATTCCATACAATTTTAGCAGCTTTGCTATTTAATATAATAATAATAATAATAATAATAATAATAATAATAAAATAGACAATTATTAAAAATTTGCTATCATCTAATGAGTTTGATTTTATACATGACTTGGCTCTTTTTGTCTTGTCCTTTTCCCATAGTAAGATGAAGGGGCCACAGATGGTCTTATGGTCACATACAATCAGTACAAATGGGAATGTTAAACACATAAGTTTGTTTCTTGAAAGAAACTTGTCTTTCAGTTTCTACCCAAAATGATGGGAGTTAGATGGTTAATAGTCTTGAAATATTTGTGCTATCCATATAACTGACAAAGACTACAACAAATCCTTCCTCCCAGATACTAATAACAAAATTTTTAGTCATTTTATAGAACCCAACTCTACAGAAGATGTAATATGTATTTTACAAAACTACCAGTGTAGCCATACAGTAAGCTTTATAATACACATGGGTTTGAGTAAATTGACACTAGGGTACTTCTTTTTAAGTTATGCTTTTTTAAATATGTCTTTTTTTAAAAACTGCCTAGTGTCAGATTTTTTAAATTTGAAAAAAAAAAAAAACATTGACTGCAAATTTAGGCACAACTAGACTTCATACGTGTTTCTGGAGATAAATACTCTGCAAGCCATGTTTACAACAACTTTATTGAATCATTCATTGGTATGCTATGTGCCTCACATTGACATAGGTTTGATCTTTGGATAAAAGAGAGAAAGAGAAAGAAGAACATAGGGAGAGAAAGAGAAAAACTAAGAAGAAGAGGATGAGGAAGAGAAGGAAATGGCCAAATAATTCAAAGCAATTCTTTGTTTAATCATATCTTTTTATTTGTAATGTGTTTTAAGGAAAAAAATCATTAGGCTATGCACCACACAACATTAATTAGAAAATTAATAAAAAATTATGATGAATAACAAAAATTAAGAGAGACTGTAAACTCTCTAAGGGACACAGCCATACCTTTAAAGGAGAAATAAGACCTTGCAAAGTAGCATGCTAAATGCTTTAACACAATAATTTTATTTTAAAAAGTGGCTTATATTGATCTGACTCCTAAGATATAAAAATAAATATTTCCTAGCAAGGTTTTAATAGCAATGAGCACTAATTGTTGCCTGAAATTACAACATGCAGGTCATGATTAGGTTAAGGTTTTTAATGAATCCATATCTGAGAACATGCTGTTAAGTTGAATATAATTTAAATATAATAATTATTGTACATGAAGAAGATTCCAGTGGTTTCTAGGGATTTGCAGCTTGTATTTTTTTTAAATCATAAACGGACAGAGAGCAGCGATTACCTCTGAAGGAATAGGAATAAAAGGGAGAAAGAAACCCACAGAATTGCTGCTCTCCAGTATTTGAACAGACAGTTGCAATTTCCTCTCTAATGAGTTTGGACAGAGTCTAAGACAAGATGCATGTCATGCCCGATGTGCATGAGTAGGAGATTCTCATTCTTAGCTAAGGTTCATTGCTCCTTTCATCACTACAGAAAGATTTTCTCTTTCCATTTGCATCAAAATGCTTACTGAATGCCAGTGACCTATTCTCATAGAACCTAGAAGTAATTTTAATGGTTATTTTCTAGACATCATTGAGTTGTATAGACACACTTATAACATTTGCCTTTTACTACAGTAGTTTAAACTCATGTGAAATTACATGTAGAAAAAATACAGTTTTAAATTTTATTTTTGTATAATGTACTCTGTATTCCCCTTTCTCACATTTAATGCACATATTAAGGTACAGGTGTACTGAACTTATAGCACAGAAATGCAAGACTGCAAGATCACATCTGTTCTATGATTTCTTCTGGGAAATGCCTGGTGAAGAGAAGTAACAGGGAGTCATAATTAGATTATACTTTTTATTGGTTATTATATTTACATTTCATATGTTATCACCCTTCCCATTTTCCCATCCACAATCCCCTATCCCAGCTCTCTTCCTCCTTGCTTCTATAAGGGTGTTCCCCCTCACACCCCGACTCCTGACTCACCACCATAGCATTCTCCCACGTGGGATCATCCATCCTTCAAATGACCAAGGGTCTACCCTCCTATGTGTGCCAGTTAAAGCCATTCTCTGCTACATATGCAGCTGGAGCCATGGGTCCCTCCATGTGTACTCTTTGGATGGTGGTTTAGTTCTTGGGAGCTCTGTGAGGTCTGATTGGTTGATGTTGTTCTTCTTCCTATGGTGTTGCAAACCCCTTCAGCTCCTTCAGTCCTTCTCCTAACTCCTCCATTGGGATCCCCATGCTCACTCTGATGGTTGGCTTCAAGCATCCACATCTCTACTAGTCAGATTAGTACAGAGATTTTAATGAATACAGATCTGAGAACATGTTACTCTCAGGATCTTTATTCCAATCATGTCAATAAATAAATAAATAAATAAATAAATAAATAAATAAATATCATTATACTCTGATTTAGGTACTCATTAGTTTGAGAAACCTGGATTTTGCATCCTTGCATCCATACCAGTTGGTATAAAACTACTTGTGACTCCAGGTGTGAGGTCTTCTGTATCATCTTCTGGTTATCATAGACTTCCATAAAAACACCTCAAAATTAACATAAAACTTTATAAAATATTCAATTAACCTTATCTTTCAAATTTAGTTCATTGATAAAGAAATTTGAACAGTGGAAGAGTGTTCCTCTTTCTCCACATCCTCTCCAACATGTGCTGTCACCTGTGGACTTGATCTTAGCCATTCTGATTGGTGTAAGGTGGATTTTCAGGGTGCTTTTCACTTGCATTTCTCTGATCACTAAGGACTTTGAAGTAGAATGGTGTGGGGGGTTGGGGGAGAGGGAAAGCTAACCTAGTATTGGGTGAGGGAAAAGAACTTAAGCCCTCAGGGTCAGCAAATAGAATGGAAACAAGCCACCTCAGAAGATCAGAGGTTGGTGGGACCCTCCATTATACACCAGAGACCTGGGAGGTGAGAGACTCTCAGGACTCAAAAAGAGGGACCTTAGATGATATTTCCTACAATGGGGAGAAGGAACTTGTAGAGTCCACCTCCAGCATAAAGACAGGACATCAAGTGAGGGATGGGGGTTGCCATCCTACATCACAACTCAGAACCAGAATTTTTCCTGTCTGAAAGAATTACAGGGATGGAAATGAAGATGAGCCTGAGGAAAAGCAGGTCCAGCAACAGGCCCAAAGTGGGATCCAGCTCAAGGAGAGGTCCTAAGTCTTGACATTATTACTGTGGCTATGAAGAGTGCACACAAAGGGACTTATCATGACTGTCCTCCAAAATACCCAACAAGCAGCTGAAAGAGTCAGGTGCAGATATTTGCACCCAACCAATGGACAGAAGCAGCTGACCACTGTTGTTGAATTAGAGAAGGCTGAAAGAAGCTGAGGATAAGGGCGACCTTGTGGGAGGACAAGCAGTCTCAATTAATCTGGACCCCTGAGATTTCTCAAACATTCTGGACCACCAAACAGGCAACATACACCAGCTGATATGAGGCCCCCAACACACATACAGTAGAGGACTGCTGAGTCTGTGTTAATACAGAGATGATGCACCTAACCCTCAAGAAAGTAAAGACCCCAGGGAGTTTAGAGGTAAGGTGACGTGGGGGTGGGGACATCCATGTGGAGATAGGTGGGTGGGGAAGAGGTATGGCATGTGGAAAAGTAAGAGGGTGGATGGGCATGGGATAAAATGAAGAGTGTAAAAAATAAATAGTAAAAAAGGAAGAAAAAAAATAAAATTGAACAAAACCTTCTTTCTACCATCTATGCCACAAAATCATCAGTATGGTAGACAACTTCTGATGCATGTTCTCAACCTATATTTCATGGAATAAATTACTGGACCTACATAATGAAAATACTGAATGTGTTAACAAAATCATTACTTTCATGAGCCAGATGGTCTGCAATTTCAGCAAAGATTAATGTACAGATAATTGATAGCAGTGTAATTTTTAAATATGTAAATGGTTTATCTGTGTCAATAGACCAGAAAATTAACTATGGTATATCCTTATAATAAATTTTAGTGCAGATAATAACATATCGTAGTGAAAAAAAAATTAGTAATTTTGACCATAATTGTTTACTTTAAATGTGATGGTTTAACAGATTTCAAATCCTTATATTTTATATCATCCCCATCATGTGAATCACTCTAATGCATTTATTTTCCAGAACTCATGTAAATTAAATCTTTAAAATGTAATATACTCCTAATTTTTATATTTAACTGGGCATATCTATGGTGCAAAAGACACTTAATATTCACAAATAATTATATATTTATGGACATCTAGGTTTTTCAAAGTCTACTTTTAATAAAAGTTTTCTAGTACTTTGACCCCCCTCTTCTATGCCTACTCACCAAAGATAGGGGAGCAAAGATGGTAAATTGGACAAGGGGATGTGGACCTGTGTACAAGTAGTTCTTTTGGGCTATTCCAATCTACATTTGACAGGATATGACAGTCCAGTACAATAGTGTCAGGAAACCAACGATGAATCATCAGTGGCAGCACAATTCAGCAGAAACAGCCAGGCATCTGCAGAATAGCCACAAGTCAGTGCAAATGAACAGAACCAGTCAGGATACAGGTAGAAGTTATTTTCCCTGTCTCTCTCAACAAAATGAGACATGAAGCCAATGAAGCATTACAAGGCTAGCCTATGCAAGCATATTCTCAGTGTCTGTTAAGCTCTATTTATACTATCTCCAAACATTAAATGTTCCCCCCAAAAGTCTTGCCTGAGCAAAACACCATGTGAGTCTGCATCACATGACACTACCAGAAACTTCCACTTCACATTTTCATATTGTACATTTTTTAAATGGAAAACTTATGCATATATATATATATATATATATATATATATATATATATATGATTATATTTTCCATATTGTACATTTTAAATGGGCAAATAGCACTTTTATTTGGAATGTTGGAACATTGATTGATGAAACTATAAGATATTTTATATAATAAAAACAAATCCTGGGGCCGGCCTTGGTGGCGCAGGCCTTTAATCCCAGCACTGGGGAGGCAGAGGCAGGCAGATTTCTGAGTTCGAGGCCAGCCTGGTCTACAAAGTGAGTTCCAGGACAGCCAGGGCTACACAGAGAAACCCTGTCTCGAAAAACAAACAAACAAACAAACAAACAAACAACAACAACAACAACAACAAAAAAAACCCAAATCCTTTATGTTTCATAAGAACACCAGGGCTAAGATGTAGGAGTGAGTGGATAGGACAGTGAGGGGGGAGGGTATGAGGGACTTTCGGGATAGCATTTGAAATGTAAAAGAAGAAAATAACTAATAAAAATTTTGGACAAAAAAAAAAGAATCATTTAATAATTGTTAGCTACTTTCAAAGACATGGATTTAGTATTGCGGTATGTGGTTATATACCAATTTCCTCAGAGGTAAAACTGTCTTTTGTGGAGGAAAGACGCTTAAGACACAGGATGTTTTAAAGATAGGTTAAATAACAGAATTTTCTAAGGTTGTGGTCCTCAATCTAACTAATGCTACAATCCTTTAATACCATTCCTTCTGTGGGCTGATTCCTAACCATGAAATTCATTTGTTACTACTTCATAACTGTGATTTTGCTACAGTGCTTCATTAAAAATTAAAGTAAATTATTACTTTATATATATATATATATATATATATATATATATATATATATATATATATAAATTGATACAATTTTCTGTCTTTGTTTTCACAGGTTTTTTTTCTAAAAAAAATCTTATAAATGTGCATGTATGACAGATTATATAAGGCATATTGTACAGATTGGGATACACTGTAAATCCAAGCTACCATTGGTGGTAAGATCCTTTGTAGAATAATGTTCTAGGAATATGTTATTATGTGGTGATGAAATGAATATTTTAAAATCATTAGCAACATATTTGCCATTAAAATAAAACAACTATAATGTTGGAATTAGATTTTATATACTTTTATTTTCTAATAAAGCATATTGTAATTGATAATACCATACCTCTAAAACTAAAGTTCTAGAAACAAAACACTTTTGCTTTAGCCTACAGTAGAACATTTGTCTAGTAGGCTTGCTAACTTGTGTCTAAATACCACTACTGAAAAAAATATATAATGAGAAATCTTCAAACTTATTATAATTTCTTTATTGAAAAGTCAATATATTGTAAATACACTTATCATAGTTGTCATTTGGAAATGAACATTTTATGTAAACATCATTCAAAATATTATCAGGATCCTACAACAAACCAAAATCAAACTTGTATCTTTGCTGTTTTCTCTGTCCAAGCTTAATCACCATTTTTATATTTAATATCCTGGTTTTATTTTGTGTAATTAACATATAAATGCATATTTAAAATGAATGATAAATAAAAATATGCTTGGTTGAAATAAGAGCATAAAATTAGTTTAGCTTTGCTGAAATGTCACATATATGCAAACAAAAAATTATATCTATGCTGCTTCCATGTAGATGCCACATGAAATGGGTAATTTCTTAATCCCCATATGACAACTCCAGTTCAATTTAAAATTCATAAATATGTAACACAAACTTCATGAACAAAGGACAGAAATTGACTCCTATTAAGGTATGCTTTCATTAAGCCATTCATTAATCAAAACTTATCAAACACTTAATATAGGTATAATTGGGTGAGTTATAAAAACTTGACTTACATTCTGGAGGCACCGAGTGGAATGCCCAACATGACAGGTAAATAAATGTTTGTAATTTAAAAAATTAAATTTCATAATGTCTAGGGATACACAGCAGATGCTTCTGTGCAGAAGAAAGGTTATCTGCAGAATGAGAGAAATAAAATTTTAATTATTTTATGAAACTAAACACAAGACTGTTAGGTGAAATATAAGATTGTTAATGTATTATACTTTAAGACTGCTATATAACTGTGACTTCTTGTAGTAACTTATCTAATAGAATTATATTCATAATAAAAATTTCTACACTTTAAGAAGTCATTTAAAAAAGCCCTTCATGTATTTCTTTTAGAAATAACAGTTATTCGGTTTAAAATTGATAATTAATAATCAGACTGACAAAATTAGTAGAGCAAAGTTTTCATTCCTCCTGTGGTGTTCAGTTATTCTCAGAGAAAAAAAAATGCTTTAATAAAAAATTTATTAATACTACTAATGGTATATATAAATAGATATAGTAGATATTTTTTCTTGTGCTTTTAGTTATTAAACAAGGATATTATATAAGATAGCCAAAAGATTCAAAATAGTCTTTTTATGGCTTTAAATTAATATTTCAACTTTTAATTCTTTATTTAAACTACTGTTATGAAATTGTAGTATATTAATTATAATAGAAGTTTTAATAGCTTTTGGGTTAGATTTAAGGATTTATGCATAGAAAGAAATTTCATGCATTTTACTATAACTCTGATCCACATCATATGGCTTGATAGTTCTTGGGCCCAAGTATAAAACTCATTATTATGTTGCTAAATGATCATGCTGTCCTATTACTCTTTTTTTTTATTTATTTTATTGAAATTATATTTCTCTTTCATTCATCCCAAACCCAGTTTTCTCTCCTTCTACTGCACTTATCTTTCCCCCATCTCTCCTTATCCTAGATTGATTTGTTCTCTATTTCCTTTCAGCAAAGAATAGGCCTCCAACTGACAATAACAACAACAACAACAACAACACAACAGACAAAAAATAAGCAAGCAAGCAAACAAACAAACAAACAAACAAACAAAAAAACCCAACATATCAAAAAAACCAACTAAGGTACAATTTGACAAGTCTAAAGTCTATGGAGGTTGTACCAGAAAACCCAATGGGAAAAAGTCCCCAAAGCAGGCAAAAATGCTAGAGCCATATACACTGTTAGGATTCCCATGAAAACACCAAGCTATTATCCATAACATACACACAAACGACCTGGTGCAGACCCATGCAAGCATATTCTAAATGTTTATATTTATACCCATATTCTTGGGCTGATCTTAACCTAGTTCGACGAAGCTTCTTTTCTTCAGTAGGCTTCAGAGATGAATTACTCTTCAAAGTGTCCAAATTTATGAATATATTGGCAGCTTTTGTTAGACTTGTACACTGCAAAAGAAGCAAAACTTAAGAAATGAAATTAGAAGTGGAAGGTGTTGTGGAATATAAATGTAGTTAGAATGTGGAGTTCAGGCTTTTTATACAACCATTTCATTGACAACATGTATGAAATTCTCAAAGTAAGAATAGTTCCAAAGAAGACTCTAGTAAAATTATATTTCATGTGTATATTTTAAAAGAATTTTTTGTTATTAATAATTTATCTCATATGTATACCTGTGAGTTTAGGCCACATATTTGGGTTTTCGTGTAGCTGTCATGTTCCTTGAGATGTAGTAGCAAACAAAGTGACACTGGGAAGCAAACTGAATTCAAGGTAAGTGTGGGAAGTACTCTTAGCTCCTGAGTTCTCTCTTTAGCTCCTTTCATTTTTACTTCCTTCCTTGAACACATGAAAAATATTTGCAAAAAAATCTCAGCCTGAATAAGTTTTATGTATATTCATTAAATATTTAAGTAGCTTGTGTATATCTCTTTGCAATTATGTTAAAGCTTGTGGGAAACTTGCCTAACATCTGGAATTCTACACTGAAACATCTGACTTTACCAAATTTTTGCTTCAAATGACAACAAACACTTCATAGTTTAAACTATATTAAAAAAACCCATCAGATCACTGCTATAAATTTTAATATAAGTACATTGTTATGAGTCAAAATATATAAGCAATACTCTGTAGAAATAACTACAGGAATATTTTGTATAAAGAACTAGCATTACATCCCAGGTTTGCTGCTTTTTAAGAAATGACCTTGGAAACTTTGGGCTTTATGTTTGCCCTTATGTCTTTGATCCATTGGTCTCATAGTTCAGGAAAATGATTTTGTAAGTGTCTAAGATAATTCTTTGTCTTTGTATCTTACATGTATTCAATTCAGACCTAATTAAGTCCACTATTCTCTAATTTAAAACTATAAATTGTTATTTGAAATATTAAGAAAATGACTTTTATCACATATCTAATTCATCATTCTGATTTTTAAAGTTTAGATTTTATTGACCTGAAGGTAGGAATGGGAATAAGTAGCAATTATTATTATTATTATTTTACTATTAAGGATGATATTATTTTTTTGTCATTGCTCCACTTGTTTAAGAAAGCTTTATTAAGCTTAAAAACAAAATGATGACATTCTGATATTTTCATTTTAGAATTCCTTAATGACTGTCTCATTTAGAACTACATTTGAGACCAGAGTTGTGATGCCTAGAGATCATTCCTGGAGGCAGACATTGTAGGACCACTTTGTAATCAAAGCACTGAAAAGGTTTTGTGAGGAGGATGATGAATTTAAATCAGTCTGGACTACATCGGGAAGTCATTCTGCCATATAATGAGTGAATAAATGAAGTAATTTTTTTTTTTTGGTCTGGAAAAAACATTTACCAATATAACATTATAGTGTTAATTATTAACAGAAAATATATGAATTATCTATTTTATGTGAATGTTTGTTTATTTTACAAAATTGATAAACAATCCAAAATCAGGCAACTCAATGGTAAATCATGATTGATATTAAACTACATTTTCAAAATTCATAATTTATATAGAGATAGTTTCACCTAATTTCAGCAATTCTATTTTCATGTGAATTGTAGAATTTTCATGAAATCGCCTATCGGTCAATTTTGAAAAGACTCTTTAATTAAAATTCTTATTTATTTATTTATTTTTTTAGTATGACATTCAAATTCATTTGAACAAAATAGCAGATAGTGTTGACAAATAATTATGGGAGAGGAAGAAGCAATTTAAAATCTGTGTTGAAGACAATCATAAAGCTGACTGAGAAAAAGGAAAAAATCATAGAAAAGAAGAGAAGATTTCTCTTCAGTGACTGTCTAAGGTGGTAGCAGCCAGGAGCACACAGGGCTTAGGAACAGTGGAGAGAGCTGACACAGGGTCCTTCCAGCTTCCATCTGCACCCAGGAACTGGGGCTGATCCACAGCCCTCTGTGCATGAGTGCTGCCAGGGCAAAGCAGGTTTCCAGGGAATGCTCTGAGTCCCAGGCTCAGAGGTGAGATCACTGTTTTCTCTCTGGTGACAGTCTAAAGCAAGACCTGGAGGAGCGAGCACACTGGGTCCTTCTGGCCTACATCTGCACCCAGGAGGTGGGACTGATCTGCAGCCCTCTATGCATGAGTACTGCCAGGGGAGAGCTGGTCTCCCATGAGTGCTGACACAGGCTTGTATGACCACAGGAAGGACAAGCTCAAGCCAGAAATAGCAAGACCAACTAACACCAGAGATAACGAGATGGCAAAAGGCAAGCACAAGTACCTTACCAACAGAAACCAAGAACATGCTACATGGCATCATCTGAGCCCAGTTCTCATAAAACAGCAAGTCCTGGATACACCAACACACGAGATGATTTTAAATTGGGATTGAAAATAACATCTCATGATGCTGACAGAGGAATTTAAGAAGGACAGAAATAATTCCCTTAGAGAAATACAGGAGAATACAGGTAAACATGTAGAAGCCCTTAAAGAGGAAACACCAAAAGCCCTTAAAGAATTACAGGAAAACACAATCAGACAGGTGATGGAATTGAACAAAACAATCCAAGATCTGAAAGTGGAGGAAGAAACAATAAAGAAATCACTAAAGGAGACAACCCTGGAGATAGAAAATCTAGGAAAGAAATCAGGAGTTATAGATGTGATCATCACCAACAGAATACAAGAGATAAAAGAGAGAATCTCAGGTGCAGAAGATACCATAGAAAACATTGACACAACAGTCAAAGAAAATGTAAAATGCAAAAAGATCCTAACCCAAAACTTCCAGGAAATCCAGAACACAATGAGAAGACCAAAGCTAAGAATAATAGGTATAGAAGAGAGTGAAGATTCACATCATAAAGGGCCAGTAAATATCTTCAACAAAATTAAGAAAGAAAACTTCCCTAACTTAAAGAAAGAGATGCCCACAAACATACAATAAGCCTACAGAACTCCAAATAGATTGAACTAGAAAAGAAGTTCCTCCTGTCACATAATAGTCTAAACACAAAATGCACAAAGGAAAGAGAGAATTTTAAAAGCAGTAAGGGAAAAAAGTCAAGTAACATATAAAGGCAGACCTATCAGAATTACACCAGATTTTTCGCAAGAGACTACAAAATCCAGAAGTTCCTGGGTGGATGTCATACAGACCCTAAGAGAAAACAAATGCCAGCTCAGATTACTATACCCAGCAAAATTCTCAATTACCATAGATAGAGACACCAAGGTATTCAATGACAAAAACAAATTTATACAATATCTTTCTACAAACCCATCCCTTCAAAGGATAATAGATGGAAATATTATGGAAATAATATGGATAATAGAAGGGAAACTACACCCTAGAAATAGGAAGACAATAATCTTTTAACAAACAAAAGAGAAGATGGCCACATAAACATAACTACATGTCTAAAAACAAAAATGACAGGAAGTACAATCTCTTTTCTGTAATATCTGTTAATATCAATGGACTCAATTCCCATATAAAAAGGCATAGACTAACAGAGTGGCTACATAAAAAGGACCCAACATTTTGCTGCATACATGAAACCCACCTCTGTAACAAATACAGACACTACCTCATAGTAAAAAGGCTGGAAAACAATTTTTCAAGCAAATCTTCCCACAAACAAGTTGCAGTAGCCATTCTAATATTGAATAAAATCAACTTTCAACCTAAACTTATCAAAAAAGATAAGAAGGGACACTTCATACTCATCAAAGCTAAAATCTACCAAGATGAACTCTCAATTCTGAACACCTATGCTCCAAATGCAAGGGCACCCACATTCTAAAAAGAAAAAAAAAAAAAAAAAAAAAAAAAAAAAAAAAAAAAAAAAAAAAAAAAAAAAAAAAAAAAAAAAAAAAAAAAAAAAAAAAAAAAAAAAAAAAAAAAAAAAAAAAAAAAAAAAAAAAAAAAAAAAAAAAAAAAAAAAAAAAAAAAAAAAAAAAAAAAAAAAAAAAAACTTTGTTAAAGCTCAAAGCACACATTGCACCTCTCACAATAATAGTAGGATACTTTATCATCTGACTTTCATCAATGGATAGATCATGGAAACAGAAACTAAACAGGGAAACTAACAGAAGTCATGAACCAAATGGACTAACAGATATCTATAAAATATTTTATCCTAAAAGAAAAGAATGTACCTTCTTCTCAGGACCTCATGGTGTCTTCTCCTAAACTAACCATATAATTGGTCACAAAATAGGATTAAATAGATACAAGGAGATTGAAATAATCCCATGTATTCTATCAGATAATCACGGACTAATGCTATTCTTCAATAACAACAAAAATAATAGAATGCCCTCATACACATGGAACCTGAGGAAAACTCTACTCAATGATAACTTGGTCAAGAAAAAAATAAAGGAAGAAATTAGGAAGAAATTAAAGACTTTTTAGAATTTAATGAAAATGAAACCACAACATACCCAAACTTATAGAACATAATGAAGGCCGTGCAAAAACAAAAATTCAATGTTCTGAATGCCTCCAAAAAGAAAATGGAGAGAGCATACACTATCACCTGGAGAGCACAACTGAAAGCTCTAGAACAAAAAGAAGCAAAAACACCCAAGAGGAGTAGAAGGCAGGAAATAAAAAAACTCAAGGCTGAAATCTACCAAGTAGAAACAAAAAGAACTATACAAAGAATCAACCAAACCAGGAGCTGGTTCTTTGAGAAAATCACAAAATATATAAACATTTAGCCAAACTAACCAGAGGGAACAGAGACAGTATCCAAATGAATAAAATCAGAAATGAAAAGGAGACATAAAAATGGAAACTGAGGAAAATAAAAAAAAATCATCAGATCCTACTACAAAAGCCTATACTCATCAAAACTCGAAAACCTGAATGAAATGGACAATTTCCTAGGAGATACTAGGTACCAAAGCTAAACCAGAATCAGAAAAACAATCTAAATGGTCCAATAACTCCTAAAAAAAGAAGAAGTTATTAATAGCCTCGCAACTAAGAAAAACAAAAACAAAAACAAAAACACAGGACCAGATTGATTTAATGCAGAGTTCTTCCAGACCTTCAAAGAAGACTTAATACTAATATTCTTCAAACTATTCCACAAAGTAGAAACAGAAGGAACACTATTCAATTCATTTTATAAAGCCACAATTACTCTGATATCTAAACAACACAAGTGCCTAACAAAGAAAAAGAACTTCAAACAAATTTCCCTTATGAATATCCACAGAAAAATACTCAATTAAATTCTCACAAACTGAATCCAAGAACACATCAAAACGATAATCCATCAAAATCAAGTAAGATTCATCCAGAGATGCAGAGATGGTTTAATATAGAGAAATCTATAAACGTTATCCACTATTTAAATAAACTTTAAAAAACCTCACATGATTATTTTATTGGATGCTGAGAAAGTATTTGACTAAATTCAACACCCCTTCCTGATAACAGTCTTAGAAAGAGTAGGAATTCAAGGCCCATACATAAAAAGAGTAAAAGCAATATACAGCAAACCAGTAGCCAACATCAAACTAAATGGACAGAACCTTTAAAGCAATACCACTAAAATCAGAGAATAGACAAGGCTGTCCTTCTCTTACTACCTGTTCATTATAGTACTCGAAGTCCTAGCCAAAGCAATTAGAGAATAAAACAGAGTCAAAGTGATAAAAATTAGAAAAGAAGATGTCAAAATATCACTAAGATTCCACATCACACCAGTCAGAATGGTTAAGATAAAAAAACTCATGACAGAACAGACACTGTGAGGATGTGGAGAAAGAGGAACACTCCTCCACTTTTGATGAGATTGTAAGCTGGTACAACCACTCTGGAAATCAGTTTGGTGGTTCCTTAGAAAATTGGACATAGCTGAATATTACTTATTGTATAAATGTACCACATCTTCTGTATCCATTCCTCTGTTGAGGGACATCTGGGTTCTTTCTAGATTCTGGCTATTATAAATAAGGCTGCTAAGAACATAGTTAGAACATTTTCTGGATATATGCCCAGGAGCGGTATTACTGGACCCTCCGGTAGTATTATGTCCAATTTTCTGAGGAACCGCCATGCTAATGGTTGTACAAGCGTGCACTCCCACCAACAATGGTAGAGTGTTTCTCTTTTCCACATCCTCACCAGCATCTGCTGTCACCTGAATTTTTTATCTTAGCCATTCTGACTGGTGTGAGGTACCCCCAGAACTCATGTCACTAGCTGCATATGTAGCAGAAGATGACCTAGTAGGCCATCACTGGAAAGAGAGGCCACTTTGTCTTGCAAACTTTATATGCCCCAGTACAGGGGAACACCAGGGCCAAGAAGTGGGAGTGGGTGGAGTGGGGAGCAGAGTAGGGGGAGGGTATAGGTGACTTTCGGGATAGCATTTGAAATGTAAATGAAGAAAATAATAAAAATTTGGGAAAAAAAGAAAAAGAAATTGGACATAGTACTACCTGAGCACCCAACTATACCACTCCTTCTCCTATACCCAGAAGATGTTCCAACATGTAATAAGGACACATATTCCATTAAGTTCATAACAGCCTAATTTATAATATCCAGAACCTGGAAAGAACCCAGATGTCCTACATCAGAGGAATGGACACAGAAAATATGGTACATTTACAAAATCGAGTACTACTCAGCAATTGAAAACAATTAATTCATGAAGTTCTTTGCCAAATGGATGGAACTAGAAAATAATCATTCTAAGTGAGGTAACCCAGTAACAAAAGAATACACATCTGATATACTCATTGATATGTGGATATTAGCCTTAAGTTCATAATACTCAGGATACAATTCACAGACCACATGAAGCTCAAGAAGAAGGAAGACCACAGTGTGCATACTTCAGTTCTTCTTAGAAGGGGGATCAAAATACCCATGTGAGGAGATACAGAGACAAAGTTTGGAGCAGAAACTGAAGGAAGGGTTATCCAGTGACTGTCCCACCTGGGGATCAATCCTATATACAGTTCCCTAACCTAGATACCATTGTAGATGCCTTGCTGATAGGAGCCTGATATAGCTATCTCTTGAGAGTCTCTGTCAGTGCCCTACAATTACAGAAGTGGATGCTCAGAGACACCCATTTTACTGAGTACATGGTTCCCAGTGGAGGAGCTAGGGAAAGGACTTTGAGAGCTGAAGGGGTTTGCAGCACCATAGAAGGAAAAACAATAAAAACCAACTAGTAACCCCAGAACTCCCAGCGACTAAACCACCAACCAGAGTACACAAAGAGGAACTCATACCACCAACTGCATATGTAGCAGAGAATGGCCTTTTGGTACATCAAGGAAAGGACGAGCCCTTGGTCTTGTGAAGGATCAATGCCCCACTATAGGGAAATAACAGAACAGGTGAGCAGGAGTGAGTGGGTTGGTGAGCAGTGGGAGGGCAGTTGGGATGGCGGTTGGGATGGCGGGTGGTGGAGGAAAAACCAGGAAAAGGGGTATCATTTGAAATGTAAATAAAGAAAATATCTAATAATGCATTTTAGTAAAGAAAAAAAAAAGGAAGAAGAGTATATAAATCCTGTTGGCTGCTAATATGCCATATTCAAGGGAACGAGCACAGCTTCTGTGTGCAAAGATTATGAGTTTAAAAAAGCTCCAGTATATACTCACACACATACTGGCACATACAAATCCTATAGCATTTCTTCCCCAATTTCTATTTATCTGAAAACCTCATTTTAATTTAATTCCTACAATGAATTTTATAATGTAAAAATAAATGGCAATTTATATATTTATAAATCCGTTGATATTACAAGGCAATAATTCAATGGTTTATATATGAATGATACATATAAAATTGTACATGTGTTCATCATAACAAACTAGGATCTTAATGGTTCAATAACCTTTTTTTTTTCCTTATCTTCTAGAAAAAAATGTGATTTAGTATCAAAACCCAGCCTTTTGAGGTACAATGAATCCTTAGGTTGACATTAACCCCTGACATGCAAGGGTTTTTCCAGCATTAGCATTATGGTAGCTCCTGATATTAGAACCTATTAAAGTAGTTCTTATTTCCAAATGAAATTTGATATTAGTTAGCCCCTGATTCCTTTAAATCAAGTATGTGTTTCCTACTGTCTAGGAAGAACTTGTTTCTTTGTGAAGAACATCCTCAAGTCTGGTCACTACTTCCTGTAACCTGTAACATGTCTTTGCATAGCCAACAGTAATGAGATGTTGATTATCATGTATTGTATTGTTTTGGATATATCCTATTCATAATATGACTTCCCTTTTTTACACACAGGTTCACTGGGGGTCTAAAATTTCCATTTGTTAGATAACCCATTACAAATATTTATTACTATAAGAATCTTTGTAAGAAAGAAAACTAAAATTCAATGGATTGATGATAAACTGAGAACTGAACAGTTCCTTCTCTTGTGACCTCTTTTCTTATTTGGAACAATACTTGCTAGTAGGAGTATCACTTTAAATCACAGTTTCCTAAATTGTGGGTGAAACGCACACACACACACACACACACACACACACACAGAGAGAGAGAGAGAGAGAGAGAGAGAGAGAGAGAGAGAGAGAGAGAGAGAGAGATATGAATGAATGTGGGATCACAAAATATTTGATAACTAGAACAGGTTTCTGAATATGCTATTAAATGTTTATTAAAACATGAAAACCATATGAATCTAATCTGTTTGGGGAAGTATTGCCCATATTGGTGCTCCTGAATGTACTATGGTTCTGAGTACAACACATTCCCTCTACTGGATGCATGATACACCACACACTGCAAATAATAGTGACCAGAAAACTCTAGCAGACAGACTTTGCAGCTTTGAGCTCATGGCGCTGACTTTAGAGTCAGTGCTACAAATATGGCCTTGTGGAATCTCCCTCTGGTGCTAATAAAAGCTACTGAAGGAATGAGGCTAGTTGTGTTTCAGGGATGTTCCTACATGGGACAAGAGAAGCCTTTTGAGCAAAGCTGTAGAAGTAAAGCCTAAATTATATTGCAGATCTGAAGCATCTCACAAGATGCCACAGTTGTATGATAACTGCTGATGAAAGTGGAAGACTAGGTGTGGGATCAGCCCTCCCAAAAAGAAATGTGTGTAGTCAACAAAGCTGAAAGGTTCATGAAGGTCTGAAAAGAGAGTGCTTTGATATCAAACACAAGGATGCAGAGTTTGGGGTTGCCTAGCTGGTTTTCTGTATTGCCCTGGCATAGTATTTCCTCACTGTCTCTCCATTCCCCCCATTTGGAAAGATAATGTATATTCTGTGCCAATATGTTTGGAGCATGTGTTCTGATTTTTGATTTTGAGTTTACAGGGGATTATAGTTAAAAGATTTCCAGGAGTATTTGTCAAGATTTGGAACTTTGGGCTTTTATATAGTGTTGAGGCTGTAGTAGACTATGGGGATTTTTGAAGTTGGACTGAATACATTTTTGAACTATGATATACCCACAATCTTAGGGGTCCATTAAGTGGAATGTAATGGTGTGAATAGGAATGGGTCACACATGTTTGAGTACTTGAAGAAATAGTCATCAGGAATTAGCACTGCTAGGGGGTGTGTCCTTCTTGGAGTAGGTATAGTTTTGTTGGGGGTTATGTGTCACTGGGCATGGGCTTTAGGTTTTCAAATGCTCAAGCCAGACCCAGTCTCTCCCTCATGTTTCTTCCTGTAGACCTCATAGTAGGACTCTTAGCTACCTCGCCACAATCATGTCTGTCTACATGTTTCCATGCTTCTTGACATGAATATAATGAACTGTAAGCTATCAACAATTAAATATTTTTCTTTATAATGTTGTGTGGTCCTGATGTTTCTTCACAGCAATAGAACACTAACTAAAACATAATCCAAGAAGGCATATTATAATTATTACCTTAGGCCATCTAATGAGGAAGGAAAATGCATAAAGTTGAAGCTTTGGAACTCATATTTTCTAATAAAATCTTTAACTTGAAAATTACTTGCTTCGAAATCCAAGGCATCACAACCTACAGTCCCACTGGGAGTTCATGTCTCTTTTTCATTGTCATGATGACTATAATTTTTAACCTATCTCACATGCTCCATCCTCTGCAGAGGCATTGAAATAATTTTCCTATGTTCTGACTTGTAATGGGGTAGATATATTTAGTCATTACCTTACAATGAGAGTGAAATAGCAAACTCACTCCAACTAAAGACATCTTTTGTTCTTTTAGTAAAATGTCTCATCTTAGCTGTCAGTGGCACTAAAAATGGCAGTGTCCTTAGAAGCATGATTGCCAGCAGTCTCTCAGGAAGTCCCCTGTTCAGTTCCAAACAGAATTCACTGTATCTTATCCAACATGTAATCATTTTTAACAAGTTTAGCACAATAATAAAATATTTTCTTATCTACAGCACTTCCTTTTAAGATGTCCTGAGGTCTGAGCTCTGGGAATCTATTCTTTTGAGAAACAAGATGTTTACAAACAGGTTGATCTGATTCCCCCCCCCCCGACCCAATGATGGCCAACTAGGCCATCCTCTTCTATATATGCAGCTAGAGACATGAGCTCAGGGGGTACTAGTTAGTTCATGTTATTCTTCCACCTATAGGGTTGAAGACCCCTTCAGCTCCTTGGGTACTTTCTCTAGCTCCTTCCTTGGGAACCCTGTGTTCCATCTAATAGCTGACTGTGAGCTTCCACCTCCATGTTGGCCAGGCATTGGTATAGTCTTTCCCGAGACAGCTATATCCGGACCCGTTCAGCACTATCTTGCTGGCATATGCTATAGTGTCTATGTTTGGTGGCTGATTGTGGGATGGATCCCTGGCAGCTGCAGTCTTTGGGTCCATCCTTTGGATTCATCTTCACACATGATCTCTGTAACTCTTTCAATGTGTGCTTTGTTCTTAATTCTAGGGAGGAGTGACATGTCCACATTTTGATCTTGGCTTAGGGTAATTTTATCTTCCATTCTGTTGATCAAGTTCAAAAAAAATCCTGAAATAATCCATATTATTGAATGCCAAGCTCATGTTGAAAATAGGGTTTACTGTATTAGCCATTATACTTAATGTAACTTTCACATTATTAATAATTTTGTGACAACTTTTGTTTTAATACAAATATTGCCAGCATTAAGAATTCCTCCAGAATAGTTCCCTTAATTAGATAATAAACTACATTATGTAATTATCTGATGTTGAATAAATTTAGTCATGTGTAATCATTGATTATTGTCTTGAATTAAGGGACAAAGTGTCTGGAATACTCTTATGTATATACTCTCAACAATAGGACCTAGCCATCATTTTATGAAAAGCGGCCAACATCCTGCACAATAACCTGGGTTGTTGGACATTACTATTGGGAACCCTTTGATGATCAGCTTATTTAGATATAACCCATTCCAGGGACAGGGGACTTAATTTGATATTGACAGATGATCACATAGCGTTCTCTCTCCCTCTTCACTACTTCACGATTCATTTAGATCGCCATCATATATATATATATATATATATATATATATATATATATATATATATATATAATTTAGGAAGCTTCTACTGTTTCCATATAAACCCTCAAATAATTTTGCTAAAGGAATATAGCAACTAATTATTCTTAAAAAAAAAAAAGCATTCTACTATTCTTATAAATGAGTTTCTTGTTCAGCCATCATCAGAGAAACTTTCATTAGATGGGGAGAAATATAGAACACATACCTGGACAATGTGAAAAGTTTAATGGACCTTAAAACAGTCCTAAAGGGTATGCCTCCACCTAATACCTCCACTCAGAGCTCAGGGAACCTTGCTGTCAAGAAGGCAGAAGAATTGTAAGGACCAGAGCAGATGAGGCACAGCAATGAGACAAGGCCTAGACACAACAGGATTGATGCACATAGACACTTACAGATAGTGGCCGTATGTATGTACAGGGCCTATCCAGGGCTGGGACTGATGACGTCCCAAGGCTGAAAGGGAAGTATACACAAGTTCCTATCTCTAACAACAAGCTATTCCAATTGATAACTACAAACAAATGAAAAACTAGTGTACTCTAAAGTCAAATGAAAAATTAATGAATTTTAAAGGGGTTTTACTTGATATGCAAACCAATCTTTATTATTGAAAATAGATTTTTTTCCTTCTGAAAATAGATGTTTTTTTCTCATACATGTCCTGACTAGAGTTTCTCTTCTGTTCACTCCTGTGAACACACTGAGCAACCTCTCCTTTACCTCAGATGCAATCCTTGTTGGCTTCCCTTCAAAAAAGAGCAGGCCTCCAAGAGTCAACAACCAAAGAGACCAAAGTATGATAAAATTACTACAAGGCAAAAGGCCTCACATTGAGTGTGGCCAAGGCAACCCAATAAGAGAAAACTAGTCCTAAGTCTGGCCCCTATGTCCACTGATAGATGGCTATCACAAAATGAACTCAATGGCATTTTGGAGGTTTCTTGTCTTAAAATGTATATCTTTTATTTTTCTTACTTTAAAGGTCTTTTTTATATACAATATTTTCTAGTTTTGTGTTTTTATGTAATATTTTGTATGTGAATGTGTATGCCTCTGCATCTATGTGTGTTTCTTGACTTTTTCTCTGGCTTTATTTTTCTATTGGTTTGTATGTTTTGTGCCATTCTGTTTTGTTTGCTTTGATGTTATCTATTATTATTATTATTATTATTATTATTATTACTTAGATGTCTATATATATCCTAATGAGAGAGAGAGAAAAAGGGTGTGTAATTGGGGGAGTGGGGGAGTGGGGAGGCTATTGAGTAAGTTGAGGAACGAGAAACATAATCATAATTTATTGTATTAAAAATCGATTCAAAAAAATAAATAAACCTATTATGTGTGTGTATGTGCATGCATGCATCCAAGCATGTATGTTTGTGTGCATGTTTGTTTGTTTGTGTATGTGTGTGTATTTATATATATTTTGCCTTGGTCATGATGTTCTATTATGGTATTAGAAAAGCTAAGACAAATGTTTGCAAGGCAATGTGAACCATTGATTGTCCTTCTAATCCCTGATATTGGGAAGTTCTGATCCCTTCTCTAAAGTGATTAGTAGTCTATCTATCTATTATATAACTACATTTCAGCTTATTCTTACATTATTCATTTGATCTCAATTAATCTTTTTTATCTATTGTTACTGCAAACAATTGAAATCACAGAAATTAACCAGATACTATTTGAAAACTTACTGATACTAACATTAGTAAAACTGTTTTAAAGTTTCTAATATATTTAGGCAACAACATTTTATCTTTCAATGACCTGGAATAACCTATTATTTGGTCGCTGTCTCTGTCACATTACTGATTCTCTGAAAGTGTATCACTCAGATGATATGTCTCAGCTACACTGGATTTGACTGCTAAGAGACCTTCTTGGAAGCTCTAGAGATGCTATGTGTTTTGCATGGGTTGTGTTTTTCTTTGTCCTGTCACAGAGCTGACACAGCTTTGTCATGGAAGTCTCAAGTTAAACTACAACTACTTAAGTCTTTTGTTTTCTATTTCACAATGCTGAATTGGAAAACTGTAATTCCATTTCTTACACTGAGCAAAATGTGGACAAACAAAAGCACAGAATTATTTTGGACCATCAAATAAACTGAATTTGCATAACAATGTGTCACCACACATACTGGGAAGACAGAAGAAACATCCAGAGATTTAAAGCTATAATTTTGCTTCCTGATACAATAGCCACTGGTCCATCTGGTTGGAAGACATGAAACCACCAAGCTCAGAGAGTGGGATACCTTAGTATACATAAGATAAGTAAAGAAACACATAACGGTGACCATGCCTGAGTATGAATGAAGCATCCTATTTCCAGGAAATCCAGGGCATCACTCAATAACTTTTTCAGAAACCCTCAATTGACTCTATGACAATGCCCCAAGTCCTTCTCTAGTACAGTATTCTAATCCTATAGGAGAAATTCTAGCATTGTACCAAACTGAAAGAGAGAGAACTTGTTAATAATTATCAAAACAAAACATGAATATCTCTATTAAAAGACAATGTACTTTTGTATGAATGGTTACTGGGGTAAAACACAGAGCTACAAAATGGTATGCGAGTCAGTTCTCCATAAAGGCATTGCAATCCTAAATATATATAGACTTGTTAATAAATTACCAAGTGTATAAGGTAAAATGAAAAGTAATGCATGATATAGATCAATAGAAAATAAAAACTGAATATTATATATAGCAAGACTATAACTGAGGAAAAAAATGATCAACGTTCAATAAGGAGTTCTGATATGACCAGAATGGCAATATTAGTTTGATGGAGCTGATATATTAGAATATTATTGTTGTTCTTAACAAATGCACATTGTTTTGAAGGTCCAGTGGAACATTACAGGGAAATATCTCATTCTAGCCCAGAAATATACTTAACCAATATGAAAGAAGAGGAGTCACACAAGACCTGTTGATAGGACAGATTGGAATTGATGAAAAATAGGATTAAAAGGACTTTTACAAAACCCTAAGTACTTGGAAATGATGGAAAGCATGCATGTATGACACATGATGTAAACCTTTATCAAAATGCAAACTCAAGGCTATTTATCACTTTTTATTCTATTAGATTTAGTTTATCTGCTTTAATGTTGAGGTCTTTGATTCACATGGACTTGAGTTTTGTGCAACATGATAGATACTGATCTACTTGTATTCTTCTATATTCTGATGTCCAGTGAGACCGGCACAATATTGAGGGTGCTTTCTTTTTTTCCACTGTATTGTCTAGGCTTCTTTGCCAAATATCAAGTGTATGAGTTTCTTTGTGGGTCTTTGATTTGATCTCATTGATCAGCCTGCTTGTTTCTATCCCAATACAAGGAAGTGTTTATTACTATTGCTCACTCTGACTTGTGCCAGTGTTTTCGAGGCCTGGCTGAGTCTGCTAGGTGGTGTCTCCACTGCTGATTAGATTGGGCCACCCCTGCTAAAGCCTGTGAACTTAACTGCTAATTTCCTCACAACACAGACTGGATTAGCTCCAAAGAAGAATTTTAAAACAGTTTCACTTCCCCCACATACTAATAATCTTTCTTTTCCACTACCTCTTATGAATGGTAGGCTAGAAGGGGGGGGGGTAAAAGCATTTTTAAAAATCTTTATTTAAAATAGGGTTTAGGGACCCAACAAGCAGCTGAAAGAGTCAGATGCAGTTATTTGCACCCAACCAGTGGACAGAAAGAGTTGGCCCCTGTTGTTGAGTTGGGAAAGGCTGAAAGAAGCTGAGAAGATTCTGCAGGAGGGCCTGTGGTCTTGGTTAATCTGGACCCCTGAGATCTATCAAACACTGGACCACCAAGCAGACAGCATACACCAGCTGATATGAGGCCCCTTACACACATACAGTAGAGGACTTCCAGGTCTGTGTTCATTCAGAGATGAAGCAACTAAACCTCAAGATACTGAAGGCCCCAGGGAGTTTAGAGGTCAGGTGGGGTGGGGGTTAGGGGAATCCACTTGTAGATGGGGTGGGGTGGGGAGGAGGTGTGGGATGTGGAGCAATCTGAGGTTTGATGGGGAGGGGCAGGAAATGAAATATGGAGTACAAAATATGAATTACAAATAAAATTAAATTAAAAAGAAAGCAACACAAGTAAGTATGTGCAAGAATGGATTCAAATTCATGACCTCATGCATGCATACTCTTACAGAAATAGCCATACATAGAGGTCTTAACTCTTCATTTTTATGTTTATAATTGTCACAAAATCATAATCTTACAGTTTTGATATACTGTAAAATTAGTTGGAGAAAATAAAAACAATGTCTCAAAGTCCAGGGTCTGAAAAGTCTGTCATCTTGGCAAATGACTGGTATTTAATTTCATGTATAGTATGTGATTATTTGAAAAAAATTCGAGCTGTAGAGATAAAAACATTTTCATAACCATAAGAATTTTTTGACCTCTAATACTTAACACTTATAATTAATTTGTTTTTATCTTTAATCACTAATTTTATCAAGCACCCTTCCTCATATTTCTATATACACATGGAATAGTGTGCAAATTTTGTGCTTAACTTTCTAAATTTCCATAATTTATTAAATGTGATTCAAAGGGCATAATTTTTAATACTTATCTAATAAGCTAGTGTCATAAATAAATATGTACATCCAGGCAAATAGATATGCATTATTTTTATGAGCTAGTCATAATATATAAGCTCATAGAAATGTATTTTAAGAGCTAATATTATATATGGGTTTACATTAAATAGTGATGAGTAGCATTAAAATCTATCCATAGATTAATTTAAGAAAACCTGAATTGCATATTATATCATTCTTATCATTTTTGGTCTTGCAAGGGTTTTTGTTCAAATTGTCATGAAATATTTAATTTGTTCCACAAGACATGAATACATATATATTTTTTGAATTTTATGAGAATATTTGAAATATGTGTTTCTATGAGATTTATTTTGTTATGTGTTAAATTTCTAAATGGATGTTTAGTGTTATCCTATGTATAGCTAAGTTTCTTAAAACATGCTTTCCGTGGTGATTTCAGTGAAAGTGGTTCCTAAAGGCTCATTTGTTTAGATAGTTGCTTCCCAGTTGGTAAATATATTTGGAAAAGATTTGGAGGTTTGATTTTGTTGGTCGAAGTCCGAGGACATAGTTGGGCTTTGAAGTATTAACAGACTCACTGTTCTCTCTGTGTCCTGCTTAAGGGTTGGTTCACCGTACCACCTGTTGCCAAGCATATTAAGGAATGAGTACTTTACTATATGAATCAAGCCACACACACCTATTGTTCTCCTTCTCATTCTCGTTCCTGTTCCTGTTCCCGTTCCCATTCCTCCTTCTCCTCTTCCTCCTCCTCCTCCTCTTCCCTCCTCCTCCCTCTCTTCCTCCTCCTTCTCTTCCTCCTCCTTTTTCTCCTCCTCCTCCTCCTATTTGTATACCAGCATAGTCTTAACTGAGAGATCTGCCTGCTTTTGCCTCCCAAGTGCTGGGATCAAATGTGTGAGCCACCATCCCCAGGCAACTAATTTTATCTATTATTCATAAAAATATTCCAATTTTAGGCAACACAGCAAGGCTATTCATTATAGTGAAACACTGGTTGTTGATGTTGTTGTTGTTGTTTGTGGCTCTCTTTTTGTAGATGCACAGGAGCCATCATGTGAAAGAGGTACAGCAATGATTTAAAACCTGCTATGGATCGGAATGCAAACACTTCTATATTCCACCAAATGTTGCATGAGCCCATTTGGTATCTAATAATTTTTTTAATATCTTAATAGTTTTGGTTATTTATTATCATTCCCTTTTATTCTACACATGTCCTCTTTTCAAAGTTCCCATCTTAACTTGAAATTCACAAATTAATAGTTTCCAAGTATTTTCTTCCTAATAACATGGCATCTTAATGTTACTTTTTTAGGTGATGTTATTCCCAGGGCATTATATTTTCTATATTTCTATACAATAGGTGTAATGAGATTCCAGAATCATCATTGAAAAGAATTTATTATATGTTAGACCTTTGTGTTTCTTTAAAAGTTAGCCCATTTTCTGAATATACTTCAATACTCTTCGGTTGCTCTGTGTAAAAAGTAACTTGTATTCATCTAATGTACTTCGCGTCCCTGATGCTTACTGCTGAATAAGCTTACTGTTTGTAGTTGCTTCTGAAGTCTGGGCTGTTTCAATTCAGCTCTTCTGGCTCAACCTCCTCTCCAAACTGGCTGACTCAATCTAGCTTCTCTCAGCTTTTCACTGAATTGTCCTTAACTTCAAACCAACTCTGTCAATTTGTTTTAATTTCCTGGCCAATCACATAACTTGTATATTTGCCTAAGATTGAGAACTAAGGCTTAAGAATCATGGAGCTGTTATGTGTATTTATAATCTTATGAGTATTATTAATAAAATAATTGTTTTGTTTTTAAGTTAAATAGCATTACAGCACCCTGGTGTAAACCAATTTTCCAAAAATGACAAATTCCAATACCTTATTCTTATCACATTCTCTTACATCATTCTCACACCTTCCTATACATTCTATTATCTTAGTCATTCTACCATTTATTGCTGAGTTCTTACAAGGGGCTTGATATGTATAGTCTTTTACCTTTTAGGTTATAATTCTAAGAAATTCCAAATAATCTATAAAAGGAGGTCTGCATTCTGATATGCTGTCATTTCTCCTATTCTACTGAACTTTTCTAGACTACTCTGAATTTATACTACTGTAATTATTTTGTTTTATGAATTTTCTAAGGGGCAGATAACAATTTCAACAGCAGAGAAGATTCTCAAGTAGGGTCAACTGAGAGTTCTTCTCTTTAAAGCAGGAAATATTACATTCAAAAGGTTTTCAGGGGAATATAGACAGAAACAATTTTGTCATAGAATACATGGTCAATCATTATGCTAAAGTCCTCCCTAGGGTATAACCAGCAGATACTCAAATGAAAGCAAAGGTTATCAGGTCAGGTCAGCTTGTGGATCTGATTTGCTGGTACTTTTTGAAATAGCTCTACTGGCTTCATGACTCTAACCTTTCCCGTAATAAATGGTTGTGTCACTTCACATTTTAGAGTATGTACTTATAGGTAAATATAGAATCATGCCAGGCACACATAGGTGCTCTAGTTTATACAGATAATATTTTATATGCCATATAAATTATGGTGGAATATTGTAGGATTATTAGAGTATACAATTGTTATTCTTCCCCTGTTTCTTAAATTTACTCTATCTGTAGCTATCAATTAAACACATTCAAATATGTAAAAATTGATGTTTATTAGTGCACTAAATTATTCTTTAAGTTCAGAATTCTTATATTTCTAAGGTATAAAAAGAGTTGGTTGAATAGATTATTGTCCCATGAAAATCTGTTAGTTTATTCTGGAAGAGGTAGTGTAACATGCCTAAAAACAAAAAGCATTAAGATGAGAAGAATTTCATTTGGTGCTGGGACTAAAATGCTGGGAGACAGGATACTGTTTCTGTGTAGTAACTTAAAATTAATCTCATTAATTATAACATGAAGAAATGCAAGATGTGCTAGCAGAAACAGCATTTTCTCCTGACTTAATTTATTTATTAACTGTAAATTATCGTTTTCAAGGCTAGGTAGTAAAGTCTGCATTAACCTCTCATATTGTGTTTAATTGCTTCTGTTTATATCATATTACATAATTCAAAATATGTTTATCTTCACTAATATTTTTCTGTAATTTCTAACTTAAAAGGGTGGTATTAAACATTAACCTAAAAAAACAGCTCTGATAATGGTCAACATTTGGGGCTTTATAAATTAATTTGCAAATATTGAGTAGTAATTTTGAGCAAAGATTTTAATGTATCATTGGGGGGGGGTAAATATTGAAGCTATACAATTTTCCACTGGGGCAGACTGCTAGCTGATCTGCTCTCCGGAAGACACCATATCCTGAGCCATCCCAGAAGATTCGCTGAACTCAGAGCAGTTGGTAGGAATTCCTCCCCACCTAACACCACCAAGTCCTAGAGCTGCTGCAGGGAGTCCAATGGACTTGGGACTCATCACCCCCCAAAAACTCTGCCCTTTAAATACCACCCCCCTTCTGCCATGTCATTTCTATTTGGGCAGAGTGCTGGGTGGTCTGCTTCCCTGAAGACACCATATCCCAAGACATCCCTGAAGATCCTCCGCACTCAGAGAAGTTGGTAAGGAATGCTCCGCAAAATCCAGAAATCCCAGAGCTGGCACTGGGAGCCCAGTGGACTTGAAATCTATCACACCACAGGAACCCTGCCCGCCAAAAACCCCTCCCATTCTGCCTGTTCCTTTCTGCTAGGGCAGACTACTAGGCAGTCTGCCCTAAAGACACCATCTCTTGATCAATCTCAGATGATCTGCTGCAGTAACATCAGTTGGCAACTGACACCACAGCCTGAGGCATGCTAGGATACATGCTATGCACAGGACAACTGAGCAACTGAACAGCAGCCTGTCTGCTCCTCTGAAGACACCACAGCTTGAAACTCTCCCAGGAGCTCTTCCTTACACAGGGCAACTGGGCATTAGACACTCCAGTCTGAAGACCTCCCAGGAGCTCTGTGGCATGCAGGGCAACTGGCCAGACAAACTGAAAGCCTACCTGGAGTTCTGCTGCACACAGGGAAACAGAAACCATAGTCAATAGGCTCCTCTGGAGAACATCTTCACACAGGACAACAGCTTGACTGCTCCTCTGAAGATCCAACAGTCTAAAGGCCTCCCAGGAGATCTACAGTAGCCAGGGCAACAGATCAGCAGCTTCTCTGCCACTCTGAAGAGCCTCCAGCTGAAAGGCCCTACATGTTGTCTGCCACAACCAGGGCCACAGGCCTAGCAGAATGAATGAAATAACCCAGGGACAAAAAGGAAGATTCCAGACAGAGTCACCCAGACCAGCAAACAAGAGAGACAACCAGGTGTTGAGAGAGGCAAGTACAAGACCATAAGCAACAGAAGCAAATGCACAGAACATAGAAAGAAAATTAAGAGCTCCAAGGGAAAAGGGCCAAGTAACATACAAAGGCATACTTATCAAATTTACAGCAGACTTCTCCATGGAGACTATGAAAGCCAGAAATCCCTAGTCAGAGGTCATGCAGACTCTAAGAGAACACAAATGCCAGCCTGGTTACTATAGCCAGAAAAACTCTCAATCAACATGGATGGAAAAAAAAAAATCCAGGATGAAAACAAACAAACAAACAACAACAATAAATTCAAACATTATTTCTCAACCAATCCAGCCCTACAGAGGATCATAAAAGGAAAATTCCAGTGAAAGGAAAATAACTACACCAAAGAAAAGACAAGATATTAATCATTTCACAACAAAGCCAAAGGAGAAAAGCACAAGCACATAAATCCATCTACAAAAACAAACATAGCAGGACTGAACAGTTATCTATCTTTAATATCTTTCAATATTAATGGACTCAACTCACCTATAAAAAGACATAAGCTAACATGTTGGATATACAAAAAAGATCCAGCATTTTGCTGCATACAAGAAACCAAGCTCAATAACAAAGACAGACGCTATCTCAGAGTAAAAGGATGGAAAAAGAACTTCTAAGTAAATGGTTCCAGGAAACAAGCTCGAGTTGCCATCCTAATATCCTATAAAATAGACTTTCAAGCCAAAAGTTATCAAGCATGATGAAGAAGGACACTTGATATTCATTTAGGGAAAGTCTAAATTCTGAACATAATAAGTGGATTTTAGTGAAAAAAAAAAAAAAAAAGTGCAGACTATCGAAGATAAAGTCCCCAGTACTCAAAAAGGTCAACAAGCTGAACTGCCAAACTGAGGATACCTCATTCCCATTTAGAAGGGAGAATAAAGGAAGTACAAAGGAGGGGGTAGAGGGGGACCTTGGAGGGAAAATGGAAAGGGGCGGGGAAGAGGCGAACCTGATCTTACATTGGGTGAGGGAAAAAGGACTGAATCCTTGAGGGCTACCAGAAAAAAAAAAAAAAATTGAAACAGACAACTGCAGAGATTGGAGGTTTGTGGACACTCAAGAATACACCAGAGACCTGGCAGGTGAGAGACTCTCAGGACTCAAAGGTCTTAGGTCAAATACCTGAAAGTAGGAGAGGGAACTTACAGAAACAACTTCAAGCAGAAAAACAGGATATCAAGTGAGGGAGGGGGTTGCCATCCCACAGTCTAAACTCATAACTGTTCCTATCTGAAAGAACTGCAGGGATGGAAATGGAGAGGAACCTGAGGAAAAGAAGGTCTTGCCATAGGCTCAAAGTGAGATCCATATTAAGGGGAGGTCCCAAGGCCTGATACTATCACTTAGGCTATGGAGTGCTCACAGAAGGGAACCTATCATGACTGCCATCTGAAAGATCCATCAAGCAGCTGAAAGAGTCAGATGCAGATATTTGCACCCAATCAATGGACAGAAGATGTTGACTACTGTGGTTGAATTAGGGGAAAGCTTGAAGAAGCTGAGGAGGAGAGTGACCTTGTAAGTGGAGGACCAGCAGTCTCAATTAACCTTGACCCCTGAGATCTCTCAGACAGTGGACCACCAACCAGGCATCATATGCTAGCTGATATGAGTCCCCCAACACATATACAGCAGATTACTGCCAGGTCTAGGTTCAGTTACAGAAGATGCACCTAACCCTCAAGAGACTGTCGGCCCCAGGAAGTTTAGAGGTCTGATGGGGTGGAGAATGGGTGGTAGAACCTCCTCATGGAGACAGGGGTTGGGAGGGAGGTATGGAATGTGGAACAGTTGGAGAGTGAACCAGGAGGGGAATAAAATCTGGGGTGTTAAAAATAAATAAATAAATAAATAAATAAATAAATAAATAAATAAATAAGTAAATTTGTTCTAAATTTTAGTATTGAATACACTTTTTTTCAAGATTCTTCATTCATTTCTAAGTTAAATAATCAGATATCAGTTAAATAGTGCTAATTAACAAAAATTATCAATACAAACCAAATAGTACTCATGATTACCTTCACAGACCATTGTTTGCCTTACCCTCAATGAACTGAATGGATGTCTTACTTAACAAATGAGCATGTTGAAATAAAGAAGAGCTGAGGATATATGGAATAAATGATGTGCATACACATTATTAAACCACAAGATGACTTCTTTAAAGGAGCTATACTAGAATGGAATTACTAACAATGTAAAATTCAGGTTGATATAAATATTTAAAAATAGTGATATTTTAAAATATCTTATAATAGCTTTCGGTGTTAAGTCAAATGACTTCAGAATTCGTTGCTTCCCAAGTACTCTAGGTTCATGATGAAAGGGCCAAAGCCTCATTTTCTGGTAATGCCTGCTCTAATCCTTCTCCATCAGAGAGTAAGATTTGAAGAAACCAGCATACAATTTTGTCACTTTTTACTCTCTATAACCTGACTACAGTTATATCACCTATGCATACATTTATATAAGCTTTTTAATGATAGTTGAATATTTATATGAAATGATATTGCACCTATCTTGATTTTAGTAATTAGAGAATGTGAATAAGAGTGTTCATGGGAAATAAAGATATTTTAAACTTTTTTTTTTTTTTTTTTTAGTCTCGGCCTTATTTTATTTTCTAGTTCAAAGAAACTATCATGAGCTTTGAGAGTTTTAAAAATGAAAGTTACAAATAATGTAAAATGAAAGACTACAACACTGAGAGACAGAGGCACAGTGATGGACAACAAGCAGGAAGAGTGAATGAAAACAGAAAGAGCATGCTGCAGACAAGAAGGGGACCCCTGAGACTCATTCCAGGTCTCCTAGGAAGCCCAAGAGCCCAAGAATCCTGCAGAGACATCATCAATCAAAGTGTCAGGACTTGGGGTGGGTATATGAGAGGTTTGCATGACACATTTAATTCATCTTTTAATATGGAAACACTCTCCCTTAATAGTCACAGGAGACTCCAGTCCATCTGCTTTTCTTTATTCTTACTGAAAAATAAACTTCTTAAATTTCAAGTTCCAAATACTTCTGAACAGGCAAATGTAGATTTCATGCCAAATAGAATCTTTTATTGCTTCTTCCATCTGTCCACTTTGTATGTGAGTTCCTTCACCTGTTGCTAGCCACACACATCCTGTTTTGTTAGAGAAATCACAGACATCATTTATATTTCTGTTAGATAGCATTTGTTTTTCAAACCGATTTTTAACTTAGCTCAGGATAAAGAAGCCATTTTGTTTTATCTCAGTGGGTTTGTTCTTGGCAAGGAGGAGAGAAAAGAAGGAGCAGATTAGGAGGAGAAAGAGGGAGAGGAGAAAGAGGAGGAGAAAGAGGAACAGTCTCTCTATTAGAAATTCTGCAAATTCTCCTTGTTTTTCTTCAAGTTCTTTCTTTTCAAACTTGATATAATAATGGGGCTTTTGATTTATTTCCATTAGTATACTTTTATCTTTCTGACTAGTGGGTTTTAATCTTTTTGCAATTTTAATATTAATTTTCCCGATCTATTATGCATACATGGCTCATACTTTTTAAACCTCTTTAGTCAGATGTTTCACTTAAATCAATGATCCATTAGCAAAGCCTGGTCCTGGACTTCATTACATTCATTATTATTGTCTTGACTTCCACTGTGCCTCTTAAAAATTACTCAACTGTGAAAAATTCCATATAGAGATATTTTTTTACTAGTCTTTGATTAATGTAGTTAGTTGGCCAAGGTCTGATGATTCAACAAATATGTCCCATTCTTATTCAGGCATATTGGACCAGAAGGGTTGACAATAAACAATGTATCAAATGGTAATATTAATAGTATTGATTAAAATTTTGACTATACACCTTAGCAAAGTACTTAAAATTATAAATTTGTATCACCTATGAAGCACTTACATATTCTTATATGACAAGCCACATATCTATCTCTTTTTTGATTTCAGATTTCATGAAATACAATTTAGCTCACATCATATTTGTGTGTATTTTGTTTGTATATATGTGCATTGTGTATGTGAGTTTGTGTATATATGTATATGTGGTGCATTTGTATGTATGCATGTGTATATGTGAGCATGTGTATATGTGTGTGTGTGGGGTGTGTGTGTGTGAATGTTTGTATGTGAATATGTATATTCATGGGTATGTGGTGTGAGTGTTTATTTTGTGTGTGTGTGTGTGTGTGTGTGTGTGTGTGTGTGTATGTTTCATGTTTAGGCACATGTGTGTGAAGACTAGACATTGGTCTGTTACCCGGCTCAATCACTCTGTACTTTCTTATTTAAGGTAGAAATTTTCATTTCATCTCAGAAAATTCCCATTTACTCTTTACCATAGCCATGCTTCCCAAGCACTGGCATTGCAGCTGGGACATCAAAGCAACCCGAACTTTATGTGTGGAAGTGCTACAACTGTATTGCTGCTTCTCATCCTGGCACTTTATTCTATTAGTTGTCTTCTCAGCCCTAGATCATATCACAAAATACTGCAATACAACTCACTTTATATTATTTCTAAAGTATAATGATGATCATGAATTCAAAAAAGCATATGTATTCTAATGATTCTATGCTTAGATTTCTTTCCATCACAAATTTATATGGTTTAGTCTCAATCTTTCCTATGTTGACAATTCTGTCCAAAGTAAGCAAAGTTTGCCTTGGTAAGGACTAAGAGAAAAAACCTAAATGGATAAATAGATTTTACTACAATTTTATTAGGTTTCCCATAATTTGTCAAAATTAGCATGATAAAATGAGCCTATACATAGCATAGTAACATGGATTTACTATTTTCAAGTATGCAAAAATAAGAAACACTTCTGATATAGTTATATTTAGTGACAAATTATTTCCTTGATTATTTATTTATGTTCAATTTCATTTACCATTTAACTCAATTTTAATCTTAACCCCATAAATTAAAGAAAAAATCAATAGCTGATAATTTATATATGACTAAGACTAAAAGAATTTCATGAACATTTATCAAACTGAATCATTGAAAAATTAAACATTTATATTTTTTTATCAAATGAGTTGTGTGGAGTTTATTTAAGTGAAAATTCTAGTAACATTAGTAACAGAATATACATGTGTGCTATCAAACAGTTTTAGTTTCTGACATTTGATTCAGCCTGTGCAAGAGGCTTGTACACACACTTGTACTACCAGTCATTATCACTAGTGAAAACTGCTTTCAATTTTATGTGATTAGGACATTAGCTGAAATACCCAACAAAGAGGAGAGAGAAACTGTAAAAACAATATGGAGAGTATAGGCATGGCCCCCAGTTGAGGGATGGGACCACCCACCCTTCTCAAAAGATGTAACACAGAATTGCTCCTGTATAAAGAAAACGAAGGGACAAAGAGTGGAACAGAGACCGAAGGAAAGGCCATCCAGAGACTGTCCCAAATGTCGATCTGTCCTCGCATGCAGCAACCAAATCCAGACACTATTGAGGATGCCAAGATGTGCTTGCTGACAGGAGCCTGATATACTGTCTGCAGAGAGGCTCTGCCAGAACTTTATCAATACAGATATGGATGCTTACATCCAACCATCAGACTGAGCACAGGGACTCCAATGGAGGAGTTAGGAAAAGGACTGAAGGAGATGAAGGGGCTTGCAACCCCATAGAAAAAAAAAAACAAAAAAACAAAAAAACAAAACACAACATTAATCAACCAGACCTCCCCACCCCCAGAGCTTCCAGAGATTAAGCCACCAACAAAAGAGTACATGTGGAGGGGCACATGGCTCCAGCTGCATATATAGCAAAGGATGGCTTTATCTGGCATCAATGGGAGCAGCAGTTTTTGGTCCTGTGAAGGCCAGATTCCCAGGAATAGGAGAATGCTAGGTCAGTGAGGCAGGAGTGGCTGGGTGGGTGGTGGAGAACCCTCATAAAAGCAGGGAGGAGGAGATGGGATTGGGGGTTTGTGAAAGGGAAACCTGGAAGGGGATAAGATTTGAAATGTAAATAAATAAAATAAAAAAGAAATAAAACAAAACAAAAAATTATGTGATTATTTTCTACACAGATAAATATTTCTGTCTATAATAGCAGATATAAATAAAAACTCACAACTTTGCTCATTTACTTTGCTGTGTATTATGTGCATGAATTGTCTAGAACATTATATGCAAGGAATGAAAGTCCTTATATGATGGAAACTATTAAGATTTAATCTCCTGAGAGATCTACAGGGCCCAGGTTAGTTGAGATTGATGGTCGTCCTATAGGGTTGCCCTCTTCCTCACCTTCTTCCAGATTTTCCCTAATTCAACCCCAAGGATCACCAGCTTCTGTCTATTGGTTGGGTATAATTATCTGCATCTGTTTCTTTCAACTGCTTGTTGGGCCTCTCAGAGGGCAGCCACACTAGGCTCCTGTCTGTAAGGAAACTACAGCATCAGTAATAGTGTCAGGTCTATGGAAAGAGGATAACAATTAGATTGTAAAAAAGTTTAAATAATAATAATAATAATAATAATAATAATAATATCTCCTAAGTCAGAAATATTAATGTAGCATCTTTCTCAGATTCTTTGCTACCAAATAATTTTCTTAATCAGTTTTGATTGCCAATAGTTCTAATGCTGCGATACCTTATTCTGAACTCAAGTTTTAAAACTACAAAATTCTGGGTAGCAAGAAAAAGCTGGGAAAAAGCTTGCCTTTAATTCCAGCACTTGGGAGGCATAGGCAGGCAGATTTCTGAATTAGAGGCCAGCCTGGTCTATAGAGTGAGTTCCAGACCAGCCAGGGCTACACAGAGAAATCCTGTCTCAAAAAAAACAAAACAAAACAAAACAAACAAGTAAACAAGATAAAAGAAAAAAAAATAAAGCTGTGTGGAAGACCTTCCATATATTGGTACTCTATCATAGGACAAGGCATAGAAGAAGCAGAACTTTCTTTGAATTTTTTTAGCAAATAAATTTAAGAAAGCATGAAAAAGTATTAAAGCAGTTGCGATTTCCTTGTGCAAAAATACTAGTTTTCTTTTTCAGCTTTGTAACTACCAACTCAACTAAACATTTTATGAATATTTGAATAGGCTAAAAATCCAGCTCTTTTTATCAGTAATGAGCTCTTGGAATAGTATATCAAATATTAGATTAGGTATCTAACAGTGAAGCTCAATTTGGAATAAATTTAAGGATACCGATGGATATCTCATAGTGGTAGTACTTTTAAGATATAGATTATAAACTATGCAATACAGTCTTACATGTAGCATGTCATGAACCATACACTTGATGAAATTATTTTTGATGTATTCTATAGTACATTTTAATAGTATCCATTGATTATATTCTAAGCTTAATTTAAGGTAGCAATAACAGATGTATTTAATCATAGTATGCATTATTAAGAAAGTACACCAAATCTTTCAGATCAAACTGATACTTTGAATTTAAAGCACAACAGCATTTTAGCCTTTCAAGTCTCACTGGGTATATTCTAAGTGTCATATAATTAAAAAAATAATAAAACATCTACTAAACATGGAAGATCCTTATTTTGTCTGGCGATTCAAAAAAAAAATTGCTAAACTTTACAAAATTTAATTAGAAGTAGCACTAAGTAAATTGTTGCTATTTAAAATGATGAGGTGAGCATTTTTTTAACTTATGTTTACCTTTATGTGCATGTAGGATTTGCATGTTTCTGTTTATACCTGTGAGTGTGGACATATATAAGCCACAACACACAGCTAGGTCAAATGACAAGCTTTGCTTCAAGTCACCACTTACACTCCACCCTGATTGAAACAGGATCTCTTGTTTTTCACTACTCTGAACACTGAGCTAGCTAGCTTGAGAACATCAGAGCATTCTTCTGCCTCCAAAAGGAATCTCTCCTTACGAAGCCTGGAATGATAAACTTTCTTAACTTGTTCTCCTTGTGGCTTTATGGAGATCCAAACTTAGGTTCTCAAGCAAACAAAACAAAACAAAACAAAACCCGTCAGCAAAATATCAAAATGTACAAAAACTAAAACATCATCACAGATAAAAAATAACAGGAGGACAGGAGGATGGCATAAATCAAGAACTGAAACCATTCTTGAAACCCTAATGCAATTTAAAATGCCATTTAAAATACTCATAAATAATTAAGGTAATATGATATTCAGAGATACACACTGAGAACTTTTCTCAAAATAAACAAAGATAAACAGATGAGATGCAATATTCTAAGTTGTTGAATGGAACTATGAAAATAACCCATTTAATAAATGCAAAATTTATCATATATATCAAAGAGAATTGAACATAATTTTAACAAGTTAGACAATATGACATGAAAATTCAAGTGAGATATTGAAAGCATGATTCGATCAAGCAGGAGTGAAAATATGAAATTAAAGTCAAGGTTTTTAACTTTCCCAGAAAGTAAAAAAAAAATGTGCAGAAGAAATTAATTTTAGTAATATGGCTGCTCTGTCAAAGCAGAAAGCCAAAGTCCTTCTGTCTATATGATCTGGTCTGAATGAAGACAAGCCACACACCTTTAATCCCTCTGGCTAGAATACATACAAGTCTTTAGTAGAGACCTTCAATCACAAACAATAACCTCTAGTTGAGAAACAGACAAAATGATAATCAGGGAAAGCTTTGACAGCATGAGTCAGAGATAGAATACGTCCAACTATCATGATTCCAACCACAAAGAGAGACTTCTTAAGACTGAAGTGGATATTAGCTCAAAAGCTCAGAACATCCAAGATATAATTCATAGACCACATGAAGCTCAATATCAAGAAAGACAAAAGTGTGGGTGCTTTGATACTTCTTAGAAAGGGGAAGAAAATACTCATGGGAACAAATATGGAGAGAAACTATAGAGTATAGCCTGAAGGAACAGCCATCCAGAGACTGCCCCACTTGGGGATCAATCCTATATAGTCACCAGACCTAGACACTAGTATGTATGCCAAGAAGTGCTTGCTGACAGGAGCCTGATATAGCTGTCTCCTGAGAGGATCTACCAGAGCATGACAAATACAGAGCTTGATGCTCTCAGCCAACCATTGACCTGAGCACAGGGTCACCACACAGGAGGAATTATAAAAAGGACTGAAGGAGTTGAAGGAATTTACAACCCCATAGGAAGAACAACAATTTCAACCAACCAGACCTCCCAGAGCTCCCAGGGAATAAGCCACCAATCATCAAATACACATGGAGGGACTCATGGCTCCAGCCCTACATGTAGCAGAGGATGGCCTTATCTGGCATCAGTGGGAGAGGAGGCCCTTGGTTCTGTGAAGGATCAATGGATGCCCCAGTGTAGCAGAATTCGAGGACTGGGAGGTGGGAGTGGGTGAGTGGGTAGCGGAACAGCATCAGAGAAGCAGGGGGAGGGAGGATGTGATAGGGTGTTTTGGGGGGAATCCTGGAAACAGAGTAACATTTGAATGTTAAATAAAGAAAATATTGAAGGAAAAAAAGAGAAAGAAAAAGAAAGAGAGAAAGAAAGAAAAACTGTACTACTGGAAGTTTTATAAAGACTAGTTGAAGAGAAATCAAATGAAGACAGAGAGAGTCAGAGACTAAGAAAGAGCCAGAAGATTACAACAGAATGCGAGAGTTAGTTTAAGGCCAAGCAGAGCAACTCAGTGAGAAGCCAATAGAAGACAATTAGAATCATTCAGCTTGGAGAGGATTTTGTGTCTGAACATTTGAGTTGAATCAGCTCCCTAGAATTCAGAAAGAGCTAGAAAGCATGGCATCTTCAGCAGTCAGCCTCCAAGCTCACAGTCACATTTGGCAAAAAAAAAAAAAAAAAAAAAAAAAAAAAGTAACTTTTATAGTAACAAATATAAAGTTATCTTCCACAGAGCTACATGCATGGATGAATAAAATTCATCTCATTTCATTCAATTTAAGAGCTTATAGAATCATTGCAAAATATCTTAGACTAAATCATTTATACAAAGCAAAAGCAGATTTATGTTTTAATTTTCAATTATTTATTCTGTGCAACACTTTTATTATTTTTATTACTTTTTGAGGTTATAATATAATTCATTATTTCCTTCTCTTTTCTCCTTGATAACACTACCAATACTCCTCTTGGATCTCTTTCAAATTATTGCCCTCCTTTTTCATTAATTGTGAATACATTTATATATGTTTCTGTACATACATATATTCATAAATATGTAAATAAAAATTTCTCAGTTTATTTGTTATTTGTATATATGTTTGGAATGCTGACAAATTAGCATTTCATAGTAGTTAACCAATTAGTGTTAGGGAATACTATTTCTTCTGCCCTTGTCCTTTCTTAGTTGTCTGCCATTTTTTTGTGAATGGCTGAGACCTCGTTGGCTTACATATGCCCACTGTAGCATGTGTAGTGTTGTATCTGTTCAGTTCATAGTTTGCAATAATTTTTGTGAGACTTTATGGATATTATTTCTGACATTTTTAGGAGACCATCTCACAGCAAATTTACTGGTCCCCAATTTTACAATTTTTCTACTCCCTAATCCCCAGTGATCTCTGAGTCTTAGCTTTGAAGTGTGTTGAATATGTATGCTTTGGAACCAGCATTACACAATTCTATAATTTGGTTTGTAAAATTATCTTGTATTCACCAGATGTAATTTTTCTAATGGAGACTTGCTGATAAATAAGCTCATCCTTTCCATTTCTTTCTGAACTCTGCCTGGCTTGTTTAACTCAGCTCTTCTGGCTCAAACTCCTTTCTAAGCTGACTGATTCAAAATGGCTTCTCATGGCTTCTGACTTAATGGCTTAGCTTAGCCTTAAACTAACTCTGGTAATCTGTTCTAATCTTCTAGCTCTTTGGCATTCTCTAGTTCTGTCTTCATCTGCAACCTGTCTCTGAAACAGTATCCCATTGAAACCTCTCTCTCTCTCTCTCTCTCTCTCTCTCTCTCTCTCTCTCTCTCTCTCTCAAAATAACACAGCAAAGGAAACAAACATAAAGGAAATAAAACTTAACTACAACAACAGCAGCAAAAACAACAAAAGCCTAGATAGGAGTAGTTGGAAAACACAAAAGACACATAGTATATTGTTTTGTGCAGTTTTTGGTTGTTTATGGTTTATTTATTTTGTTTTGCCGAAATTGAATTTCTTATTGTTCTGAAAATTGAAAAGTTCATTTTCAAGAAGTCATTAGATGTGATGTATATGATGGTTAAAACTCATTGTTCTTTTGACAGAATCTATAATTATGTAGGAGACAAGCACTTGAGTATGCTTTTGAAGGATTGCTTTAATTAGGCTAACTGGGAATACTGACACTCTAAGGGGAAGGCTGCATTTCCTGGACTTGGGTACTGGGCTGTATTAAAAGAAGAAAGTTAGCTGTGCCCAAGCATTCATGTCTTTCTGCTTCCTAACTATAAACACAATATGATCATCCACCTGAAGTTGCTTTAAATTACTCCAAGTGATGAACTGTGCTCTGAATTGTGAGCCCATATCAACACATTCCTCCTAGAAATAATCTGCTAGTTATCCTATGTCTGCAGCCAGAAAAGTTAAAGAGATTGCTTCATCTTCTCAATTTGTCTTAAATTATATTTCCTAGTTGTCTGCTTCTACAATAGAAGATACACACAGGCTTAACTAATAATATTTTCCAAAAGTATACCTCATAATTAACAGGGTGTGTAATAGTTATATAACTACCTTTTGAAGTATAGCTTTAATTGCAATTGCATGGAGATCAGGGTTGAATATATAAATGTTTCTGTGTGAGTAGAGAGTGAGAACTGGATATGAAACTTGAGAATATAACAAGAACACATCAGAACACTTTTATAGAAGAGTAAATTAAAATTTGTGCATATGTATTTGAAACAAAAATCAAGAAATGGAGTATGGCAACATAATGAAATGTGTGCAATTTATGCATGTAATTGAGGAAATTAAGTGAGGTTAAATTGAATAGGAATAGGGAGATGGGACATATTTAGGGAACATGAGAAAACAGATAAAGCCCTCACTCTGAAGTACAGTGAAAAACTTTGTCATTAGCAAAGCAAGAATTTCAGCATTGAGTTTTGCCAGAGCCTGTTGTTGGTCAGTCAACAAGGGAATCACAAGTAGGGAAGTGACTGTGATTATAGGAAAGGCTAAAAGAAGATTCAAGAAACTGAGATTGGAGGGTTGCTGGTGAATACCATGCCAGTGAGCAAGTGTATTTTTTTCAGTGTCTTTTAAAGGCAAGCAACACAAAGCATCACCAATTCTAGAAATATAAATAATCACCACAAATCCTTATATGGCACACAGTATTTATGTTTGATTAAGGCCATTCCCTTCAGGTTAGGACAATCTCTCAAGGACGTAAGCATAAGCAGAGAAACTTGTCAGGTTATAATGCACGTCTTAATTAAAAACAAAGACAGATGTCAGCAGACTTATTCATGATTAATCACAAGCAAGAAGTCAGTCAAAGTTATCTCCAGAAGTACTCTCCACAGAGACTTTTTTCCCACCCCAGCTGTACACAGTTTTCAAGGCTCTCTACCAGGAACATTATTCCCAGGGATGTGTAATGTCGCCTAATTATAACTTATGAAATGATAATATGGTCGACAACATCTTCAGAGGCATCACACTTATCTCTTGTCTAAGAGAAAGAGAGAAGGAGAGAGAACATTTCTAAGCAGATGTTTTGGAGATGAAAACAAAGACTCATCAACATGTTATATAGTTAACTAGTGCCACACATGATTAGTTAACTAATTTGTGATAATTACTCACCTTCTACTGATAAACTTCCACTATAAAGAGGTATGTCTTTCTTGACTCTTATTTTGAGAGGCACATATCCCATTTTAGTGCATATTTCTTCTGAATGCTTCTCTTTACCATATCTCTTCTTCTTAAACTTGTATTATAATGTATTTAACATAGTCACCAAATTTCCTTCATAAGCTGGCTCATTCTGAAATCGTTTGCAAAATCAAAGAGAGATACCCTGCTTTAGCTCAAGTTGGGGTCTCTAAATCTCTAGAGACACTTCCTACTTTGTTGAGAGTGACAGTGCCTCTTTTCTCTCAGTGCTGACAAAGTAATGGTTCAAAATGCCTTCAGCCATGGCTTACTTTTGATCTTGGCCCAGCAAGTTCAGACTACCTGATTTATTTCATAACTTGTGACACTGAAATTTGATCTCACAAAAAGAAATGGTTTCTTTCATCCAATAAGCCCACTAAATTACTTCTTTTTAAGCTTTTAGGACTTCTACAAAGTCTTACTAAAATCATTTAAGTTTGACCTATCTTGTCTGTGTTTACTTCTATGTAGTTATGGAAATTGTTTGAATTTTGCAAAATATTTCTTTTATTTTTTGTGCTGTAACTTTTAAGCATTTATTTGTCAGAAAAGCTGAATGATGTGAAGTGAAACCATAGTGGACATGAACCAAAATTGAGGACTTAAAAAAAAAGAGTACCTTTAAAATAGTAACATTATGTTACAATGTTCAAAGGCAAGAGGAACTATAAAATTCCCAGCTCAGTCTTCCTATCTGTAGGCTTTTCCCTGGAGAAAGAAATCCCTCTGTTTTAGGAGCTATGCCAAAGTTCAATCTCTGCCATTCCCACTCACTATCACAGCAAGATTATCATAGCCTTTCTCTTCTGAAAGTTAATGTACCACCCTTCACAAAATCCTCTCTAGATTAATATTGCCAAAGGTAAAATGACATTAATACTGAAATTCATGACTGCATAATGCAGTTTATAATCCCAAGGATACTGTAACAGCAACAACCATTCTTCTTGTATCCTGCTTGTGTTACAGATACAAAATGGCTCTTGTGGAAAATTATCACTCTCCAGATGTACAGCTTTTGGAGACAGGGTGACACAAGGCAAAGTATATTATGTCTTCTGTGGGAATCAGAATAGTGGATAAAGAAAACAGGTACAATTTACGGCCACTTCAGTTCTGACACTTGATTTTCTAGTATTCCAACTTTCTTAATACAGGAGGCAGAACACTCGCTGCCCCTGTACTTTCTGTAGTCCTGTGCTTGGGCATGCTTCTCTGAGTAAAACACTCTCTCTTCTCAAGTTTTCCTACTACCCATTGCACATATTCATTTCATTTACATCAGCATAGATTCTGAAAATACTTTCATTACTGTAACACTTGTCAAAATTTAAATGCAAACTTTATTTTATAAATAAGATTTGACATTTTGGGATTGTAAGAAAGCTTTGTAACTTTGTAGCACTGTTAATAAAATTCTACATTCTAATCTTTAAAGTTCAACATCTGGGGAGTTCCATTAGAGTATATCTGTTTGCCAAGCCAGTAATAGAGGAAAAATCCCAGAAGCATTTCTGCTTATAATACTGTAATTATTTCATTCTTCCTTGTAACACCTCTATATTCCAAATTGCCAACCCTAAACATTTTATTTCATTTCAAAATTTCAGATTTTGCAATTCAGCCATATAGTCCTATTTGGAAAAAAAAAAATGTTGCCACAAAGTTTTCAACCTCCATTTTCATAAATGAACTGTTATGGTTCTCTAATCAGACAAGAATCAATGGTTACAACTAACCAGAATTGAGTCAGTTACATAAATAAAATGTAACGAGAAATTTCAAAACAAACAAGCATATTTTTAGAAATCTCTCTTTTTTTATGACAGGATACTGACACATGCATTCAGAGCTCTGTTCATGTTGTAGTTGCCTTAGGAACTTTTAGAAACATTGTTACCTTGAAATGGAATTCTTTGATCAAATGTCTTCAAGAAAATATTGATTATACCCTGGCACATTTACCAAACTGTGTATGGAACTTTGATACAGTCCCCATTTAAGGTGAAGTTTGAACCTCTTTTTGATCATTTTGAGCCATGCCTATTACCTCATTTGTAATTAGAGTTTGAAAAAGACAACTTGTCTAATTTTCTTTCGTGGGTTTAAAAGGCGGTGGAGTTTACCCCTAACTTCGCTGTCTTAAATTGCTTGCCTTCATGGACAGGAGCTGGCGTGTGAAAATGCCTCCTGAATAAGCTGTATGGAGTCTGCACATGAGGTATCAGTGTCTTCCAGGCTATGGACTGTACTGCCATCTAAAATGACTAGCTGATCCAGCACGAAGATGACAGTGCTAGGTTTGCTTGGAATACTTCATGTTTCAACCAGTATCCAGACCGTGTTCATGAACTTGAGCTGGAATACTCTTAATAAACTGACCCCCTTTTCATGATCAAGAGAAAGCTCCAGAGATATGGACTTAATTTCCTGATTTAGAGAACCTGTAGAATATTTCTACACATATGTATTTATGGATGTGTATTTTCTTCTTTATAATCCAGAACTTATCTTTATAAAACTGATAGAATAGTTTTTAAAAGCCATGCTGGCCTTTTGTCCTGATGACAATGACCTTTGCAAAAACAGAAGCTTTTCAATTTTATGAGATCCCATTTAGCAGTAGTTGATCTTAGAGCCATTGGTGTTCTGTTCAGGAAAATTTCCCCTGTGCCTATGTGATGGAGGCTCTTTCACACTTTCTTTTCTAATAGAATCAGTGTATCTGATTTTATGTGGATATCTTTGATCCACTTGGAGTTGAGCTTTGTACAAGGAGATAAGAATGGGTCAATTTGCATTCTTCTACATGCTGAACTCCACTTAAGCCAGCATCATTTGTTGAATATGCTGTCACTGCCATCAGGAAAAAATGGCAACCTACAGATTGGGAAAAAGATCTTTACCAATCCTACATCCAACAGTGGGCTAATACCCAATGTATATGAAGAACTCAAGAAATTAGACTCCAGAGAAGAAATAACCCTATTAAAAATGGAGTACAGAACTAAGCAAATAATTTTCTTTTCTTTTCTTTTCTTTTCTTTTCTTTTCTTTTCTTTTCTTTTCTTTTCTTTTCTTTCTCTCTCTCTTTTTAAATTAGAGAATGGAGGTTTTACTTTTAGATACACAAAAAACATTCTTGTGAGAGGCTTCTCATAAAAGTGCAGAGAACCATTTATCAACTATAACTATATAAATAGAAAGGTTTCAGGATAGGCCTATATGAAACATTTCCTTACAGACTGCTGAACATATTAACAAACAAGTTTTTACCCATATCAGAAAAATAAAACCGTTGATTTCACTATCCCTTTTTCATTAAGAAATTATATTACAGTGTTGTGTAAACATTATTGACAAATATTTAGTTTTCTATTAATTACCTGCTGATTTTCTAGATAAAGGGCACAATAAAGAAGCTCTCCCTCATCCTCTATTCCACACTGACCACACAAAATACCACAGTCTGACATATTGAAGACTGGAAGCCAGGGAAGAAGAAAGGGCTAAAAGAAAGGACATATAGCTATGCACAGAGGCTCCCTCTTAATTTTCTTGAGTCTTACTTAAAATCTCATTCACAGTAAAACAAAGAATTTTCAACTGAGGAATATTGAGTGGCCTAGAAGCACCTAAAGAAATGTTCAACATCCTTAAACATCAGGGAAATGCAAATCATCAGGACCACTTTACAACAGTCAGAATTGCTAAGATCAAAAAACTCAGGTGACAGCATATGCTGGTGTGGATGTTGAGAAAGAGGAAAACTCCTCCATTGTTGGTGGGATTGCCAGCTGGTACAAACACTCTGGAAATCAGTCTCAAAAAATTGGATATAGTATTACCTGAGGACACAGCTATACCACTACTGTGCATATACCCAAAAGATGCTCCAACATATAACAAGGACACAGGCTCCACTATGCTCATACCAGCCTTATTTACAATAGCCAGAAGCTGGAAAGAACCCAGATGTCCTTCAACAGAGGAATGGATACAGAGAATGTGGTACATTTACCCAATGGAGTATTATTCAGCTATTAAAATAATTGCCTTCATGAGATTCTTAGGCAAATGGATGGAACTAGAAAATATCATCCTGTGTGAGGTAACTCAGTCATGAAAGAACACACATATTATGCACTCATTGATAAGTGTATATTTGCCAATAAGAAGCTTCAAATATGCACAATACAATTCAGAAACCATATGAAGCTCAAGAAGAAGGAAAACCAAAGTGTGGATGCTTCAGTCCTTGTAAGAATTAGAAATACAGGGACAAAGTGTGGAGTAGAGACTGGAGGAAAGGCCATCCAGTGACTGTCCCACCTGTGGATCCATCTCACATAAAGGCACCAAACCCAGACATTGTTGTAGATGGCAAGAAGTGCTTGCAGACAGAGGACTGATATAGCTGTCTCCTGAGAGGCTCTGCCAAGACCTGACAAATATGGATGTAGATGCTTACAGTCAACCATTGGAATGAGTACAGGGTACCCAGTTGAAGAATTAGGGATAGGACTGAAGGGGCTTAGGGAGTTTGCAACCCTATAGGAAGAACAACAACCAGCCCCCCTACCCCCACCCCAGAGCTCCTGGGGACTAAACTACTAACTAAAGACTTGACATGGAGGATGGCTCCAGCTGCATATGTAGCAAAGGATGGCCTTAGCTGGCATCAGTGGGAAGAGAGTCCCTTCATCCTATGAAAACTTGATGTCCCAGTGTAGGGGAATGCCAGGACATTGAGGTGGGATAAGATGGGTTGATGGGGTAGTACCCTTATAGGAGCAAGGGATGGGGATGGGGTAAGAGGTTTGTGGTGGGTCAACCAGAAAAGGATATAACATTTGAAATGTAAACAAATACAATATCTAATTAAAAAAAGAATAGTACCTGCTCTGAACTACAAACTCTCATTTCAACCCTGAAGTATGTAGAATATTTTTGTTGATATCAACAAAGCATTTACATTTCAATAAATGTAAATTACGTAGCCTTTTCAATGATTTTTAACTTCTATGCTATATCAAAATTTCAGAGCTAGTGGATATTAGGCAAAAAAGCTCAGAATACCCACAATAAACCTCACGGGGTATATGAAGCCTAAGAAGCAGAAAGACCAAAGTGCAGATACTTCAATACTACTTAGAAGGGGTATCAAAATAATTATAGGAGGTAGAGGGTGGGAGGGACTTGGGAGTAAAAGAGGAGGGGAAGAGGAAAAGGGGGTCAGAATCATGTGTAGGAGGAGGTGGGGGAGATGTACAGAGAATCAGAAAATTGACCAGGGATACGCAGCAGTAAGGGAGAGGGAAGTGGGGCTAGCAACCAGATAGTCCCAGATGCCAGGAAAGCAAGAGACTCTCGGGATCCAATGGGGATGAAAATAGCTTAAATACCCAACAAAGTGGAAAGAGAGTCTGTAGAGACCATATCTGGGTGTTAGGCATGGCCCCAGTTGAGGAATGGGGTCACCAACCCACCTCAAAAAATATGAACACAGTATTGTTCCTGTCTAAAGGAAATACCAGGACAATGAATGGAGCAGAGACTGAAAGAAAGGTCATCCAGAGATTGTCCCAAATCTGGATCCATCCCATCTCTAGACATCAAACCCAGACAGTATTGCTGATGTCAAGAAGTGCTTGCTGACAGGAGTATGGTATGAGTGTCCCCTGAGAGACTTTGACAAAGCCTGACCAATACAGATGTCAATGCTAGCAGCCAATCATCTGACTGACCACAGGGACCACAATGGAGGATTTAGGGGAAGGATTGAAAGAGCTGAAAGTATTTGTAACCCCATAGGAAGAACAATAATATCAACCAATCAGAACCTCCAGAGCAAGCAGGGACTAAACCACCAACCAAAGAATACAAAGGAGGTGCCATGGCTCCAACTGCATTTGTAGCAGAAGATGGCCTTATCTGGCATCAATATGGGGGAGGCCCTTGGTCCTGTGAAGGCCTGATACTCTATGTAGGGAAATGTTAGGGAAGTGAAGCGAGAGGGATGAGTGGGTGGGGGAAGCACATTCATAGAAATGGGGGGGGGAGGGAGTGGAATGGGATAGGGGGTTTGAGGAGGGAAAACTGGGAAGGGGAATAACATTTGAAAAATAAATAAATAAAATAACCATTAAAAATAAATAAAAACAAAAATTTTAAATGCTAAAACACCATACTGGCATAATATTAATTACAGGTTTGTTTGTTTTGTTTTTGTTGTTCTTTTTTATGATACAGTGTCTTTCTATATAGTCTTAGCTTTTCTGGAACTCTGCACCTAGGCAGTCTTGAGCTCACAGATGTGCCCTGCCTATTCTTTGCCAAGATTAACAGGATGCAACATCACAGCTGAGTGGATAACAGTATTTCTAAATAAAGGACCCACATTTTGATTGCTTAAATGCATAATTTGTGAACATTTATATTCAACCAAGTGTATTTCTGTGTATGTTCACAATTGTTTATACGTGAGATCAGATGACCACTGAGCCTGAAAACTGTTCCAGATTTTGTGGATCATGAGATAGAGGTAGCTGTGAACCTGACAAGGGTACTGAGAACCAAACTCTACTGTTCTACAAAAGCAATAGCTGCTCTAGAATGTTGCCAAGGCTCCAAACCCTGGATTACATATATACATGAATACATGCGTATATACAGACAAACACTTTATTTTTGACATTCATTTTTGAGAATATAATTATGTCATTTTATCCTTTCCTTTCCTCTCATAAATTAATCTTTACTCCAATTCAAATTCATTGTCTTTTTTTACATTAATCATTGATTAATTTATATACATATATCATATACCCATGTATACTTAAATATAGCCTTTCAGTCTTAATAATATTACTTGCATGAGCTTTTCAGGGTTTATCATTTGGCATTGGACAACTGATTTGTGTGATCTTGCCTGGGGAAAACTAACTCTTCAACTCCCTGCTTCCCTCAGTGACCTATAGTTCAAAGTGGACTGGAGAATTCTTGCAGGCTTCTACACTCAGTAATGCACTATAAGTATGTTCCCTTTACATGATAAAATTCTTAGTTGTATGGAATAAACTAAAAAGTAATACGTATTTTATAAGTATTCCAATATAATGGTGATGTTAGATTTTAAAACAATCTCAGACTTTGAGCATTGCAAGTATCTATTGTAAAGTACAGTTCTGAAATTTAATAGCTATAACCAATAAACCTAATAGAAAATAAAAATCTACTGGTATTGTACTGATGATATCTATTATTGCATATAACCTAAATCCAGGGGTTGGATATAATGTGAGTTAATGAACTGCATGATAGTCAAACCATTTCTTGACAGTTTTTCTATGGTTGTAATCTGGATACAGCAATTCATACTGTATTTATCTGAACATAGATAGGATCCAGACAGAAGACATTCAACTTCTTTTACATGGGTAGTTATAAAGCTATGCACTGTTATCAAGTCCCTCTGCTCCCATTTTTAAATAATTTATATGTCTTTTCCATTAACATCTGAACAGAGCAAGGAAATTACCAAGAGTGGATTACATATATTGAAATTGAACACCTGATTTCAAATTATCCATATTTTAAGTGAAAAATTTGATATGAAAGACTATAAGTTAATTTTCAATTGCTCTTTGAAACAAAGAATTTAGAAAGAATTTGGAGAGAGAAATCTCCTAGTTAGGAGAAGGTGAAGAGTACTGTCCATACACAATACTAATTCTCTCTCTCTCTCTCTCTCTCTCTCTCTCTCTCTCTCTCTCTCTCATCAATTTTCCAGCATGTTAAATAAAAGCAGTGCCCAGCATAAATTGACTACAGTGGATTTGCAGATGGCAAAGTATGTTTTCTAATGTTTCTAAGGATGATCTATGTGTGTGTGTGTATAAGTATATATAAATATGGGGGGATTACTCTCTCTCTCTCTATATATATATATATATATATATATATGTGTGTGTGTGTGTGTGTGTGTGTGTGTGTGTGTATGCATACAGGCTTGTTCATATACGTAAATATTCATATATAAATGAATATATTAATTTGTATGTTTTATTAATGGAGACTGGCTTTATTTTACTTGATTCAAACTGGAAAAAAATATTTATTTTAGACAATAAATCATGTCAATGTATATGGTAATTTTATGAATGTATTTTCTTAATTTTCTGTTCTTCAATTTGCATCCTTTTCCCAGGATCCTCAAATATACCTACAAGGCAGGTACAAGGCAGGTTCATCTACTTGCCAAATTCGTTTCAGATCCATTCGCTTCATTGTGGAATAGCTGTGTTATGAAACCACAGATCTGTACCATGCTGCAAAGGTTCCTGTGGACTTGGTTTTCATCATTATCTCCAAGGACAGGCAGTTTGAAAGCCATCTGACACTCCTGCACCCCAAGGAGAATACAAGTGAATGCGCCACCATGTAACAAGTGGGACATGCACCAGAAATCTCTGCCAACCTCAGAAAGTGGTTGCTGTTGCTATTAGAAACACAATTATACATTCCTTTCTTGCATGATAGGAATGATGCTTAAAATGAGTACATCTAATGGAAAGTCACACATTGTATGCATTTATCTCAAAGAAGAATAAATTCTGTGGCCTTGTGAGTCCTAAACGTGAGGAGATTTTTGTACAGGATGGCTGAGGTTAAAGTGTGAGGACACTGGAATGCTATTTTGCAGACATTCAATTAGCTTTACTCCCAGTAGAATAGTCAGGAGATCACTTTCAATCTGGTCGCTTCTGTCTCTGTTGGATACTTGGACTTAGTAGGAATCTCTAGAAGTATTATTTATATTAATTTATTTGGGGGAAGAAAATTAATTTATTTCAGAGTATTAAGCATACATGGTGTGTGTTGGCTGACATTCAATGTTATCTTGCCTGTATTTAAAATCACCAAGGGAAACACCACTGAGCTTAACTATCAGTGTTCATAGGTTTTCCTGAGGAAGACAAACCTGCTGTGAAGGTAGGAAGCATCCCCTTCAGCTGAGGTCTTAAAAAAAAAAAAAAAAAAAAAAAAAAAAAAAAAAACTGGAAGAAGAAGAAAGTGAGCTGGGACCCACCATTTATTTCTCTCTGCTGCCTGCATGGCCTCTGGGAAAAGCCACCTCTGGATTCCTATGCTGCAGCCAGCATTCCTGCTGCCTTTAACCACATCCTTGATGGTCTGTGACACAAAAGCACCCATTCTTTGCTTAAATAGGTTTTTATTGTGTGTTTTGTCATAACAATGGAAAAAGGTAACTAATGCATATGCTATGAACTACATATAACTTGGAGTGTCAAATTAAAATCATAAATGCACAAGCCCACTTAAAAGTAATTAGAGGTTGCAATCTGCTTCTGTCTCAAGCCTTCTTATGTTTTACTCCTTTAATATTCAAAGAGGAAACAAACACGTGATATATTTTTAGTAATATAATGTACAAATATATCAATGCTGTTAGACTCTATATGTGGGACAATAAAAGATAATGAAATTCTTAAAAGCATTGCAAATTCAGCGTATTTTAATGATTTGGTTTGTGCAAAGTTCACGTACAATTCTATACAGTGTGAAAAGAAATCACTGCATTTGAAAAATCTGCAGTAATTATTTTCTTAAAGACCATGATATTAAAAGAAGAAACAACTCAGTTATATTCTCACTGAAGGTTACAGAAGGTAAAACCCCAAATTTCATTTTCTGAATTCCTGCTCCCACTTTAGCAAGCAATGATTCCCAATGAAAGTAGAAAAACTAGAAATAAAACGAAGTTTTATTTACATAGTAATTAAGAAGTGAGTTTATGGGATTGAGCATGAGTGAGTTGGAAGAATACTGAGGGAGTGTTCCAATTGCAGAAGCAAACAGCTTTTTATGCAGCCCTTGTTCTGATTAGTTGACTTCCAAAACCAAGGGCAGGGGAAAGAGGCTGCTCTTGGCATAGTGATTAAAAGAAGTACGCTACTATAAGGAAATTGTTGTTGATCAAGTAATATGTGCTTAAACTTATTGATGGGTCAAATCAGTAAGTCTTTTACTAAAAAGATAGAAACACGATTTCTTCAGAGATAGATGCACACACATGTCTGTCAATTTTTTTTTATTAGAGCTTTATTGTAGAAAGGCATAGAGAAAGAGAGAAGGTAGAAAAGGAGAGGCTGCCCATGGCCACGTGGAGAGAGCGGGGAAAGGGACAGGGAGGAGAGCTAGAGATGAGACTAAGATAAGTGCTTAAGAGAGAAGTCTGTCAATATAAAGGTGGTACCTAAGCAACGTTTCCCTTTATACCTTTTCCTTTTATATAAACATCAAACTGGAAACTTCAATGAATCCTGCCAAAGAAATAATGGATATAATATATGATTGAGAAAAGAGGCTATTATGGTGGTTGTCAAAAGATTTTTTTATAAGTATTATCTTAGAATACTTGTTTTCCTAGCATTACTGGTAGCAATTTTGGTGATGTGGGTGACTACATGAGTTATTCGTTATTTTGGCATATTAAATGATTTCTGAGAAAATATATAAAAATTAAATAAAATGATATACATTGATATATGTAAATGTTGCATTTTTATAAATATATAAAATATAAAGATATTTTAAATTTATATGAAAAGCTTGGTTTAGTAGACATACATTTTACTCATATAATACTAACATTTTTTAATTTACATATCTAAATTTTTAGACAATTTTTACCAATAACATTTTACTTTTATTATTATTAATTTAAATATACTTTTGTAATTATTTCATCATAGTTCTGCTCTACTCACATAAAAGATAATTTAATACATAATATTTAATATATGATATGCATGGTTGGTTCAGTTTTACTCATAAAAATTTAACAGGCAATATAATGAAGAATATACTCTCTATATGTTATATATCACATATAATATATAAGAATACACATTGTAAATATCTTAAATTACTTATAAGAGTTTAATATACCTTCAAATACTTTTAATATAGTCATATTTAAATATACATTGTGATTTAACCAATCTGCTACAGCAAGTTGGTTCAAGCATCCTTGGAAAACAGTTACATTTTTGAATATGTGCTAGTTGCTTTGATTATCTATCTATCTACCCATGTCTCTTAGTCTTAAAGTATGTTCATTTTTCTGCAAATTTACACCTTTGACTTCAAAAGACAGAGTTTAGATCATGTTCAATTGAAGTTTTGTAGTAGATATATCAATTTCAAGTTAAGTTCCTTGATGGACAATATTTCACTGAAAGTCAATATATATTAAGCCTTTCCATAGCCTCCTCTCCTTTTCTGAGCAGTGTTGGAGAGCTGGTCCTGAAGACCTGAAACCAAGAGAGCTTGTTTCAGCATTTGGGAGAGTCCATAACCTTACCGGAGCAAATCAGGAGAGATAGTCCTGGTGTTATAGGCTTTTGAGAGGTACCCCAACCAGTACACCTCACTGCCTATGGCAAGCAGAAGAGCTAGCTAAGGACCTAGCCTGTGAGAGGTCTCCTTCACCTGCTCCTCACTCCCTGTCATAGTAGAGAGAGCTAGCACACCCTCCTGGCTTAGGCAGTGTGGGAAAACACCCCTTCCCCTGACTCAGGTGATATGTGATAGCTGGCCCTGCTTCTCACTTGCTGCAGCACTCAGGAGAATACTCCGAAATCCTTGCCTACACAGTGTGCAGTGGGGGAGATCTTGTTCTGTTGATGTAGGTGAGTGAGAACTGGAGTACTGGCCCCACTCCTAGCCGGGGTAGTGCTGAAGAGCTGGGCTTAGTGGCATGGCTGTAGGAGATCTGACCTTGATGATTGGCATGAAAGAGTTATTCCTTCCATTTGCTGGTTGCCAGAGCCTGAGAGTTGGCCATACCCTTGGCTTGGACAAATGAGGAGAGCTGTCTCTGATGGCTGGGTGTAGTAGCTGGTAAGTTGAACAACACAGACTTAGGTCCAGGGCCCACCTCAACACCTACCTCATCTATGATCTGCTGGAAAGAAAGAAGGTGCCAGTACTGAAGAACCAAAGGTGCAGGATCTCCATGAAACAGAGTAACAACAACATATTGAAAAGGAGCTCCACATAGGATCGAGTTCCAGAACAATGGATAATTTTCATGAATATCTGCAAATGAAGCTGTTTAGACAAAAGGGTATACGATGTGACAGACTGCCTCACAATACAGGTCCTATGGGGAGATTGTTGATTTATGGGGTTTTTTTCTCTCTTTTTTGTTGTTTTGATCTTTGGCAAGGGAGAAAGTAGAGGTGGAGGGTCAAGGATGGTTGGGATTGGAGTGTATGATGTAAAGTTCACAAAGAATCAATAAACAAAATCTAAAGTTTAAGAGGTTAAAAAAATACAGCATCATAACTAAATTCTGCCAAAGAAAATGAAACTGTAGATCAGGATAAAATATGTGAAAAAATGAAGCAAATTATGTGAAAACTAAAGAATAAAATGTAAAAATTAGTAATTAACATTCATCACAATACTGAATAGGGAATTGGTTACAATAACATAGCATGATGTAAACCAAAAGTACAAAAAGGGAGTTAGGAACATTTCAGGCAAATATAATATTTTGTGAACCAACAGGGGTACTGAACTTGGGTCCTCTGGAAGAGTTAGATGCATGCTTACCTGGTGAGACAATCCTCAGGCCCAGTTCTGTTTTTCAAGCAATGGGTCATTATTTTCTTTAGTAGCAGGGATGGTCATAAGAAGCAATGATTTAATTTCCACTTAAGATCATATGGGGTGCTGCTGATGAAAGTTTACCTGTCTTTTCTCATGCATAATAATAAACTGTGCCCACCCTTACTCATCAATGCAGATTGCCCCATCTATATTTTCTGATGCTTCACCTTCGTCCATATAAAGATCAATCAAGCCAAAGGCCATTAACACATTGTGAGTGGAAATTACATCAACTATTCTACCCAAGGATGTAACATTTTGCTTTTTTGCCTCAACTCAAGATGCCTTTTTTGGCCGGGCCGTGGTGGTGCTCTCTTTTAATCCCAGCACTTGGGAGGCAGAGGCAGGCGGATTTCTGAGTTGTCTGGTCTACAGAGTGAGTTCCAGGACAGCCAGGGCTATACAGAGAAACCCTGTCTCTACCACCCCCCAAAGCCTTTTTTTGAGTTATCCTGTGGCTCCTTTAAGAGAGGATAGAGTCATTCACTGATTTGCACAGCATCTGGACTTCCATGTCTCTCTGACATGGACTCTCTTATTTCTCATCCACAGCATTTGGTTCCAAAAGGACCTAAAAAGATTCCTTCTATCTACTTTCTATCTGTGATATTAATTTTTAGAAAATAAACAGCAATGAATACTTCCTATAATTTATATTTTTAAATATACTAAGGAAGACTATTATTCTGTTAAACTGAAATAAAATTTATAGTTATAACACTCTCTCAACCACTTTAAGATATTTTATATGGTAGTGATTGTATTAAGATAAGAATACAATTTCAATTACCAATAAATAATGGAAAATCAAATATGAAGAAGAAAAATATGAGAATATTAGAGGAGAGAAAAACAATAAAAAAGGAAGAGAAAAAGTGCTTCTAGTCAGAATATATATCTATTCAACTTAGTACATCTATGGTTTAGATGTGTGTTATTTGATGAAAATAGTTAACACATTGATTTAATACCATATCCATGAGAATTATTGGATAGAGTCATAGGATACAAAAATGTTCTTTTACTCAAATGGTTGTATTAAACAACTCTAACTATGATAAACTTCCTGAAATAAGTATATAGGGGCAAAAAGTTATTGTTTAGTTAATGGAGGCTTTAGTTATTGGTGGATTCACCCATTGCTTTGTGGTATAATGAGCATGTGTATATTGTCAGAGATTTCTGTTGGGGAAAATTCTTGTACTTTGTAGCAGCAAGGAAGCAAAGACAGAATAAGATAAATCTGGGGTCCCTGTATCTTTTTCAATTGCACACTCTCAATAGCTTCCAGGCCTGACATCTTTAATGATCAGCTAGATTCCAGTAAAACATTAGACAGTCTATTAACCTTTCGACACATATAGGATCCAGAATACAATATTCCATTCCCACTCCAAAGACTCACGGCTAACTCGTTAGAATTGTCAATAAAGTGTTAACTCTTCATTTCTCAAAAGCCCCAGATCATATTTAAGGGTAAGAAAAATTACTCCCATGCCCCTCTAAAACTGAAGGAAAAATAGCTTACATAATTAAAAAGTTATATTAGTAAAATACCATAGAAAAATAGCCCCATTCCAAAAGAAAATAATAGGAAAAGTTTCAAGATATCAATTACAATAACAACAATAACAGCATCAAATACCAGGAGGCCATCATTAAATTGCATGGCTCCATGTTTGACATCTAGGACACAGGGTAGAGTGATGTGATGAGGTACGCAGGCTGCTCCCATGACCTTTCTGAATATAAAGTTACATGGCATTACTTTCTTGTGCTGGCTGTCTTTGACTACTCTCTACAGCTAGCTTCCTTCCCTCTTACGATGTTCTATACTGTCCCTGGCACCTTGCTTTATGATTCCAGCCCAACTACATGCCACCACAAAAGGGTTTCCTTTTAGTTATTTGTATTCTACCACATGTTGCCAGACCTTGCAGGCTTTCTTTGAATTCTAATGAGAATCTGTAAAACCACCGAGCTATTTGATTATGCATGCCTACAAAATCAGAATTGGGTTGATAGGTCAAGTTTGATAACCAGAATAAAGTACATTGAGGATATTCAACTACGCTTCAGTGGCTGCTGAGTGCCTTGTGAACTAACACAAATCTCATAAGATGATAATGAATTCTGTGCTGGACAAGGTTGACATTGTTATGTTTAGTTCTAAAATCCTGCATACTAGAAATACTTTTAGGAAATGTGAATGTCTCATCTTTCTCCATATTGTCGTTGTGTTCTTGTTGACTCCTGTAATGGCAGTAGGGCTTCAATTCTAGGCTCCTTTTGCACAGAGCTTGCCTTCATCTGAATTTTTCTTATAGTTTTGGTTGTGAGCATAGTCTTTAGTGGCTGAGCATATCTCCAGGCCAAACTTTCTAGGCTTTTAAAAAAATCCACCCTCTTTGACAGAACCTCTAACCACAATCATTCTTGGTCAAACTGCAAAATTTCCAAGATTTTTTGAAACATTTGTCTGCATTCCTGATTCTTACATTAAATTCAATTTAAGCTAAATTCAATTTAAGAAAGCCAAAGAAAACCTTGCAATGGTGATCTCCTAAAATTCAACTAATTTAATAAATTCAACAAATTTAACTGCTTTCTTGTTCTAGATATGAAATTCTATGTACAGAAATAATATAATTAATACCTAAAATGCACCCATATAATATATGATATTTTCACAGAGTGCATCTTTCTAGAATTTTTCTGTGTTGTGATATACATCTCTCTTATTCTTTTATTTTACTATTTTTCTTTTGATAAAAATAGATTCTTTTCTCATGCAACATATTCTAAAATGGGTTTATCCTCTTCAAATCCTCTCAGTAACTCATTGCCTCCATTCTTGTCTGGTCCACACCACTCTGTCTCTACTTAGAAAATAATCACCCATCTAAAGAGTAAAAACAAAATTAAATTAAATTAAAACATAAAAACAATTAAATGAACAAACAAGACAAAAGCATCAATGGTAAAAGAGACATACAAAACATACACAAATACACAAACACACATTAAAACTTATAGAAATACCATAAACGCATAAAAATCAGAAATTAAATATATATGAAAAGGATCCTTTGGGTTAAAAAAATTGCTGAAAAATAAAATGAGAAAAATTTTCCTAAGATCCCCTTGAGTTCATTTTGTCTTGGACATATATAGCTGGTCATCACATCTGTACATAAATGTGCATTATGAATCCATGGAGAAAACAAGTTTTTCAGGATGTTAATAACGGGAAATATTCCTGTATTTGGGATGGGAGCTTGTGTTAATTTGTTCTCTCAGTACTGGAAGCCCACTAGATATAGACCCATGTAGAGCTTGTGCATAATGCCCCAGTCTCAGTGAGTTTACATGTACATCAGCCCTCTTGTGTTTCGAATCTCTTGTCTCCTTGGTGTCCTCCATTATCTTTAGCTTTGTACTCCCTTTCACATCCTCTTTCACAGACCTCCATTAGCCCTGGGAGTAGGGATCTGATCAAGAACCCCCCTTTAGAACTGAAGGTTCCAAGGTCTCTCACTCTTTGCTAATTGTCTCTGTGAGTCTCTGTATTTTTCACATTTTATTGCAGGAAGAAACTTCTTTGATGATGGCTGAACAAGAAACTGATTTATGAGTATAGCAAGATGTTAAAAGTAATTTTATTCCTTCAGCAGAATACTATTGTTTTTTGGACACTGAAGTTCTAGCCTATGCAGTCTTAGTCACTTGGCTACTCAGGCAGTGCTGGAGATAGGTTCCATCTCATGATATTGGCCTTACAGCAAATTGGTTTCCCCCACAAGCTTTATAGCACTATTGCACTAGGATATCTCACAGGCAAGTCACCACTTTAGACTTAATGGTCTGTAGCTGGGTTGAGCTTACCTTTCTCTGTTGGTGCAGAGAATATTGCAGTATTATGGATACAACTTCATAAGTGAAGGCTATAGGTTGGTTCTCCATGAATCCTGTATGTGTTGTCTGTAGCAATAGGGCTTATATTTCAGTTTTTGGAAGACACACAATAGTCTTGACATTAGCCTGATGTGTTTGAAATTTCCAGAGGAACCTTTTGTCAAATTACAAATATAGATTTAAACCATTACATCCTTCCTATCTATTTATAACTTTCTAGTCAATATCTACTTTTTATGTAGATAAGTCTCTTACCACCCAAGCTTTTACTCTATAAATATCCTCTGAGATTCTATGAATTGTTGCTTGCTTATCAGTAACTTAACAAATAATATCCACATTTAAATGAAAAGATACCATATTTATTTTTCTGGATTGGTTTTATCTCATCCAGGTTACTTACTTTTAGCCTCATAAATTTACTTGAAATTTTCATAATTTTATTTTATTAACAGCTAAATAATATTACATTGTGTAATAAGCCAAAATGTCTTTATATATTCATCCATTCATTCATTGGTATAGTATAATGAAGCATTCTGTGAGTATACACTCAAGAGTAAAATAGCTGAATCTTGAGATATATTGAATCCCAAATTCATAGGAAACAACAACACTTATTTTATAATGTCTGTACAAGTTTATATTCCCTCTATCAATGATTAAAGGATCTCCTTCTTTGCCAGAATGATCATATCTAGTTATTTGGCTTATGAAAAAATGAAATCTCAAAGTAGTCATTTTAATTTCCATTTCCCAATGATATAGGATATTTAACATATCTTTAAATGCTTCTCAGCCACTTGAGCATACTCTTTTGAGAATTCTCTGTTTAGATCTGTACACCACTTTTATTTTGGCTTATTTCCTTCCTATATATCTAGGCTTTCTTGAGTTCTTCATATAATTTTGACAGTAGTCTTATATGAAATGTGTAATTGGTAAACAAAAGTCTTTCCGATCCCATAGATAGCTACTTTTTCTGCATGATGGTGCACTTTGCCATATGGAAACTTTTCAGTGTTATGAAGACCCATTTATTAATTGTTCTTAGTGTCAGTGTATTATTGTTCTGTTCGCTATGTCTTTTCCTGTGCTAGTGAGGTCAAAACTTATCCCTACTTTTTCTTCAATCTTATTCAGTGTACCTTGTCTTATATTGAGGTCTTTGATACATTTGGACTTGAGTTTTGTTCAATGTCAACCATGGATCTATTTGCATTCTTCAATAGGCAAACATCAAGTTTGACTAGCACAATTACTTGAAAATAATTCCTTTTTTCTTTTCTGGCTTGTCTATAAAAAATTATGTGTCACAGTTGTATTAACTTATGTTTCAGCCTTCAGTTCTATCCTACTGAGCATCATGTCTATTTTTGTGCCAATAATATACTTGTGTGGTAAAATTTGAGATTGAGGATAGTAAGAACCCCAGCAGTTCTTTTATTACTCAGGATGGTTTTAGTTATCCTGTGTATTGTGTGTTTCTATATGAGGCTGAGAATTGTTCTTTCAAGTTTTGTGTTCTAATTTTGATGGGAATTACATTGACTCCGCAGATTGTTTTGGTGGAATAGACATTTTTACTATATTAATATTTCTAGCTCTGAGCATGGAAGGTCTTTGCAAGTTCTGATATCTTCTTCAATTTATTTGTCTATATAAAACATGTGACATATAAGATATCGGATTAGCAGAAAGTTTTCTGTGCACTGTGTCCTATTCATTTTGTTAATGGTGTTTGTGAAGAAACTGAATTGTGAAACATATTTTACGAATTTTTTTTCCATAGTGCCTTATAAGCCAACTGTCACACTTGAATGGTTAGTAAAGAGTTTTTATGGTTTATATATGGGATAGGGTAAAGGTTTTTCATTATTTTATATAAAATTATTCAGTTGACTTAGCAGTTAAGCCCTGTAGAAAACCAAGGTAGCCATTTTCCAATTGCTGTATCATAGGAACCTCATAATCCCCACTATTTAATTTCAATTATGTATTTTGCTAGAGTGTAAAATTAAATTATCCTATAACTACCATTGACTTTAATTGAATATTAAAATTATCTCCTATGCATCAGTATGCTTTTATCGTTAAACAATATATTCTTAGGTTACAAGCTCAATGACAAATGCACATTAATAAGCTCTTGACTAACTATGACACAGGCATATTTCTACATCTTAGCTTATATAATCAGTTATATAGAAATACTGGCATAATATTTCTCTATTGTTTTACCATTTAATAGTTTTATGAAAAGTAGACTTAAAAGTTATAAAAGCCAGGAATACTGTTATGCATATTACTGATATACATATTACAAAACATGATTTGATTATGTATAAAATAATTACTTTAGTGACTAAAACACAACTTGAAATAGATAATAAATTGTATAGTACTATAAGATATAATGAGTATGTGAGTGTGAATACATGAATCTGTTTATATATATATATATATATATATATATATATATATATATATACAGAGTCAAATATAATACTTGTATATATTTTATGAACTATGTACTTGTGTTTTAAATAGTGTAAAAGAGTTAAAAATTTGGAATATTGTGCATTCACTTCAATATATATATATACATATATGTATATATATGTGTGTATATATATATATGTATATATATGTGTGTATATATATATGTGTATATATATATATATATATATATATATATATATATATATATATAAAACTTTGCATTTGTGTCTTTATATACAATTTTTTCTTCCTACTCCCTTTACAAGTGACATTTAAAACTTGTTCCTCAGGAACCTTCAACTCTGAGAATTTTTTAGGATATTTTGAATTGTTAGTTCACAAAAACCTTTATGAAGCAGTTAAAAAGAATCTTCACGGGGGCTGTTGAGATGGCTCAGTAGGTAAGAGCACCCAACTGCTCTTCTGATGGTGATGAGTTCAAATCCCAGCAACCACATGGTGGCTTACAACCACCCGTAATGAGATCTGACACCCTCCTTTGGTGTGTCTGAAGTCAGCTACAGCATACTTATGAAGAATAATAAGAAACAAATCCTTAAAGAACCCAGATGTCCCTCAACAGAGAAATGGATAAAAAAAAATTGGTATATTTACACAATGGAGTACTACTCAGCTATTAAAAACAATGAATATATGAAATTTCTAGGCAAATGGATGGATCTGGAGGGCATTATCCTGAGTGAGGTAACCCAATCACAAAAGAACTCACATAACATGTACTCACTGATATGTGGATATTAGCCCAGAAATCTAGACTACCCAATATACAATTTACAAAAACATGAAACTCAAGAAGAATGAAGATCAAAATGTGGACACTTCGCCCCTTCCTAAAATTAAAAACAAAGCACACATTGAAGGAGTTACAGAGATCATGTGTGAAGTTGAATCAAAAGGATGGACCAACCAGTGACTGCAGCTGCCTGGGATCCACCCCATAATCAGCCACCAAACATAGACACAATTGCATATGCCAGCAAGATAGTGCTAAAAGGGCCCTCATATAGCTGTCTCGTGGGAGACTATACCAGTGCCTGGCAAACATGGAAGAGTACACTCACAAATCAGCTATTAGATGGAACACAAGACTCCCAAGGAAGGAGCTAGAGAAAGAACCCAAGGAGCTGAAGGGGTCTTCAACCCTATATGTAGAAGAATAACATGAACTAACTAGTACCCCCAAAGCTCATGTCTCTAGCTGCATATATAGAAGAAGATGGCCTACTTGGCCATCATTGGGAAGAGAGGCCCCTTGGTCACACAGACTTTATATGCCCCAGTACATGGGAACGCCAGGGCCAAGATGTGGGAGTGCGTGGGTAGGGGAGCAGGGCGGGCATGGTGGAGGGTATAGGGAACTTTCTGGATAACATTTTAAATGTAAATGAAAAAAACATCTAATAAAATTGAAAAAAAATATTACCCCTCAAATCTTTGACCTGCTCAGAGCCCACACTTCTGTGCAAGGCATCTTTACACTACTGCTTTTGCACATTGATTTTTTTTAACCCAATATATTTCGTCATACAAGCATGTAAGACCAGCATATTTAATCCAGAAAAAAAAAAAAAAAAAAGAAAGGAATCCTTGGACTGGAGAGACCAACTTGAATGAGCGAGCGGGGTTGCCCAGAGCGAGCTGAGCCGAACGGGGATGGCTGGAGTGAGAGGGGATGGCCAGAGCGAACTGGGATGCCCAGAGTGAGCAGGGCCAACTGGAGCAAGCAGAGCTGATTGGAGCGAGCTGGGCGACTGGAGAGAGCAGGGCTGGCTGGAGGGAGCAGGCTGTAAGGGGGCAGCTGGAGGAGCAGGGCTGGCTGGAGCAAGCGGAGCCAGCAGGGAGCAAGCAGGGTCAAGGGAAGCAAGCAGGGTTGAAGGGAACAAGGGAAAAAAAAAAGAATCTTCACAGTGGTTTTGAATATATAAATAGTATTTTTCTAAATTTTATAAATATATATGTAGTCATTTATTGAGCCTTCAGTAGAAACTACAAGTTTTTGAGCACAGTAATCTATTTCTTTTATCTGCAGAGTGGAAATAAGAAATCGAAGCCACCTGGACTTCTGCTTTCTCCGCTGAGTATGATGGTCACTTTCTCTGTGTTTACTCCTAGGTTCTTGTCCAGAGAGGGTGCAAGTAGAAAGGAGGGCAATCCAAGGAAGAGAAGGAATTGAGCTCTTGCTGATTCATTTTATATGGGAATTAATCCTGTTACAAAGCACTCACTTCATAACATCAACTAAGCACAAGTCCAACATACATACATCCATGTCCTAATACCACATACATACATGTCCTAATACAACATACATACATCCATGTCCTAATACCACATACATACATGTCCTAATACAACATACATACATCCATGTCCTAATACCACATACATACATGTCCTAATACAACATACATACATCCATGTCCTAATACCACATTTGGAGTTGGCCCTTCAATTTGTGATTTTGAGGGAATTTAAATTTACAAAAAAGCACGTGCAACACGTGTCTGTTGACATTGAAAAGATCCCAAGTGTTAGGAGTGGAACAAGAGCTGACCCAGGCAGAGCAACATTTTTTGCAAATGTAGCAACCACATTTCCATCTCAGGAATGACTGAAGGTAGAGAAAGCAGATTTCACATAGTGTTTCTCTAGTCTCTGTACACTCACAGAATGTGGTATACCACAGATGCCTATTTTTATGCTAAGACAATGCTTTTCTTATCATTCAATGATTGGAAGATTTTTAAATTAGTCTTTCAGAAGAGGAGTTTTAATATAAAAGCAAGCAGTAGGCAGAAAAAGAACCAATTAACTAAAAAAAATGGGTTAACAACATGAAACTCAAAAGGAAGGAAGACCAATGTGTGGATACTTCAATCACTCTTATTTTACATTTCAAATAAGGGGGAACACAATTGAGTGAAGGGGGAAAATTGATTGAAGGGGGAACAAAATACCTATGGGAGGCATTACAGAGACAAAGTTCAGAGCAGAGACTGAAGAAATTATCATCCAGAGACTGTACCACCTGGCAATCCATCCCACATACAGCCACTAAATCCAGACACTATTGTGGATACCAGCAAGAGCTTGCTGACAGGAGCCTGATATAGCTGTTTCCTGAGAGGCTTTGCCAGTGCCTGACAAATACAGAAGTGGATGCTCATAGCTATCCTTTGAGTGGAACACAGGGTCCCCAATGAAAGAGCTGGAGAAAGTACCCAAGGAGCTGAAGGTGTTTGCAGCCCTATAGGAGCAACAACAATATGAGCTAACCAGTACCCCCAGAGATCCCAGTGACTAAATCACCAACCAAAGAGTACACATGGTGGGACTCATGGTTCTAGCTGCATATGTAGCAGAGGGTGACTGTAATGGTTTGTATATTATTGGACCAGGGAGTGGCACCTTTTGGAGGTATGGCCTTGTGGAATAGGTTTGTCACTGTGGGTATGGGCTTAAGGCTCTCACCTCAGTTGTCTGGAAGTCAGTCTTCCACTAGCAGCCTTTGGATGAAGACTTAGAACTCTTAGCTCTGCCTGCACCATGACAGCCTGGATGCTGCCATGCTCCCACCTTGATGATAAGGGACTGAATCTCTGAACCTGTAAGTTAGCCCCAATTAAATGTTGTTTTATAAGACTTGCCTTAATCATGGTGTCTGTTCACAGCAGTAAAACCCTAACTAAGACAATGACCTTGTTGGTCATCAATGGGAGGAGAGGCCCTTGGTCCTGTGAAGGTTCTGTGCCCCAATACAGAGAATTGCCAGGGTTAGGAAACGAGTGGGTAGGTCAGTGAGCAGGGGGAAGGGGAAGGGGGAGGGCATAAGGGGGTTTTCAGAGGGGAAACCAGGAAAGGGGATAACATTTGAAATGTAAATAAAAATATCTAAAAATAAATGGGTTAACAAACAAAAGTTACAATTTTTAGTTTTACTTAGTACTTATGAAAATTGTTAAATAGGTAAAATCATAAGACTTTTAAAAATAGTAAAATGAATTATCATTTCTTGGCCATCAGAAAACATGAGTTCATGCAAATAAAGTAATTTTAAATGTAATAACAACAATTTATAAATGAAAGAAATGAATAAATAAAGTAATACTTTCCTCATTTAAATGTAAATACTTGCTTACAACTGAAATTTTCCCTTTGGAATTATCAAAAAGTCTTGCTTTCTCTATTTATTAAAAGACAAATAACTTAGCATGATTTCAATCAAGTTGGCTTTGTAGCAGTAACTAATATTAAAAATATAAGGAATATTAACACTAAGTATTATTTCAGTTATGACTAATATTGCTGTTTTCTGTAAGGTCAGAACCTATGATTTGCCTTCTGACCTCACATTACAATGAATGCATATAACTATTCTGTTCATGATTGTAATTTGAAGCATCAGGTAGGAGAGAATTTTTAAATGGAAAATTTTCATCAGCATTGCTCTTGCCTCTTTTATTCACTGCCTTTCCACCTTTTGACCCCTCTCTTAACATACTTACTAAACTTTTAATGGTCCTCATTCTAGGTGAAAGTGTTATCATTATCAAATAGCATTATTTTGTCATGTTCTCATATTACATAACACTTATTTATTTAATGAATATTAACACTTCATCAGCCTACCTTATTCTTGAGATTCTGGGGATTCCTCTGCTTCCATTCCACCATAGGGATGCTGAGGTTCCAGAAGCACTGTGCTCCTTATGGCTTTCCATGAGTTCTGCGTATCTGAGTGGAATTCTTCACAGTAACACAGCAAAAGCTTCACCCACTGAGTTATTTTTCATACTCCTACTCTCATGTAAAAGTGACCCACATCCATGTGGTATGTGTACAAGGCTCAGTTTTAACAAACAACTGAATATACTGGCATTCATATGATGTGACTGTGCAGAGATATCTGAAAGCATATACACTATGAACACCTCAACTGTTACAATTCTATCAGTGCATCTGAGCTGCTTATATGATGTTGAATTAATCAAGGTATAGAGTGTTTTGGAGAAAAGGCTATATTGGAATGAAAGCACTTATTTTTAAATTTGATCTTAATCAGGGTTAAATATGAGCTCCTTTTCATTGAAATGTTTCTGATTTGAGAGAGTAACTAGGAAAATAGAATCATTTGGTGATAAATCTTCCTTGTATTAAATTATACATATTTTGATAGACTATTATCTGCATGAATACTTCTTTTATGCCCTCTGTCAACTTTCAAAGCATGTTTTATTAGATACAATGCTATTTAAAATAGTTTTTTTCATTGAAAATAATACATACAGGACTCCTGAAGATAACTCCTGTACTAAGGGAAAAAGAAAGAGGTACATCCTGAAGTTCACAGACAAGAGAGTCAAGACAAAACAACTTGACTTTAAAGTCCAGTGAAAGATCCTGTCTCAAAGAATAAAGCAGAAAAGCGGACAGTGATTGCAAGATTATGTTCTAGTCAGAGATTAAATGTCTCTGTATACGGTCGTTTGTATGTTTGTACATGTATTGTTATGTTCGTATGTGTCTTAGTGTGTGTTTGTATGTGTGTGTGTAAAAATTACGTCCCCTGTTATGAGTCCTAATGTATACAATTTATCAAAAATTAAATAACACACAAACATACGAATGTACTGACACGTATGAATATACACACACGAAAGTAGTATAGGCATACACATGTGTACAGATGTGAGTAATATGGCATATGTGGAGGTCAGGGTCCAGCTTGTTCTACCTTTTCCCTTTGAGTGTCAGTAATAAAATTCACACCACCATGCTTTGTCACATGTGTGTATAGCTCCTAATCATATCCAAGGGGGCTCAAAATCATTTTATTTAGTTTGAGGAATTCCCAAAATTATATCAACATCACTACACTGAACAATCAAAGTCTAGTAACCTTATCCCAGTAAATGAAACTTAGTGTTTTGTTTTAGAAGTATGGTTTATGAGCTACAGTTTCAGAAAAAGTCATTTCCCATGACTTTTGCCTCTTTTGGTAGCAGCAATGATTGACCAGCACTGGACAAAGACTTTCTCTATAGATAGATAGATAGATAGATAGATAGATAGATAGATAGATAGATAGATAGATAGATAGATAGAGTAATTTAATGAACAACGTATACTAATAATAACATACTACAGCACATTAGTTCTGAAAATGAGACTTAAACCACATAAGTATTTTGGAAATATACCAAGTTTCATGATAATATAGAGAAATGTCTCACAGATATTAAAGTGATAACTGACCTTTCAATTAATCAAATCAATTAAGTCACACCAGTCATTGTTACTAGTAGTGGCCATACATCTCTTTTCTTCATCAGAAACAGACTTAAACCTAACCACAGAATAAGATCCTGGTTAAAGAGCTGAAGTGCCACCTTAATTTAATGTCCAGAATTTTTAGTTCATAGTCAGTTTGATGACAGATACATTTCAATAGGCAAAAGCATATTTAAACTTAAAAGGAAAAACATACATCCATGAGACTGAGCTTAAATGTCAGTGTGTGAACATAATATTGTGAAAATAAAGTTGTTCTTTGATAATAAATTGTTGACAATTGAACCCAGTCCTGAAAAATCTCATAAATTCAGAGTTCTCATCACTGTTGTAGTTGAATATTTCTCACAATTTACACAGCTTTGTTCTAAAACAGAAACACGTTCATGAACAGGAGAGAGATTAGAAACTGTCCAATGTATTTCCAGTGGTGAGAAGACAGAGTAGCTCAGAATCACCTGTGCTAAGTGCTATAATTCTATCATTGTTAGAGACTACTCATCCTGCATGCCTGCCTGAACTCACTCTCTCTCTCTCTCTCTCTCTCTCTCTCTCTCTCTCTCTTTCTTTCTATTTATTGCTAATTATTTTTTGTATTTACCTCTCAAATATTGTCACTTCCTGCTCCTTACCCCCAGACTTTTCACCCCTCTTCCTCCACTTCACCTCTGGGGGTTGCCCTCCCAGCACCCCCCTTCTCTTCGGCATCAAGTCTCTAAAAGATTTAGCATGTCCTCTCTCACTGAGGACAAATGATGGCAGTCCTTTGCTTCATTTGTGCAAGGGGCCTTGGAGTGAATTGTGTATGCTTTTTGGTTGGTGGCTTGGTCTCTTGAGAGAACCCTGGGTCCAGGTTATTTGACACTGTTGGTCTTCTTATGGGGTTACCATCCCACTCAGTTCCTTATATCCTCCCCCTAATTCTTCTATAGGGTTCCCTGACCTCAATACAATGGTTGGCTGTAAGTATCTGCATTTGTCTTAGCTCCTGGTAGAGCTTGTCAGACAACAGCCATGCTAGGCTCATGTCTGCAAGCACAACAAAGAATCATTAATAGTGTTAGGGTTTGGTGCCCACCCATTAGATGGATCCAAAGATGGGCGGGTCACTGGGTGGCCTTTTATTCAGTCTCCTCTCTATTGTTTTTGTCCTGCCATTTCTTTTAGACAAGAACAATGTGTGGTCAATAATGTGAAGGTGAGTTGGCATTCCCATCTCTCCACTGAGGGGAATGAAGGACCTCAACATAAAACCACATACACTGACTCTAATAAAATAGAAAGTATAACACATGGGCACAGGGGAAAATTTCCTGAACAAAACACCAATGGCTCAGGTTCTAAGATCAACAATTTATAAATAGGACCTCTTGAAACTGCAAAGTTTTTGTAAAGCAAAGGAGACTATCAATAGGAAAAAACAGCAAGCTACAGATTAGAAGATCTTCACTAACTCTGCATTGGATAGAGAGCAAATATCAAAACTATATAAAGAACTAAAGAAATTAGATTTAAAAATAACCAAATATCCCAATTGAAAAATGGGGTACAGAGATAGACAGAGAATTCTCAACAGAGGAGTCTTTAATGTCTGAGAAACACTTAAATAAGTATTCAATGTCCTAAGTCATCAAGGAAATGCAAATCAAAATGACCCTGAAATTCCATCTTACACCAATCTGAGTGGCTTAGATCAAAGACTCAAATGATATCCCATGCTGGTGATGATGAGGAGAAAGGGAACATTCTTTCATTGCTGGCGGGATAGCAAAATGGCACAACCACTCTGGAAAACAATCTGGGAGTTCCCCAGAAAATTAGAAATAATTTTTTTACCGTCCATGGACATATAACGAAAAATGTCCCACCATACCACAAGGACACATGAAAAATACATTTAAGTTGATAGAGAGACTTATAATGAAGAGACTTTAATTGAAGTTCCTCAATTTTAGTTACTTGTATCTAAGCAACAAATTAAGATTTTAATTTAAGGATAAAACTGAGACAAAAGCAACCAGTGTTAATGTGGCTCAAACCTCATATTTTCATAGTATAAGTGTTTCACAAGCATAAAAGATTTATGTTGCATAATTGTGAGGATTAAATGCTATCAGTTATAGGATAATGTGTATGCCTCAATGAAGTTGCGAGTCATTTAAATATTTTTGGTAATTTCAATAATAAAAAATATTTTGGTTATTTAACTATAAGAAAAATATAACATCTTTGGAGAATGATAGATGAAAAACAATAATATGTCATTGACTATGTTAATAACAAAGTTTTTTGTTATTGTTTTTGAAGTTTTTGTTTCTTTTTTACTAGATTTTTTTCTATTTACATTTCAAATGTTATCCCCCACCCCAGGAAAGCCCCATCCTTTCCCTCATCTCTCTGTTTCTATGATGTTGTTTCCCCATCCACTCCCCCTCCTGCCCTTGAATTCCCCTCCATTGGGTCATGGATCCTTCACAGGACCAAGGGCCTCTTCTTCCATTGATGCATGACAAGGCCTTTCTCTGCTATAAATGCAGCTGGAGTGATGAGTCCCTCCATGTGCACTTCTTGGTTGGTGGTTTAGTTCCTAGGAGTTCATAACAAAGATTGTTAAGCAGTGACTTTATAAACTGGCAAGTTGAGAGGTTGCCTTTATATAGTTAAAATACATGGAAAAGTTTATGTATGACTTCTGTATTATTTGCCTATTTATTTTTATAGTGATGGATATAACATATTCTAAGCAACATATTGTCACTTAATTAGAGGTACAGTGATATGTCATAGTTTATTTTTACAAATAACAAAAAAAATATTAATGTCATTAAGTCAACCCTTTTGGCAGTTAACAAGGTTCCTATGTATAGTCTTCAATTCCATTTAACAGTAAATTTACTATATTTGATTATTTGTGTAGAATTTTGATAAGGCTCAGTCTTAATTAAATAGACTACACTAATTATTTTAGGACTATAATAGAAATACATAAAAATACATATAAATACTAATTAACAATATTTTGATTTAAAATATTAACATTTTAGTAATGAGTCATTAATGTACTACCAGGGAAGTTTCAAAATATAACATAACTTTGTATAAAATAAAAAGAAACATAATTATATTATTATAAGTAGGCAATATTGTCATCAATTTGAAAACTAAATTTTATATATGAAAATAAAAATCATAGATCAAAGTGTATTATTTGCATTAATATAGTCTGAAATAGATGGAAAAATAAAATTCAGTTTTAAATGATTAATTAACTAATTAATTTATTTATTTTTATGATTTTAGTTTTTTTACACTCCAGAGTTTATTCCCTTCTCCGTTTTACCCTCAGTCTCATGAGAGGTAGGCACATCTTTTCTGACTAAACATAGTCCCAGCAGTCCTCTGTTGTATATGTGTTGGAGGCCACATATCTGCTGGTGTATGCTGCCTGGTTGGTGGTCCAGTATGTGAAAGATCTCAGAGGTCCAGGTTAATTGATACTGCTGATCCTCCTACAGGGTCACCCTCCTCCTTAAGTCTAATTCAAGCACAGAGATCGACAGCTTCTTTCCATTGGTTGGGTGCAAATATCTGCATCTGACTCTTTCAGCTGCTTGTTGGATCTTTTGGAAGGAAGTCATGATAGGTCCCATTTTGTGAGGGTTCCATAGCCTCTGTAATAGTATTATGTCTTAGGGCCTTCCCTTGAGCTGGATCACATATGAGACTGTCACTGGACCTTCTTTTCTTCAGGCACCTCTCCATTTCCATTCCTGCAGGTCCTTTAGACAGGGACAATTATGGTTCAGAATTTTGACTGTGGGATGGCAATCCCATCCTTCACTTGATATCCTGTTTTGTTTTGTTTTTTTTTTTTGTTTTTGTTTTNTGTTTTTTTGCTGGAGGTGGCTCTACAAGTTTCCCTTTCCCCAATGTAGGGCATTTAGTCCTAAGATTCTCTCACATCCCAGGATTCTGGTATGTTTTGAAGGGTTCCTCAAACTTCCTTTTCCCTTACCCAATACCCAATCTTGTTCTCCTCCCTGCACCCCCTATCCCCTTTCCCTCCCAGATCCCTCCCTCCCTCCTTGTGGTTGCTTTCTTCTCACTCCCAAGTGTGAATGAGTCATCCTCATTTGGGCCCTTTAGCCTGGTAAACTTTTTGAGTTGTGTCTGCTTTATTTTGGGTGTTTGACAATTTGTATTTATTTATTTATTTATTTATTTATTTATTTATTTATTTATTCTTTCATTTTAGCTAATACCTACTTTTTGAGTGAGTACATATCATGGGCTTTTGGGTCTGAGTTACCTCACTCAGGATGATATTTTCTAGTTCTATCCATTTCCCTGCAAAAATCAGGATGTCTTCTTTCTTTCTTTCTTTCTTTCTTTCTTTCTTTCTTTCTTTCTTTCTTTCTTTCTTCCTTCCTTCCTTCCTCCTTCCTTCCCTTTTTTAGACACGGTTTCTCTGTATAGCACTGGCTGTCGTGGAACTCACTTTGTAGACCAGGCTGACCTCGAACTCAAAAATCCGCCTACCTCTGCTTCCTGAGTGCTGGGATTAAAGGCCTGCACCACCACGCCTGGCTGGATGTCCTCTTTCTTAATTGCTGAGTATTATTCCATTGTGGAAATGAACCATATTTTCTGTATTCATTCTTCTGTCTTGGGACATCTGGATTGTTTCCAGCTTCTGGCTGACAGAAACAAGGCTGCTGTGAACATAGTAGAATATGTGTCACTGTGGCATGCTGGGACATCTTTTAGGTATATTCCCAAAAGTCATATTGCTGAGTCTTCAGGTAGATCTATTTCCAATTTTCTGAGTAACCTCCAGATTGATTTCCAGAGTGGTTGTACTAGTGTGCAATTCTACCAGCAATGGAGGAGTGTTCCTTTTTATCCACATCCTCGCCAACATGTGCTGTCACCTGAAGTTTTGATCTTAGCTATTCTGATAGGTGTAAGGTGGAATCTCAGGGTCATGTTGATTTGCATTTCTCTGATCACAAAGGACTTTGAATGTTTCTTTTGGTGTTTCTCAGCCATTCGAGATTCCTCTGTTGTGAATCTAGCCAGTTAGATTTAGTTCTATACCCATTTTTTTTTTTTTTCTTATTGGGTTGTTTGATTTTTTGGTATTTAACTTCTTGAGTTCTTTACTAGACCCTCTATCAGGTGTGTTAGTGAAGATTTTTCCCCAATCTGTAGGTTCCTAATTTGTCTTATCAGCTATGTCTTTTGCCTTATAGAACTTCCCAGTTTCATGAGGTCCCATTTATCAATTCTTGATCTTAGAGCATGAGTCATTGAGTTCTTTTAGCAAATTTCTCCCTGTGCCAATGAGCCCAAGGCTCTTTCTCATTTTCTGTTTAGATTTAGTGTATCTGGTTTTAGGTTGAGGTCTTTGATCTACTTTGACTTGATCTTTGTGCAAGGTGATATATATGGGTCTATTTTTATTTTTCTTCATATTGACAGCCAGTTAGATAATTTGTTGAAGATGCTTTCTTTTCTCCACTGTATATGTGTGGCTTCTTTGTCAAAGTTCAAGTGCCGATGGATGTGTGGTTTTATTTCTGGGTCTTCAATTCTATTCCTTTGATCTATGTGTCTGTTTCTGTACCAATACCATGCAGTTTTTATCACTATTATTCTGTAGTAAAGTGTGAGATGGTGATTCTCCCAGCCATGCTTTTATTGTTAAATAATATTTTCCGTATTCTGTTGTATTCTGTTTTTTTGCCTATTCAGGTGATTTGAGGATTGGTCTTTCCATGTCTTTGAAGAATTGTTTTGGGAATTTGATGCAGATTTCATTGAATCTGTAGATTGTCTTTGGTTGGAGGGCCATTTTTACCATGTTAATTCTGCCAATCCATGAGCATAGGAAATCTCTCCATTTTCTGAGATTTTCTTCAATTTCTTTCTTGAAGATATTTTTGTGCTTTCACTTATTTGGTTAGAGTTACCCCCAAGATATTTTATATTATACATGGCTATTTTGAAGGGAGTTGTTTCCTTAATTTCCTTCTCAGCCTGTTTATCATTTGTATAAAGTAAGACTACTGATTTATTTGAGCTAATTTTATATCTGGCCACTTTGCTGAAGTTGTTTATCAACTGGAGAAGCTCCCTGGTAGAATTATGGGTTCATTTATGTAAACTATCATATCATCTGCAAATACTGATAACTTTATTTCTTCTTTGCTGATTTGTATCCCCTTGATCTCTTTTGTTGTCTTATTATTCTAGCTATCACTTCAAGTACTATATTGCATAGATATGGGGAGAGTGGGCATACTTGTCTTGTCCCTGATTTTAGTGGTATAGCTTCAAATATGTCTCAATTTAATTTGCTAGTTTTTGTTGGTTTTCATTATATTGCTTTTTTTATGTTGAGGTATGGGCCTTGAATTCCTGATCTCTCAATACTTTTAACATAGAGCGGTGTTGTTGTTAGCACCAAGACACTCCAATCCCCGCCTAACTATGTGACCCTTGACCTGAATTGCAGGGACAAAGACCTTCAATCTCACAATCCACTTGGATCAGTCCCCACCCTCAATGGTGTGATGTCATTTTCCATATAAATTAGGAAGTCACCCCCTCTTCGCTCTCTTTTTCTTCTTTCTCTTCTCTCCCCACCCTCTTTCTCTCTTTTTTCTATTCTCTGCCCTCCTACCCGCTCAATAAACCTCTCATACGTGGAACCACCTTGGCCTGGTCTGCTGTTTGGTTAATCAATAATTTCTGTTGTTATTAATTCTTTTTCATTTTGGATTATGTTAACTTTGTTACTGCCTCTGGGGCCTTTAGTTAGTTTGGCTAGGGAGTATCTATCTTGTTGATTCTCTCAAAGAACCAGCTTTTGGTTTTGTTGACTCTTTTTATTTATTTCTATTTCTATTTGTATGATTTCACCCCTGAGTTTGACTATTTCCTGCCTTCTACTTCTTGGTGTGTTTGCTTCTTTTTCTTCTAAAGCTCTCAGTTTTCCTATTAAGTTGCTAGTGTAAGATCTCTCAAATTTCTTTACATGGGGCACTTATTCCTATGGATTTTCCTCTTTGTAACCCTTTCATTGTGTCCCATAGTTTTGGGCATGATGTGTCAACATTTTCATTAAATTCCAGGAAGTCTTTAATTTCTTTCTTTATTTCTTCCCTGACCAAGTTATCATTGAGTAAAGAGTTGTTCAGCTTCCATGTGTATGTGGGCTTTCTGTTGTTTTTGTTGTTACTGAAGACCAACCTTTGGCCATGATGATCTGATAGGATGCACGGAATTATTTCAATATTCTTATATTAGTTGAGGGTTGTTTTTTGACCAATTATATGGTTGATTTTGGAGAATGTACCATAAGGTGCAGAGAATAAGGTATATTCTTTTGTTTGGGGGTGAAATGTTCTTAAATCCATTTGGTTCATAACCTCTATTAGTTTCACTGTGTCTCTGTTTAGTTTCTGTTTCAATGACCTGTCTGTTGGTAAGAGTGAGGTGTGGAAGACCACTATTATTGTGTGGGGTTCAATGTGTTTTTTGAGCTTTAACAATGTTTCTTTTATGAATATGTGTACCTGTATTGACTGGTTTTGTGTGTCAACCTGACACAGCTGGAGTTATCACAGAGAAAAGAGCTTATATTGAGGAAATGCCTCCAGGAGTACCAGTTGTAAGTCATTTTCTCAATTAGTGATCAAGAAGGGTGGGCCATTTGTTGGTGGTGCCATCCCTAGTCTGGTCATCTTGGGTTCTATAAGAAAGCAAACTAAGAAAGGAGAGGAAACCAGCCAGTAAGTAGCATCCCTCCATTGTCTCAGCATCACCTCCTGCTTCTTTACCTACTTCGTTCCAGTCCTGACTTCCTTTGTTGATGAACAGCAATGTGGAAGTATAACCTGACTAAAACCTTTCCTCCCCAACTTTCTCTTGGTCATGAGGTTTTGTGCAGGAATAGAACCCCTGACTAGGACTGTACCCTTCCACTTGTGGCATAGATGTTCAGAATTAAGACATTCTTTTGGTGGATTTTCCCTTTGATGAGTACGAAGTGTACTTCTTCATCTTGAATGATAACTTTTGGCTGAAAGTCTATTTTATTGGATATTTGGATGGCAACTCCATGTTGTTTCCTGGAATCATTTGATTGGAAGAGCTTTTCCCTTTATTCTACTCTAAGATAGTTTCTGTCTTTGTTATTGAGGTATGTTTCTTATATGGAGCAAAATGCTGGATCTTGTTTCTGTATCCAGTCTGTTAGCTTATGTCTTTTTATAGGTGAGTTGAGTCCATTAATATTGAGAGATATTAAAGAGAGATGAATGTTTTTTCCTGATATATTTGTTTTTGTTGGTAGATTTATGTTCTTGTGGTTCTCTCCTTTTGGCTTTGTTGTGAGCTGATTAATATCTTGTTTTAGTGTATGTACCTTCATTGTATTGGAGTTTTCCTTCTAGAATCCTCCGTAAGGCTGGTTTGGTAGATAGATACTGTTTGAGTTTGGTTTTGTCCTGGAATATTTTGGTTTCTCCATCTATGTTGATTGAGAGTTTTACTGGGTGTATAGCCTGGGCTGGCATTTGTATTCTCTTAGAGTATGCCTGACTTCTGACCAGGTTTATCTGTCTTTCATAATCTTTGTTGGGAAGTCTGGTGTAAATCTGATAAGTCTACCTTTGTATGTTACTTGGCTCTTTCCCCTTATAGCTTTTAATATTCTTTCTTTGTTCTGTGGGTTTATTGATTTAATTCTTATGTGATGAGTCTTCCGGTTCCTTTTATTTGGTGTTCTATAGGCTTCTTGTACCTTTATGACCATCTCTTTCTTTAGGCTGGAGAAGTTTTCTTCTATGATTTTGTAGAAGACATATTTGGGCCCTTTGAGCTGGGAATCTTCCATTTCTTCTATTCTGATTACTCTTACATTTGGCCTTTCCATGTCTCCTGAATTTCCTGGATGCTTTGAGTTAGGAAATCTTATGTGTGCATTTTCTTTGACAGTAGTGTCAATCTCTTGTATGGTATCTTCTACACTCAAGATTCTCCTCTATATCTTGTATTCTGTTGGTGATACTTACATCTGTAATTCCTGCCCTCTTTCCTAGGTTCTCCATTTCTAGTTGTGCCTCCATTTGTGTATTCCTTATTGTTTCTACTTCTACCTTTAAGTCTTTGACTGCTTTATTCAATACCTTCACGTGTTTACCATAATTTTCCTGTATTTCTCTCAGTGAATTATTTATATCCTCCTTAAAGAACTCTACTATCAATATGAGATAAGATTTTAGGCTACTTCCTGATTTTCAGATATGTTGGTGGATTCAGGGCTTATTGTGGTGGGAGAACTGGGTTCTGATGATGCCCAAGTATATTGGCTTCTGTTGCTTAAGGTCTTGTGCTTGCCTTTTGCCATCTGGTTGTCCCTGTTGTTTGCTGGTCTGGGTCACACTGTTTGGAGTTTGCCTCTTTTATTACTGGGTTGCTTCAGGTGTCCTGGTAGACCTACAGCCCTGACTGTTGCAGACTGCCTGTTGGGCCTTCCAAATGAGGGCTCTTCAGAGAGGCAGAGAAGCTGCTGATCTGTTGACCTAGCTGCATTAGATCTTCTGGGAGGCCTTGAGACTGATGGGTCTTCAGAGGAGAAGTCAGGCTGTTGTTCTGTGTGAAGATGATCTTGAGGGGGATCTACTGCCTGTGGTTTTTGTTTCCCTGTGTGCAGCAGAAATCCAAGGAGGCTTTCAGTCTTTGGGGTCCATTGTCCTGCATTCCACAGTTCCCCCGGAGGTCTTCAGACTATTGTGTCTATTGCCCAATTGCCCTGTGTTCACAGTAGCTCCTGGGATTCCTAAAAGCTGTGGTGTCTTCAGGGGAGTAGACAAGCTGGTGATCACTTGCTTTGTTGCCTTGTGTATAGCAGATCTCTTCGGATGTCTCAGGCTGTAGTGTCAGTTACCCTGTGGGCAGTGGATCTCCTGGGATGCCTCAAGCTGTGGTGACAGTTATGATGAGTGCAGTAGATCTTCTGGACTGGTTCAGGATATTGTGTCTCCAGAGAAGCAAATTAGCTAGCAGTTTGCACCAGCAGAAAGGACCAGGCATAAAGGGAGGAGTATTTAGAGGAAGGCGTATTTATTGGGTATTCATGAGTTGGGAGAACATTGGACTCCCAGAGGCAGCTGTGGCACTTGTGTCTTACCAACTGCTCTGAGTGCAGTGGATCTTCTAGGCTTGTTCAGGATATGGTCATAAATGGGTTATTTTAAGACACCACATAAAATTGAAAATTTTTAGAAGAAATTAGTTTTTTTTAAATAAATGGTCAAAAATAAAAGAGAGAATGGAGGTTAGTATATGAAAGGTTTTGGAGAGAGCAAGAGAAGTAGGATATGTTGCAACTATATTGTATAATGATTTCAAATATTTTAAAATGTTTTTAAACTAATTCAGATTTTAGATTGCTAAGACTTAAGATACTAACACTGAATCTTTAAAGCCACTATAATTAGAGAAATTTTTTAAAAGTTTATCATTTAAGTTATAAAATTATTACCAAAATATTAGGAAACAAAGTAAGGCATAGTGATATACAATTGTGATTCCAGTACTTTGCGGTGAGACAGGAGACTCACGAGGCTAATTTACATATCTAAAATACAAGCAACAAAAAAGAATACAAAATTAACATAATCCACAGAAAAACCAATTAACCAGCAAGAATAATACAAATTAAAGTGTATTTAGGGTCTAGGAAATATGTTAATATAATTAACAGAATTTATATATTAGTATGAAATTTATTAAGTCCATAACCAAATACATTCTAACATTTAACTTTTATGTAATAAAATTAAAGTCTTCAAATACAAATATAATAATTTATAAGCACAGATAATGTTGACATAGTCTAATAAGTTACTTTAGGGACAGCAAGACTAATTAGTATGTTTAACTCATGTTGTCTAATATTTTACTAGAAAGTCAATAGAGTTGCAATAAAGAAGAAAGAATGTAAAGATTTAAATTCATATGATGTTCAAAACCATTACATGTCATCCACAATAGTGTCTGGGTTTGGTGGTTGTATACGGGATGGATGCTCAGGTGGAACATTCTTTGGATGGTCATTCCTTCAGTCTCTGCTCTACACTGTGACTCTGTAATGCCTTCCATAGGTATTTTTTTCTGCCTTCTAAGAAGGACTGAAGTATTCACAAGTTGGTCTTCCTTCTTCTTGAGTTTCATGTGTTTTGCAAATTGTATCTTGGGTATTCTGAGCTTCTGGACTAATGTGATCAAGAGCTTGCTGACAGAAGCCTGATAGAGCTGTCTCCTGAAAGGCTCTGTCAGTGCCTGACAAATACAGAAGTGGATGCTCACAGCCACCCATTCAACTGAGTACAAGTTTCCCCATGAAGGAGCTAGAGAAAGTTCCCAAGGAGCTGAAGGGATCCGTAGCCCCATAGGAGGAACAACAATATGAACTATTCAGTACTCCCAGAGCTCCCTGGGACAAAACCACCAACCAAAGAAATCATATCATGAGATGCATGTCTCTAGATGAATATGTAACAGAGGATGGGAGAAGAGACCCTTGGTCCTGTTATGGTTCTATGCCCCAGTATAGGGGAATGCCAGGGCCAGGAAGCTAGAGTGGGTGGGTTGTTTGAGCAGATGGAGTGGGGAGGGGATAGAGAGTTTTCAGAGGTAAAACCAGAAAAGGGGAAAACATTTGAAATGTAAATTTAAAAAAAATCTAGAGCCAGGCATGGTGGTGCATGCCTTTAATCCCAGCACTCGGGAGGCAGAGGCAGGTGGATTTCTGGGTTTGAGGCCAGCCTGGTCTACAAAGTGAGTTCCAGGACAGCCAGGACTATATGGAGAAACCCTGTCTTGAAAAACCAAATAATAATAATAATAATCATCATAATAATAATCATAATAATATAAAATAAAAATTGACTTAAAAAGAAAACATCAAATAGATAGATAGATAGATAGATAGATAGATAGATAGATAGATAGATAGATGATAGATAGATAACCATTACATAACCATAACCATTACATGCATTGTGAGTGACAATGTGGTGACGTATATCATTACTTCATGATAGATGATACAAATATAAGCATCCTTGTTTACAGCCATCAAAGTTCATTGAATCTGTAATTAGAGTAATTCTTTTCACAATATTATTTTACAAAACCATGGGTATGCAACACCTTTGGGTCTTCTACAGTTTTTCTCAGTTTTTTCTTAAGTGTGTTATCATTTTCATTGTTGCAGTGTTTACCTCCTTATTTACATTTATGCTTAGGTTATGTGCTTATTTGTTTTTTTTTCCTGACTATTATTAATGGAATTATTTCTTTAACTTTTCTCAGCTTGTGTGTTATTGATAGATAAAATATCTACAGACAACAGTGGTTGGGAGAGGAAGTCAAGGGATCCATATCCCCCTTTCCTATTCTTAGGTAATAATAGTTTATGTCTTCCAGTCTTCAATAAAAAGTTAAGCACCAAATGTCACAGAGACAATCCTGGTAAAATTTACTGTGTTTTAGCATTAAAGAAAAGCACAAGGATATGGAAAAAAGATCTTGTAATTGGGATAGAAGGGGGTGTGGGCAGGAGAGAGGCAAAGGAGTTTGTAGGGGAAAGAAAACCAGAATGAATTGTTTTAAAGTATGAATATAAATGAAGACATTTTTTTTTTAAAGTAAAGTAAAATAGTGTACTATTTAGCTGGGGATAAGATGAATACAAATCTTGGGTCCAAGTTACTCCCTGTGTTGGGGTAGATGTTGTGGGCTCCTCACCTGATTCCCCAGTGTAGGTGAATGCCAGGGTGGGGAGGCAGGAGTGGGTAGGTATTAGCAGCAGGGGGAGTGGGTGGAATAGGGGATTTCCAGGGGGGGAAATGGAAAGGTGGGTAATATTTGAAATGTAAATAAAGAAAATATACAACAAAAGTAAGTTGAAGAATATCAATATCCACTGCAGAATGACCAATCTTTCAGCAGCTATTGAGAAAGAGAGAGAGAGAGAGAGAGAGAGAGAGAGAGAGAGAGAAAGAGAGAGAGAGAAACAGAAAGACAGAGGACAGAGAAACAGAAAGACATTTCTTCAATAACAACTTTTTTTCCTTTTTATTCTCTTTATTAGATATTTTCTTCATTTGCATTTCACATGTTATCCAGAAATTTTCCTTTACCCTCCCGCATCCCCGCCCTGCTCCCCTACCCACCCCCTCCCACGTAATGGCCCTGGCGTTCCCCTGTACTGGGGCATATAGAGTCTGTATGCCCAAGGGGCCTCTCATCCCAATGATGGCCAACTAGGCCATCTTCTTCCATATGCAGCTAGAGACATGAGCGCAGGGGGAACTAGTTAGTTCATGTTATTCTTCCACCTAGAGGGTTGTAGACTCCTTCTGCTCCTTGGGTACTTTCTCTAGCTCCTTCCTTGGGAGTCCTGTGTTCCAACTAATAGCTGACTGTGAGCATCCACTTCTGTGTTTACCAGGCACTGGTATAGCCTCCCACAAGACAGC
>LR750700.1:293476-325469 GCA_902729485.2 Mus minutoides
AAAACAGACATGTTACAAGGAAACACTGAGGTGTGGTATTGCTGCAGCAGTTTATATATTCCTCATTATTTGAATTCTATACATTCACAAACAATGTAGATTTGCTGCAAAAATGACGTGAAAGGCCCTGAGCACCCTGGTGTCCCAGGAAAAACTCCATTCCCCACTACTACCACACCCACCTTCATCAGACCTTATGAGCCTAAAACATACAGGTTAAGCTTCCCTTCCCTCATCCATCTTCCCTGCTTGCTAAGCCATATGGAGCAAGCAGAGCTGCCCTGAACAGCCTGTTATCCCAGGGGGGAACCTCCATTTCCTGTCATCTCTCCCCCTATCTTCATAGAGCTTGCTGAGCCTGCAATATACAGATTAGCTTCCTTAACCCACACATGTTCCTGAGTTTTGTGGACAGGACAAGATAAATTGGGCAGTCTGTTAGCCCAGGCTAACATCCATTCTCTTGCTAATTCTCCACAAATTTTCACTGGATATGTGGCTCCTGAATCATGCAAACACAGAGGTCAATCAGAGGCCTACAATAACAGACTATTGAGATTAATCCCAATCCCAAACCTATGACAACAGGCATATTCAAACAAAAATGCTATTCAGATAGCTAAAGGTCCTCAGAAGAACAAAGTAAACAAAATCCAAGGCAGTATGACACATTCCAAGCAGAGCTACCCTTCTACAACAAGCCCTGGGTATCCTAACAAAAATGAAGCATAAGAAAATGACTTTAAATCTAATCTTATAAGGATGACAGAGGTGATAGATAGATAGATAGATAGATAGATAGATAGATAGATAGATAGATAGATAGATAGATAGATAGATAGAGGAAAATACAATCAAGCAGGAAGAGGCCTTTAAAGAGAAAAAAATTACTTAAAAATAAACAAGAAAATACAATTAATAAGGTCAATGAAATAAAACTGTGCAAGAACTGGAAATAGAATTAGAATCAATAAAGAATACACGAACAGAGAGAACTGAGGAGATGGAAAAACTAGGGAAGAGAACATGAACACCAGATGCAACCATCACCAACAGAATACAGGAGATAGAAGAGAGGATCTCACATTTAGAAGATAAAATAGAAGAAACTGATACATTACTCAACGAAAATGTTAAAGGTAAATATCCCTGAAAGAATATCCAGGAAATCATGAAAAGATTTAACTTAAGAATAATAGGAATAGAAGAAGATGAAGATTACCAGCTCCAAGGTCCAGAAAATATTTTCAACAATATCATAGAAAAAGGGGGGAAGGACCCTCTATCAGATGGAGAATTGGTAAAAATCTCTTCCTGACTGTATCTTCTATTAGTTTCAGTGCATCTGGTTTAATGTGGAGGTCTTTGATCCACTTGGACTTGATCTTTGTACAAAGAGATAAGAACGGATCAATTTACATTCTTCTACATGCCTACATTCAGTTGAATCAGCACCATTTGTTGAAAATGCATTAGCTCCTTTGTCAGTGATCAAGTGACCATAGGTATGTGCGTTCATTTCTGGGTCTTCAATTCCATTCCCTTGATTTACCTGCCTGTCACTGTACTAATATCATACAGTTTTTATCACAATTGCTCTGTAGTACAGCTTGAGATCAGGGATGGTGATTCCCCCAGAAGTTCTTTTGTTGTTGAGAATAGTTTTTGCTATCCTGGATTTTTGGTTATTCCAAGTGAATTTGGAAATTGTTCTTTCTAACTCGATGAAGAATTAAGTGGGTATTTTGATTGGAATTACATTTAATTTGTAGATTACTTTCAGCAATATGACCATTGTTACTATATTAATTCTTACAATCCATGAACATGGGAGTTTGTTCATCTTCTGAGTTCTTCTTTCTTTTTCAGTGACTTGAAGTTATTTTCATATAGATCTTTCACTTGCATGTATATGCCTGAATGAATTTTAAAAGAATTCTCATTGGCATTAAGTTGAGACAGAATTGAATATGTAGGTTCTCTTGGCCTTGACAACATTTTCAAAATATGGATCTGTACATTCCATGAACATAGGTGCATTTCCATTTGTGTGTGTCTTCTTAAATGATGTTATTTTTTCATTTTATTGTTAAGATGCTATCAAATGTTCTAATATATTATAATATAGTATTATATAGTTACAGAATGTATTTGTATACATAGATAATATATATTCTTAAAATAATATGTAAGCACACTAATGTATCTAACTCAAAGTTACAAAAATGCTAGACAACATCTAGTCACTTGAAGTAAATCCTTAACTCTAGTTGACAGTATTATTCACAAGTTATTTTTTTACATTTATAGCAGATTTGTTTTTTTAAATTTTTATTTATTTTTAGTTTTATTTTCTTATTTTTTAATTTACTCACTTTGCATCCTCATCACTGTCTCTCCATCAGCCTATCCCACAATCCCTCCCCATTCCTCCAATCTCCTCATCTCCTCAACCACCTATCACTTTCTCCTCTGAAAGGGTATAGGCTCCCTTGGGTATCTCCCTAACCTGATTTATCAGATGTCTGTGGGGCTAGGCATATCCTCTCCTACTAAGGCCAGACAAGACAGTCTGCCTAGAATAACAAATCTTACATACAGGCAACAGGCATTTGGATGACCCCTGCTCAAGTTGTTCAGGACACGCACAGAGATCAAACTGTATATCTGCAGCATATGAGTTGGGGGAGGGGGGGCTTAGGTCCAGCCCATGTATACTCTTTGTTTGGTGTTTCTGTCTCTGAGATCCCCAAGGATCCAGGTTAGTTGACTCTGTTGGTCTTTCTGTGAAGTGCCTATCTCTTTTTGGGCCCTCAATCCTTTCCCTGAACTCTTCTATAAGAGTCTCCATGCTCCAACCATAGTTTTGCTATGTATTCATGCCGGGTGAGTCCTGTGAGGACAGTCATGCTAGACTCCTATCTGTGAGCATATCACAGATATCATCAACAGTATTATGGTGCTTGCCAATAGAATGGGCATCTAGATGGGCCAGATGTTTCTTGGCCATGCCTTCAGTCTCTGCTGCATTTCTTGTCAGTGTGTTTCTTGTAGACAGGATAAATTTTGGGTCTCAAGTTTTGTGGGTGGGTTGATGTTCATAACACTTCACTGGGATTCCTGGCTGGCTATAATAGGTGGGCTCTTATTTTTTCCATATACTAAATTCTGTGAATCACAGCAAAGAACACCCTTACCAATTCATCAGCACCTCCCCTATTCCATGTTTCTGGCTCATCCTCAAGATGGCCGCTACCTTCAATGATGTTATTAATATTGGAGAGAGGAAGTATGGAGGTATTGGAAGAAGGATAAGGAAAGGGGATAATATGGAAATGAACAATTTATTTGTTAAGAAAAACTAACGCAAACCTAAAAAGAAATGAACAATTGTTTTGTTGAGCAAACTCCCCAAAAATCATGATTAAATGATTGAGTTTTTATAAAGGTCTAGGGAAGAAAGGCCTAATTTCTGTGCGCAATAGCAAAATTGAGGGTGACTGCATAGGAATGCACAAGGAAATTAAAAATTTAAGATTAATGATAGTCACTTAGTAAGTATGGCTATTAAGAATATTTGTTCATTACACATACGATGAGTTAATTAAGTATAGGTGTTACACAAAATATATAATGGTATATCAAATTTAATTTTTAATTCTTAAATATTTGATATAATATTTGATACACTGAAACAGATATGTAAAAGTTGCTTTGTACTTTAGTGTGTACGTGTACACTTAATTTTAGTGTTGTGTATATGTGCATGTGTTGCTTGAGTCATGTCCTTCTTAGCCTGATGTGTGTGTGTGTGTGTGTGTGTGTGTGTGTGTGTGTTTGTGTGTTCGTTTACACAGTTGATCATGCATATTTTTAAGGCTGTTTGTATGTGCATGCCAGAAAAAGACATGGAGTGGCTATTCTTTATTTCTTTATATTTCTTTGTTTATATATTTATTCATTTATTCAACTATGGTCTTACCCTGAACCTCTAACTGACTGATTTGTTAGTCTCACTTGTCAATGCTCACCATGAACCTGTTTCTACTTGCTACTCCAAAATAATGTGGTTACAAACTATCTTGAGTTTACCATCTTTCAACACTTCTTTCATGAAGATGGGCATCCAAAGTGTAGTTCTCATAGATATGCGTTAGGGTATTTTCCAACTTAAACATTTAAAGAGCTTTGGACCAAGTTTTAAAAAGGAAATGATCATATCTATCTAACTTAAATACCATAAAATGTGTAGAATTTATAGTTTATGTCTTAAGTCATAAAAGCAGTTCATAGTATGATAAATCAGCTTGAAGATGTGTTTTCTTAAGTTGGTAAAAAGATTTCTTTCAAAATAACTTTCTTAGAAACAGTTATAAAACCAGCATTACAGGATAGTCTTCCAACATGTAATTTATGGGATATTCTATATGCCATGTGATAGTTTGCACTTGTTTTGGCTGTTTCAGTATATCATCATAGCAGATTTGTTGCCTTGTTGGTAGCAATCAGAGCCTGGTTGTCACTAGAATGGATAATTACCATTTCTAACTGTTACATTTGCATTTTCTAAATATTTAAGAAGTACATCCATTTTTGTCAATAATAACACCCAGTAGGAAGTAGATTTTCAGGTGATTATATCAGTCATCTCTGGAATCTTAATGTTTGGTAATTGTACCCCTACAGGAACAATTACCCTTAAATTGCATTGCCTAGAGTGCATCAGGTTTTCATAGAAAAAAAAATCAAGTAAGAGTAAATAAAACAATTTACAAGCTAGTCAAATTAGAGGATTTATTTATTTGATATCAAAGTAGGATATTAATAAAGGCAAGAGCTACATAATACCTTTGGATAATTTGATAAAATGACTCTGCTGTACAATCTAGAGAAGTGAAAATGATGAATAAGATAAGAACAAATTGATTTTGTGCAAAAGCTAAAGATTAGCTACATTGGGAGATGTCCAATTTATCATTAGTTGATGAGCTTACAAAATGGAAAAGAAAAAAAAAAGATTTATATTTAATTCAGCACTACAATCTTTATGTAGAGCTTAGCATATAAGTATCACTGTGAAGGTACTCTACATACAATGTTGTGGGATGCCTAGGAAAGCATATTAATTTTCTACGCATACATTTGTCTTCTGTAAAAGTGGAATTCAAAATACATTGGTCCTGCTTCTCAGTGCAACCTCATTACTTTTCAATTTCCAGTTTGTCATTTTATAAATATCACTCTTTTCAAGTTCATAAGCAGCCCAGTAGACAAGCACAGTATAGTATTTCATTTGTTACCTTTTCAACTGCATTATCAAATGGATGTTCTTCTCAAAATTATCCTTTTACCCTTTAGCAGTGATCATATCATATTTTACACATTTATATCTACTTTTAACACTGTCCAAAATGATAAACATTCTCATACTGCTCATAAAACTCTTGCTTGATTTCTTTAAAGGAAGATCTTGGTTCTTTTGCTTGTTTTTTTAAACTTGGTTCACTAACTTGGTTTTGGATATGCAAAAGTAAAAATTTATAGAAAATAGAACTCTACCAAACTATACTGTAATTGTAACTTTAGAGAAATGTAAAAAATACGAGAAAAGTGTAGTGAGAACTGTTATTCCATAATGTCACCAGATCCAAATCCAAGTCTTGATTGAGATTTAGAAAAAGAGGTCTTTCATAAGTTTCAGATTCATGACAGTGCAAAACCTTTCATCCATTCTCATGTGATAAAAAAGAGACCAACCCTCTGTAAGAGAATTCTTGACAAATTACTAAAGCAGAAAGTAAACTATCAATATGATTAATGATTATTAGGTAATTGGTAATGTCATATATTATTTAAAATCAATGCAAACATTTTTTTTTACTTTTCCAAGGTTTATATTTTCATATGTATTTTTCCAATTTTTATTAGATATTTTCTTCATTCACATTTCAAATGCTATCCCGAAAGTCCCCTATATCCTCCACCATCCCCCGGCCTACTCCCCTACCCACCCACTCCCACATCATGGCCCCGGTGTTCCCCTGTACTGGGGGATATATGTTTGCATGACCAAGCGGCCTCTCTTCCCATGATGGCTAACTAGGCCACCTTCTGCTACATACACAGCTAGAGACACGAGCTCTGGGGGTATTGGTTAGTTCATATTGTTCTTCCACATATAGGGTTGGAGACCCCTTCAGCTCCTTGGGTACTTTCTCTAGCTCCTCTATTGGGAACCCTGTGTTCCATCTAATAGCTGACTGTGAGCATCCACTTTTGTAGCAAACACTTTTTAATAATGAAGTAAAAAGGTTGCCAACTAAAAACTGTTTAGAACCAATTCATTAGTACAAATTTTGGTATTTATGGAGGTAATGCCATATAAAAAGCTATGATTATTGACTTTTAAATTTTTTTGTATGTATGTGTATCTGAAAAACATAAGAAACAATACCTATAAATATTATTTGGCTCACATTGAAGAAATTTTAGTGTCCCATGTTGACATATTCTATTCAAATTTCAGTCAAAGCTACTACAATGAATTCCCATTCCATTCTTTTCAGATTGTAAACATAGTGATATGTCTGGGCCTGCCTAAAATCGCTGATTTGCTAGTGATTGATAAATATAGAGGTGGAGGCTTACAGGCAACCATTGGACTGAACACAGGCTGCCCAATGGAAGAGTTAGAGAAAGGACCAAAGGAGCTAAAGGCATTTGCAGCCCCAAAGGACGAATAACCCTATAGTAACCCTAGAGCTCCCAGGGACTAAACCACAAAGAGTACACATGGAGGGACCCATGGCTCCAACCATATATGTAGAAGAGGATGGCCTTATTGGACATCAATCAGAGGAGAGGGCCTTGGTCCTGTGAAGGCTCGATACACCTGTGTAGGGGAATGGCAGGAAACTGGAGTAGGTGGGTTGATGAGCAGGAGAAGTGGGGAATAGAAGTTTTTTTTTTTTTTTTTCAACTTTTATTAGATATTTTCTTCATTTACATTTCAAGTGTTATCCAGAAAGTTCCCTATACCCTCCCCCCTCCCGGCCCTGCTCCCCTACCCATCCGATCCCACTTCTTGGCCCCGGCATTCCCCTGTATTGGGGCATATAAAGTCTGCATAACCAAGGGGCCTCTTCCCACTGATGACCAACTAGGCCATCCTCTTATATATATGCAGCTAGAGACACGAGCCCAGGGGGTACTAGTTAGTTAATGGTTGTTCTTCCACCTATAGAGTTGAAGACCCCTTCAGCTTCTTGGGTACTTTCTCTAGCTCCTTCTTCCTTGGGAACCCTGTGTTCCATCTAATAGCTGACCCTGAGCTTCCACCTCCATGTTTGCCAGGCATTGGCATATTTTCCACCGAGACAGCTATATACGGGCCCTTTCAGCACCATCTTGCTGGCATATGCTATAGTGTCTATGTTTGGTGACTGATTGTGGGATGGATCCCTGGCAGCCGCAGTCGTTGGGTCCATTCTTTAGATTCAGGTTCACAAATGCTCTCTTTAACTCTTTCAATGTGTGCTTTGTTCTTAATTCTAGGAAGGGGTGACGTGTCCACATTTTGATCTTCCTTCTTCTTGAGTATCATGTGTTTAGTAAATTGTATCTTGGGTAGTCTAGGTTTCTGGGCTAATATCCACATATCAATGAGTACATGTTATGTGAGATCTTTTGTGAATGGGTTACTTCACTCAGGATGATGGCCTCCAGATCCATCCATTTGCCTAGGAATTTCATATATTTATGGTTTTTAATAGCTGAGTAGTACTCCATTGTGTAAATATACCAAATTTTTTGTATCCATTCCTCTGTTGAGGGACATCTTGGTTCTTTCCAGTTTCTGGCTATTATGAATAAGGCTGCTATGAACATAGTGGAACATGTGTCCTTGTTACCAGATGGAATATCTTCTGGATATATGCCCAGTAGAGGTATTGCAGGAACTTCCGGTAGTACTATGTCCAATTTTCTGAGGAACCGCCAGACTGATTTCCAGAGTGGTTGAACCAGCTTGCATTCCCACCAACAATGGAGGAGTGTTCCCCTTTCTCCACATCCACACCAGCAACTGTTGTCACCTGAATTTTTGATCTTGCCATTCTTACTGGTGTGAGGTGGAATCTCAGGGTTGTTTTGATCTGCATTTCCCTGATGATTAAGGATGTTGAGCATTTTTTCAAGTGCTTCTCAGCCATTCGGTATTCCTCAGTTGAGAATTCTTTGTTTAACTCTGTGCCCCACTTTTTAATGGGGATATTTGATTTTCTGGTGTCCACCTTCTTGAGTTCTTTATNGTTGGTGGCCCTTTTGTCCTGTTGACAGTATCTTTTGTCTTACAGAAGCTTTGCAACTTTATGAGGTCCCATTTGTCAATTCTTGATCTTACAGCACAAGCCTTTGCTGTTTTGTTCAGGAATTTTTCCCCAGTGCCCATATCATCGAGGCATTTCCCCACTTTTTCCTCTATAAGTTTCAGTGTCTCTGGTTTTATGTGGAGGTCCTTCATCCACTTAGACTTGACCTTAGTACAAGGAGATAAGAATGGATCAATTCCCAATCTTCTACATGATAGCTGCCAGTTGTGCCAGCACCATTTGTTGAAAAGGCTATCTTTTTTCCACTGGATAGTTTTAGCTCCCTTGTCAAAGATCAGGTGAGCATAGGTGTGTTGATTCATTTCTGGGTCTTCGATCCTATTCCATTGATCTACCTGTCTGTTGCTGTTCCAGTACTATGCAGTTTTTGTTATGATTGCTCTGTAGTACAGCTTGAGGTCAGGCATGGTGATTCCACCAGAGGTTCTTTTATTGTTGAGAAGAGTTTTCGCTAGTCTAGGTTTTTTGTTATTCCAGATGAACTTGCTAATTGTCTTTTCTAGATCCTTGATGAATTGAGTTGGAATTTTGATGGGGATTGCATTGAATCTGTAGATAGCTTTTGGCACGAGAGCCATTTTTACTATATTGATTCTGCCAATCCATGAGCATGGGAGATCCTTCCATCTTCTGAGATCTTCCTCAATTTCTTTCTTCAGAGACTTGAAGTTCTTGTCATACAAATCTTTCACTTCCTTCGTAAGAGTCACTCCAAGATATTTTATATTGTTCGTGACTATTGTGAAGGGTGATATTTCCCCTGGGAAATCAAGAAAGGGGATATCATTTGAAATATAACTAAATAAAATATCTAATTAAAAAAGAGACATTCAGAGATAAAAATCTCTGAATCTGTGAAAAAAGCAGGAGGATTGGGTGAGTTTGTTGCAACATTAATCTGATCTACATAAAAAGTCACAGAACAGCCTAAACCACTCAGTAATAGTCAGAACATCAAGAATACACATTCTACAAATGTTTTAAGCCAATTTTAGAAATTTGATCAATGCAACTAAATTCAAGCCCATTTATTTTTCTCACTTACTGCTTCTCTTCTTCACAGACATAGCTAATTTTCTTGTACCTGGTCTCCCAAGATACCAACGACTGTCTTCGGACTTAATAAGCAAAGGCAAAAATGCCATGCAAATTTTAATACTATTACCATAACAAAAAGTTAAAAAATTCTAGAGTTTAGAATTAAAAGAACTTTTTAGCATAGCATTATTGTTTAAGTCAGGCTGTATTCTCTTATTCCCTTTTTATGAATGATTCTTTTTCAAAACCATTTATATTATGAATTATATTTTCTATTTTGCATCACTTTTATGATATAGAATAGTTTTGTAATTCTCTTCTGCTACTCTGTACTAATTTACTAGACATTACTTAGACAAAGGAATAGGATTATAAAACCAACAATTTCATATACAAAATAAAGTATAGAATGTAAATTTGTATTAATTAAATATCGGCAGATCAACAATCTTTTAAATATTCACAAAAATGCCTGAATGTCTATTATAGATATGTGCATAGACATGTCTACATATCATTTCACTCTATCATTTGATTTAGGTTAACCCTAAATATCCATCATGTGATAGATTATAAAATTGTGATTTCTCGAGCCAGGCGTGGTGGCACATACCTTTAATCCCAGCATTTGGGAGGCAGAGACAACAGATTTCTGAGTTTGAGGCCAGCCTGGTCTACACAATGAGTTCCAGGACAGCCAGGGCTATACAGAGAAACCCTGTCTCAAAACAAACAAACAAACAAACAAACAAACACACACACACACACACATATATATATATATATATATATATATATATATATATATATATATATATATGTGTGTGTGTGTGTGTGTGTGTGTGTGTGTGTGTGTGTGTGTGATTTCTCAACTCAGTTTCAAAATTAAAATTTATTTCATATATAATGTCAATAGCATACACATGAAACTGGTAGATTAATAAAAAACTATACATAAATATTATATATAATAACATAGCTTATAAAGCATATAAATATATAAAACATATAAAATTATCTTTCATATATTTATAGTATTATATTGGTGGTTTTAGAATGCTCTGATATAGTTGTCCTACCTGTTCCATTATCACATCTTTTTACTTAACATCGATTAATCCTATAATTTCAAAGTGATATTTTTTCTTTTAATAAAAGGACAACTGGCTTCTCGAAGTCAAGGTGGCAAGGATACTGAACAACAACTTATTTTACTGCCTTAATCCTAAAGAGGGAGAGGGTTCTTTCTCTTACCACATACAATTTTTCAGTTAACTCTAAGATTCTGGGCATACTATATATTAGTCATGACAGGGGAAAGAGAAGACTATAAAACCATGTAGTATAATTTCTCCTGAAAAAACATCTTGTTTTGGTTGAGAAATATCATATATATCTATATAGAAAAAGAAAGTAAAACATTAGGAATTGGTACACTCATATAAAATAAAATAAAGCATCACTCTGCATTCAATGATAATAACCTCCTGGGACAGGGAAACTTTATGTATATTAGGTTTTATGCAATCCTCATTCAATACATTTACAGAAACACAGTGTATCTATCTTATGAGCAGATTTTCTTCTGAAACTATTTTCTTATTACATATAAACTTTTAGTTATATGTGATAAAGTAATAGTACATTTTTGAATACAATATTTATTGACTATATTGCATTTAATATTTTTAATTTCTAGTTTGCTTAATGAGGTCACTTTCTGTAAACTATGGACTATTTTAAGTAAATATTAATAAAATTATTGAATATTCTACTTAGGTTACTTATCTATAAAATATAACAAATTTTCTTGGTTTCTGAGACTTGTCTATTTTACCTCAATTATGTGTTAATTCTTATGAGATGTGTTATGACAATTTCTGAGAAGTGTCTCCCTCTGTATTGACTCAGCTCTCATAGTATATTATTATATTAAATAGAATATTTCTGTTAGGTGGGAAGTAAGCTCTTATTTTACTTGGATATTAGATTTCAAGAAATGAACTAGGTCTAAAGCTCTTTGGAAGTATATAAAAATCCATTTTTTTATTAGATATTTTCTTCATTTACATTTCATTTACATTTCCTGACAATCCCCTAAACCCTCCCCCATCCCCCACCCTGCTCCCCTACCCACCCTACCCACTCCCCCCTATTGGCCCTGGCATTCCCCTGAACTGGGGCATATAAAGTTTGCAGGACCAAGGGGCCTCTCTTCTCAATGATAGCCAACCAGGCCATCTTCTTCTATATATGCAGCTAGAGACATGAGCTCTGGGGGTACTAGTTAGTTCATGTTGTTCTTCCACCTATAGGGTTGAAGACCCCTTCAGCTCCTTAGGTACTTTCTCTAGCTCCTTCCTTGGGAACCCTGTGTTCCATCTAATAGCTGACTGAGAGCATCCACTTCTGTGTTTGCCAGGCACTGGTATAGCCTCCCACTAGACAGCTATATCAGGGACCTTTCAGCACTATCTTGCTGGCATATGCAATAGTGTCTATGTTTGGTGGCTGATTATGGGATGGATCTCCAGCTGCAGGAGTCACTGGTTGGTCCATCCTTTAGATTCAGCTCCTCACTTGATCTCTGTAATTCCTTCAATGTGTGCTTTGTTCTTAATTCTAGGAAGGGGCGAAGTGTCCACATTTTGATCTTCATTCTTCTTGAGTTTCATGTGTTTAGTAAGTTGTATCTTGGGTAGTCTAGGTTTCTGGGCTAATATCCACTTATCAGTGAGTACATGTTATGTGAGTTCTTTTGTGATTGGGTTACCTCACTTAGGATGATACCCTCCAGATCCATCCATTTGCCTAGGAATTTCATGAATTCATTGTTTTTAATAGCTGAGTAGTACTCCATTGTATAAATGTACCACATAGTAGGCACCAATTTTATAGGTTAAAAATAGAGAAGTGAAAATCAACTTTGAAAACTATTTCATCATCATTCATATATGGGAAGTGGCCATGAACATTAATGTTCAGAGAGCTCCATCTCAGATATTTCACCATGTTATGAGATAACAAAAAATTGGAAACTATATCTACTTGAAATTTCACATTTTTACTCATAAAAATCAAGACTTACGTTTCCCAAAGATACCCTGTAGAATTTGAGTTGCTAACATAAGCCAACACAATCATTTTGAAAAAAAAAAAAAAAACTGCAAAAGTACTCATTTTTCAGTTCAGAATACCATAGTAAGGATATCTATTTAATATAAATTGATTCATTAAGAGGCTATATTTCAGCTCAGTAATTCTTGAGTGGCAAAATAGACTTTCTGAATATGCTAGATACATTTAGTTCAATTGACAATGGTGTCTGCTGACATCAGAATTCAGTGGGTATCACTGGGAACTGAAAGTTCTTGTGCTTTAGAACAACAAATTGACCAGAAACACACAATGCCAGCAGAACCTGGAACAGTTTATCAAGAGACATAGCAGTTTTAAGTTGCAGAAGCAGTTCACAGCAGTAGCTTAGTTAACTCTAAGGTCCGGAAATATAAGGGTTTTTATGTTACTTTGCCAGGGGCTATTTTGTTTACTTAAATAAATTGAGGGTTTTTATTCAATTGAATGCAGTTTTACATATAAGTTCATGTGTGACATGCATCACTATCATGTTACATCTTCAAGTTCTTTAATGTTTTATCATTACAAAGAGCCATAGGTTATTTTCTAAGGCATAGAATGTCTGTGTTACTGGGATAGTTACACAAGTTGATTCCTTTGTCACCTTAAGCCAGGGGTTTCATGTCTATATTTTTGTAACTAGTTTCTTTCTTATATCCATATTGCAGAATTTGCATTGACTTTTAGAATCTTATGTACTACATTATTATTTGGCCTCAATAGTTGTTATTAATTTAAAATATGGTAATGAATAGAACATTTTTTTTAAAAATACAAAAAATGTCTTAAAAAGTATAATCACATGAATTTCTCTTCATTCTCCTGGCCCTCTGGGCATCTCTACTGTCTCTACCCCATACCTGATTTGCACTCTTTTTTTTCCCTCCCCCTAACTTTTTCACCCAGGTCCCTCCTTTCCTTTGACTCCCATGATAATTTTTTCCCCTTTTAAGTGAGAATGAAGCATCCATAGTTAGGTCTTCCTTCATGCTAAGCTTCATATAGTTTGTGAGTTGTTTCATGGGTATTTTGTTTCTTTGTTTGTTTGTTTTTGTTTCTGTTTTTGTTTTTGTTTTTGTTTTCCAAGACAGAGTTTCTCTGTATAGCTTTTGCTGTCCTGGAACTCACTTTATAGACCAGGGTGGCCTCGAACTCAGAAATCTGCCTCCCTCTGCCTCCCGAGTGCTGGGATTAAAGGTGTGCGCTACCACACCAGGCTCAGGGGTACTCTTAAAATTTTGGCTAATATCCACTTATCAGTGAGTACACACCATGTATATTCTTTTCGGGCTGGGTTACCTTCCTCAGAATGTTATTTTCTAGTTCCATTTATTTTCCTGCAAAATTCACAACATCTGCATTTTAATAGCTAAGTAGCATTCTATTGCATAAAGATACCACAATTTCTGCATCCATTTTTCAGTTGAGTGGTATATGGGTTATTTCGACCTTCTGGTTATTACACATATGATTATTGTTAATATAGTGGTGCATGTGTGCTTGTAATATGGGGTAGCATCTTTTGAGTATATACCTAGGAGTGGTATAGCTGGATCTTCTTTTAGAACAATGTCCAATTTTCTGAAAACAAAACAAAACAAAACAAAACAAAAACAAACACCATATAATTACTAGAGAGGTTGTACCAGTTTGCAATCACACCAGCAATGAAAGACTGTTCCTCTTTCTTCACATTCACACCACCATGTTGCCTGTCTTTGATCTTAGCCATTCTGATTGCTGTAAAGTAGAATCTCAGGGTTATTTTGATTTGCATTTCCTGATGACTAAAGATTTTGAACATTTCTTGAAGTGCTTATTCGTTGTTTGAGATTCATCAGTTGAGAATTCTGTTTAGCTCTGTAACCCATTTAAATTGGGATATTTGTTTCTTTGTAGTCTAACTTCTTGAGTTCTTTATATATTTGGTACATTAGCCCACTACCGGATGTAGTGTTAGTGAAGATGTATCCCAATTTGTAGGTTGCCATTTTGTCTTATTGAGAGTGTCCTTTGTCTTACAGAATCTTTTCCGGTTCATGAGATCCCATTTGTCTATTGCTGAGCTTACAGCCTGGGACATTGGTGATCAGTTCAGAAAAATTTCCCCAGTACCAACGTGTTTGTGGCTATGTCCCACTTTTTATTCTATTAGATTCAATGTATCTGATTTTATGTGTAGATCCTTGATTCACTTAGACTTGAGCTTTGTACTAATTGATAAATATGGATCAATTTGCAATCTTTTATGTGCAGACCATCAGTTAGACCAACACCACTTGCTGAAGATGCTTTCTTTTATCCACTGTATGGTTTTAGCTCCTTTGTAAAAGATCAAGTGTCCACAGGTGTTTGGCCAGTGTGAAGTAGAAGACAGGGGAAACCTGTGGAAAGTCTCAGACACCTAGGAGGTGAGAGGCTCCCAGGACTCATTGAGGATGAGCTTCACCAAAATGTCCAACAGTGTGATAATGGAATCTGAAGAGACCACCTCTGGTAAATAGATGCGGGCCCCAGTTGAGGGATGGGACCACCTACCCACATCAAAATTTTTGACCCAGAATTGTTTCTTTCTAAAGGAAATGCATGGAAAAATGCAGCTCAGACTAAAACAAAGGACATCCAGAGACTACCCAATGTGGGATCCATTTCATGGATCCTACCTGCAACAATCCCCAGCACTATTGATGAAGTCATGATGTGCTTGCAGACAGTAGCCTGACATGGCTGTATGTCCTTTGGTTTTACCAACACCTCACTGAGACAGATGCAGATACTTATAGCCAATGATTGTACTGATTGTACTGAGGTTGGGAACTTCAATGAAAGAGTTTAGGTGAAGGACTGAAGGAGCGAAAGGGGATTGTGACCCCATAGGAAGAACAACAGTATCAGCTAACAAGGTTCACCGAGCAGTAACAGGGAAAAAGACACTAACCAAGGAGCAAATGTGGGCTGGTCAGTGGCTCCTTTTACATATGTGGTGGAAGACTGACTTGTTTGGCTTCAGTGGCAGGGGATGTGCTGGGTTCTGTGGAGACTTGATGCAATATATTAGAGGGAAGTAGAAGGGCAAAGAAGGAGTGGGTGGGTATTTTGAGGAGTACCTGCCTAGGGGAAAAGTGAAAGATGAATGGGCTGGAGGACTCATGGAATGGGAAGCAGTAAGGGGAAAAACATTGAAATATAAATAAATTAAATAATTAATAAAAAGGCATAGTCATTACTCTTCAATAAATGCAAATTAAAACACACTGAAATACTATCTCACCCCATTCTCCTCAAAATGTTATTTTCAGGTAATAAATGAAAATAAATGCTAGTAAGAATGGGAAGAAATTGGATGCATATTTACTGTTGACCAGAATATAAACTGGTATTGCTACTATAAAAATCAATGAGGGTGTCTAAATATGATAAAAAATAAAGGTATTACATCATCAAGCTTTGCATGGACTCAACCTTCTCCAAAGGCATTTACCTAACCATATTCATTGTTGACCTAGTAACAATGTCAAAGAATGGAATCAACTTAGGTGTCCATCAACAAATGAATGGTTAGGGATATGTACTACATACATTCAATGGAAGTGTATATTCAGCAATAAAGAAAAAATGAAATTTAAAGAACTTAGAAAATAGATTGAAATGGAAAATATTATATTAAATGTGGTCAGAAAGATAACAAATCTCATGCTTTCTATTATATATATATATATATATATATATATATATATATATATATATTCTGGCATCTATTTTTATATATGCTATTTGTCAGCATATGCATTTTTGTGAGGCAAAGAAAACAACAACAAAACAGCAAGCCATGGGAAGGAAGTGGGGAGACCTTTTAAAAGAGGAAGTAGATCATATGAAATTATTAAATTAATATAGATGGTACTTGGGAAGGAAGGACTACCTCAGTTTTGGAAAAGATCAGGGAGATAGGACAGAAAAAAATGGGGGCGGATCAATCAAAAGAAAAACTGTAAGCAATAACTATTATGAAGCTTCATAATAGGTAAATGAATCCTAAGATACTTTGAGTACAGAGTCCTAAATGAGAAATCAAACTTTCCATAAATTAGTAAATAATATTTCTAGAAATAAAAATAATCACTTCCCTACAACTAGCTGGTTTAGGATAACCCCAGACACTTAAAGCAACACAGTCATTCCCCATAGGTATTGATTTTACACCATAATTAAATGGTTACTGAAGATACCATATGGTTTTGGCAAGGGGCATAAAGAAATCAAGCTAGAACAGGATTTAATTCTGCCCCCTCATTGTGTTAGAAGAAACTATGTAGGATGCTGGGGAACAATGGTCAATATAAATCTTACTTAGTCATGAACCTTGGATATTAGATCTTTAACTAAACATAGTGATAACACAAGTGTTATAATGCCAAGGCAGTAATGGGGATAACAAATCACACTTTGATAACATGTTACTTTCTTTCTACTGGAGCATCTACTACCATAAATCTGACTAAAATTTTGTTACCGTGAAGGTCATAGAAGAAGCTACTATTATTGTATTGTTAGATTAATATGATATACATATCAACTTTCCATCTAAATAATTGTATTTATACTTGCAGAATAATGTTCCAGTCATGTTTTATTAGAAAAATTATTTTTGAAGTGGACAGTGATAACTGCCAATATTCACAGATATTCAAAGTCTGAGCATAAAGGAATATTGAATTTGAGTCTAAATTGGGTTTCTGTGTCATCACTCCCAAGGCTCAAAAATATCAGAAAAAAAAGTACAAGAGACAAGAGACAAACTTAATGAAATGTTACCAACATGATATCCCTATTATACTCTTGATCCCTAGCCAATTGTCACTACTGGATATTGCCCTGAAGAATATTGGGTGTGTAAGGATCCTGACACTTGGTAGGGGGAGAACTCTTGGTCTGTAAATACACTGTGACTTAGGGAAGAAAGTCCCATGAGCTCCACTCCCAGAACTCATAGACAGATAAACTGTAGATGAGGAAAGAGTTGCTCATGAGATTTCACCTCTCTGCATGTATATACAAGTGGTTAATGTCCAATGAGAGAGAGAGATAAATATTTACTTCCAAGAGAATGGCAGGAAATGCAGAAATTTAAGGCTGCAAATGTTCTGAGAATGTGTAATGGTTGTCAGTTCATGCCAAATATGACATTTTTTAAGGCTGATAGAATGTTTTAGAATTGGAGGGAAAAAAATGTATGAGTCAGAAGACAGGTCAAAGGGCTACAAAATCTCCTTCTTCTGGATAAGACCAGTACTGCATTCATAAAATCGCCCTTATCTGCGTTACAGATGCCTGCAGAGGGTCTGCAAACGAATGCACCTATTAGCAGCTCAATTTGAAGAGAGGATGAGCTTGGGGGTCTCTACCATTCTCTGTTTTATGAAAGATGTAAGTTTAAGCAGTACCATATTTGTGATCACCTGATTGGGACTGTCTATTGAAAATGAGTATAATCAACAGGGATACACAGTAGAACTCAATGAGAATACCTTTCTGACTATAAATAGTCAATTGTTCAGCAGAGAATGGTAGAGACCTCTGAGCTCATCCTTTCTTCAAATTGAGCTGCTACTTGGTCCATATATATATATATATATATATATATATATATATATATATATATATATATATATATCAGAGTTAGCAGGGGAAAAATCAAGTCTGAAGAAATTAATGGTAGCATATTCAAGTGTGTATTTTAGAGATAGAATTTCAAAAATAACCAGGCTTTTATCCCAAGCATGCCAAGTTCCTTAAACATTTGTGCATTCCACTCAGTCTTCCAGTATCAAATCAGATACTTATTCCCCGATTACTGAAGAGAGCAATAGGATCCCAATTACTTCTCTTTTTGACTTTTTGTGTACACTTGTATATGGGGTTAGATTTGTGTATGAGATGGTGTTCATGTGTGAGAATGTAAGCATGCCTATGCCAGAGTACACACTACTGATCATGCATGGAGATTAGAGAACACTTCCCATGGTGTAGCAGGCATGCTGGGATTGCAGGCATACATGAGAGTGCTAGGATTAAATAAGCTTTAAAGATCTAAGCTCAGGTTCTCATGGTGTTGAAGCAGGTCCTATGCCCAGTTATCTATCTGTTCTACCATACTTAATACATTTGTTTATAAGATGTGGTTGGGATTAAACCATGAACCATGTGCATTCCAGATAAGAGCTATGCCACTAAGGTATGTCTTGAAACTTCTAATATGTTCTTAAAGAAATTGGAACTGATTCTTTTATCTTTTCCACTTGCTTTGGGAAAACCACGATAATTTACATGTTGCCTAAGTATTTATAACTAGTTAAAATCAAATAACATCTTCTCAAAACAAAACAAAACCAAAAAACAAAAAATAAAACAAAAAACCCACAACTTTGCTTCCCATTCTCATTTCAACCACTTGACACATTTTTATTTTTTCCATTATTATATTTATTTACATTTCAAATACTGTCTCCTTTCCCACTCTCACCTCTGCAAACCCCCATTCCACTCCCCTTCACCTATGAGAGTCTACTCCCCAACCAACCCACCTACTGCCACCTTACCCCTCTAGCATCCTCCTTCACTGGAGCAAAAAGCCTCCACATGATAAAGTACTTCCCCTCTCACTGATGCCAGATAAAGCAATTTCCTGCTATACATGTAGAGGAATCCATGGACTCACCTATGTATACTCAATGGTTGGCTGTGAGCATCTGGCTCTGTCTCTTTTAGGCTCTGGCAGAGCCTTTCAAGAGACAGCTGAATCAGGCTGCTTTCAGCAAGCACTTCTTGGCATCCACAATAGTGTCTGGGTTTGCGGACTGTATATGGGATGGAGCTCTTGTGGGGCAGATTCTAGATGGCCTTTACTTCAGTCTCTGCTCCACACTTTGTCTTCATATTTTCTACCATGAATATTGTGTTCCCTTTTCTGAGAAGGATTGAAGGATTGACACTGTGGTCTTCCTTCTTCTGGAGCTGCCTGTGTTCTGTGCATTGTAATTTGGGTATTCCAAATTCTTGAGATAATATGAAGCACTAACACATTGGTCTTCCTTCCTGAGCTTCATGTGGTCTGTGAGTTATATCGTGGCTATTCCAGGCTTTTAGGCTAATATCCCTCACCCCTTCTTAACAATATTGAATTTCATAATTTCCTCTGCATTCTCTGAAAGATACTATTCTTACGACGAATTTTGTGCCATTCCAGAGTTTTCCTCATCAAATTAAAACATATTTACCTTAAAGTAAAATGATTGAAGGAAAGAAAATATTAAAATCAGTGTGACTAAAAATTGTTAGAAATTTGTTGGGAGCCAAAGTGGTTGTTGACACGAGTGGCATTTAAAATGACATCCCCACAGCTCTTGTAGATTTTAAATAGAAACATCCTCATGAAACTTTCTAAAGGCACACTGATAACACATTTTAGAGGTTAGTTCAGGAAAATGTTGGCTGCAGAGACATTCAAATAAAGAAATACATGTAGATATTTATAGATAATCCAATGTACAGAACCCTACCAAATAGATGGCTTGACTAATATAATATGAGTAGGGCATTTAAATTAATGAACAAATGTATTCTTAGGATTTACAGTAGAGTGAGGAATTACCCTAAGTTAAGATTTGTTTTGCCTTTCCATATATACATCTATAAAAGATTGAAGTAGTGAATTCATGTAACCACAATAAAAAGATAGAAATCATTCGAAGTAAATATAATAACACAACTAAGCTATGCTTTCCTCTATATTCACCAATAAGAATCATCTGTCCTGAAGTCACTTGCTGCCTTATGAACATGCCAGAGTGAGAAATATGATAGAAAGCCTTATATTAGTAGTTTCCTTGTCCCTAATATCTTCCCTAATGAATTTCTATCTCTTTTTTTTTTTTGTCACATTTGCCCAGCTTAGAACTAGAGAAGTAGAGATGTGCTTCTGTGTGAGGCTTTAAGGTACCACACAAATGAAAACTCAGAAGGGAGAAAGAAAAATAACTAGATTACTTCCTAACAATCCTTCTCAAATTATAAAAATCAATTAATCAATTACAATCAATTAGGAAGCAATCATTTACCCAAAACTTCAAACTGGTTTACATATAGAAATAACCTTTTTCTTTACATAGACTGAAATCCAAAGGGTGGATTCCTTTTAGGCATAGTAAAATCCAGAATTCAATTATGCTAATGAGAACTCATTCAGTCCTGAAAACTTTCTCTTATCTTAAATGATCTTTGTAATTAAGACGTGGATCCTTTCCATGGTGATAATTCCATCAAGTTTGTGGACTTAGAGGAAGAGAAAAAGAATCCATCTAAATTTGGAAACACTGTTCTTTCTTTTTTTCCACTTTTTTATTAGATATTTTCTTAATTTACATTTCAAATGCTATCCTGAAAGTCCCCTATACCCTCCCCGTGCCCTGCTCCCCTACCTACTCACTCCCACTTCTTGGCCCTGGTGTTCCCCTGTACTGGGGCATATAAAGTTTTCAATACCAAGGAGCCTCTCCTCCCAATGATGGCTGACTAGGCCATCTTTTGCTACATATGCATCTAGAGACAGGAGCTCTAGGGGTTCTGGTTAGTTCATATTGTTGTTCCACCTATAGGGTTGCAGACCTCTTCAGCTCCTTGGGTACTTTAGCTTCTCTGTTGGGGGCACTGTGTTCCATCATATAGATGACTGTAAGCATCCACTTCTGTATTTGCCAGGCACTAGTACAGCTTCATATGAGACAGCTATATCAGGGTCTCTTCAGCAAACTCTTGCTGTCCTATGCAATAGTGTCTGTGTTTAGTGACTGATTATGGGATGGATCCCTGGGTGGAATACTCTCTGGTTAGTCCATCCTTTCACCTTAGATGCAAACTTTGTCTCTGTAACTACTTTCATTGGTATTTTGTTCCCTATTCTAAGGAGGAATGAAGTATCCACAAGTTGGTCTTCCTACTTCTTGATTTTCTTGTGTTTTGCAAATTGTATCTTGGGTATTCTAAGATTCTGTGCTAATATCCATTTGTCAGTGAGTGCATATCTAGTGATTTCTTTTGAGATTGGGTTACCTCAATAAGGATGATATCCTCCAGATACATCCATTTGCCCAAAAATTTCATAAATCCATTGTTTTTAATAGCAACAGAAAGTTTAACTAGGTCCACTATGGATAAAAATATAATATACAAAGCATTAGCTTCAGGATTTTAACAATATATAATCTGGGGCTGGAGAGATGAATGCAAAGTTAAGAGTGCTTGCTGCTGTTGCAGAGGACTTGAGTTAGGTTCCCAGAAGCACATGTTAACTCATGAATGCAATGAATTCTAATTCAGTAGGATATGCTACCCTCTTCTGGTAACTTCAACAGACACTGAACAAATGTTGTTCACTTACATGAACCACAAGGAAAATACTGATACATAGATCATGGAATAACAATGAAAAAATAATGTACACACATTAGTAAGAGGACATAGAAGTCCCTGATCTGGACCTGATGTGAATTCCCACTTCTGAGGACTAGTTTTCATGGCACCATGCTTTCCAAAGGAGGGAAAGAATGAAAATTCCTACTCAGCAATGAGTCCTAGAAACCATATAGTGACCAAGATGGTTCAATAACCCTATTGCCACCATAGTGGCAGCATACTTACCTTGAAAGAAGCTAACTGCTTTCTATTTGGAATTAAGGCCCTGCAACAAGAGTGAATCCATGTTTTCTACTGAAAACCTAGCTAATTCCCTGGTGCTACTAAAAAATCATGATTATTAGAGGAGAATACATAAACACNCAGTTGGTTCTTGCCAGTCCTTCCTCGCTTGTATTACTGTTTTGTTATCTTGCTGGTGTGGCACCTAACTTCCCCATTTTCTTCTGTATAAAAGTCTGATGCTTAATTTGACACAATACACTCAGATATTACACACTCCCTTGTGTGTCGTGTCTGTTTGTCACTCGCCGAATCTTTGCCCACTTCCTCAAGAGAACTCAACCCACGCAGACAGGGGATCCAGAGGGTCTGTGGCACATACCTATAGATGAGTGTATTCCTCACCTCTGATCAGGGGCACATCTCTTTGTAAAAGATAAAGACCACTGCAGAAAACCAAAACTAATCTATATGCTGAGTTGAACCTAGTCCAACTTGATGCATTTATGAAACATTCCTGCTACTAAGACTCATAGATAATTGCAGAAGAGAGAACAGAGCAAGAACAGGGAGTTGCTTACAGGTTGTGACTCCTAGTAATATCAGAAGCTATAATTGAAATCTCACTAACATTACTGCTCAACACATGAGCTGAAAAATGAAGACATTAACGATCACACTAAACTGGATGGGAAAAACCAATGAGGCTTCAACTCCACACTGTAGGCATAATGCTATTGTCCACTGTGCAATTGTATGATTCAAATCCTGACTTTTGAGCCCCCATATCTGGTTGCAATTCTGACATATGGAATGTTTATTCTACTTATATCCTTTCTTAATATTGTATAAAGATTGCTCCCCACTTATTCTCTGATTTGTTAATAAAAACTGATCAGCCAGGGTTTGAACAGAGGAGAGAATAGGGCTGTAATTATAATCAAAGTCAGGCAATAAGGAGGAAGAGGGCAGGAAAAGAGTATATGCCAAGAGGAAAGTGTCAAGGACATGCCATGGGAACACACATCAGAGAGAGCCAGATCAATACTAAAATGCAAGTATCTCGGGATTATAGCTAGAAGGTAGGCAAAGTAGCTTTGAAGACAGGAATAATTAATAACTGTATGCGCTATAAAATTTTCACCAAATAAGTCTTAGAATCTCTGTCTCATTTATTTGGGACCTAGTAGGGATAAAGAAAAATTATCACTTCTAAAGTGATAATTCATAGGCAATTAAATAAATCTAGGAACAGGATATGTATTCCTCTCCAGGGAAGAATGTAACAATTAGTTGTTCAATGCCAAACAGTAAACCCTGAAAAGGTACATAGAAATAACATATAAAAACTCAGGTAATATTTATAGATATATATCCTTAAATAGATATATTCATGCGATAACAATTAATAAGAAAGTCCTTGAATCTGAAGGAGAGGAGAGAGGAGAATGTAGGAGTATCTAATGCTTTCCAAACTTCTTAATGCTATGCACATTGAATACTGTTCCTCATGCTGTGGTTATCCCCAAACATAAAATTGTTTCATTGCTACTTCATAACTATAATTTTGTATAATTTTTGCTACTGTTATGAACCATAATGTAAAGGTCCAATATGCAGGATAACTGATAGGCAACCACAGTTGGGGTAGTGACCCACAGGTTGAGAACCAATGGTTTAGACACAAGAAAGAGAAGCAAGCAATGAAAATACAACTTCAAATGTCAACAAAAAGAACAGATGGTAGAACTATACGTGTAAAATTAAATGAAGGGATGTTTTGTGAATATCAGAGGAATTCAAAGATACACTTTACAAATCAAAGGCGAAGTTAAAATGTTTTTAAAACTAAGAAAATCCTAGGGAGCCCTACCCATTTTTTCCCTTGTAAATCTAGGAAGTTACAACAAAGAAATTTGTGAATGATCTTGAAAAACATTGTATTTCATTGATGACAAGGTGTGTCAGATCGTTCACACCCAAATAGTATTAATTTCTCTAAGGACATAATGCAATATCTCTAAATATTGGTATCTAATTTGTAAACAATAATTGATATAAATTTTAACAAAAAATATCTTTTACCTACAGATTTTACTAAAATAATGTTGTTGGCATCATTAAAGTTTAAGGAAGCAATTTATTACAAATAAAATTTTTAGTGCAGAAACCTCTTACATAAAACTTTATTCTACAAGAGAAAATTTTAATTGTAAAATACCTTTTTGTAAAATGTGCATTTCCTGCAATCAATTTTCTGTAACTAAATGATGTCAGGAATTGTTAAAACTTTTTGGTCATCCTGCTTTTCAAATTAATTTATCCTAAGATTAGAAGAATGATTTTATGCAGTTTCTGGCTCACATAATTAGTGATTATATGATTTTTCATTTATATTATATATTATTACAAATAAGAAAAATACTTAAAATATCTTATGAGTAGTAGAAAGAAAAATCAGAGTAAGGACACCTTTGGATTATTTCTGTTCTTAAATATAACAGTAAAGTTGCATGGCTTTGAAAAATTGTAGTTTTCTCTTTTAATAAAAGAAGTTTTGGAGAATTATTATGTTACATGTGCTGTTTCTGTTACTTCAGCCTCATTAGCCAAATTCAAAAAACTGAAAACATGAGACTAAGTATTGACATCACTGGTATTGAAGATATAATGCTGAAAATTTATACAGTAAATAAAGGGAAATTTGGCATCTTCTTCAATTTGTATAAATATGAAATCCATTCGCACTTCACATTGACTAGAGCCTTACAAAACTATGGAAGGCACACTTAGCTTGTATGGTAACAAAAAGAAAAATACATATAATTCAATACATGGTCGAGAAGCACCTAAAGAAATGTTCAACATCCTTAGTCATCATGAAAATATAAATCAAAATAACCATGAGATTCCACCACATACCAGTTAGAATGGCTAAAATAAAACACTCAGGTGACTGCAGATGCTGGTGAGGATATGGAGAAAGAGGAACGCTCCTGCATTGTTGGTAGATTGCAAGCTTGTACAACCACTCTGGAAATAATTCTGTAGGTGTCTCAGAAAGTTGGACATAGTATTACCTGAGGACCCAGCTATACAACTCCTGGGAATATATCCAAAAGATGCTCCAACATATAATAAAGACACATGTTACACTATGTTCATATCAACCTTATTTATAATAGCCAGTAACTGGAAAAACCTAGATATCCTTCAAAATACAAATAAAAACAGAAAATGGACATTTGTACAGTGGACTACTACTCAGCTATTAAAAACAATGACTTGTGTCTTGGATATTCTGAGCTTTGGGGCTAATATTCACTTATTGGTGATAGGATATCATATGTGTTCTTTTTTGACTGGGTTACCTCACTCAGAATGATATTTTCTAGTTCCATCCATTTGTCTAAGGTTTTCATTTTAATAGCTGAGTAGTACTCTATTGTGTAAAGAACACATTTTCTGTATCCAATCCTCTTTTGGAGGGGATCTGGGTTCTTTTGAGATTCTGGCAACTATAAATAAGGCTGCTATGAACATAGTAGAGCATTTGTCCATGTTAAATGTTGGAGCATCTTTTGGCTATATGCCCAGGAGTGTTATAGCTGGTTCCTCAGGTAGTACTATGTCCAATTTTCTGAGGAACCACCAGACTGATTTCTACAGTGGTTGTACTAGCTTGCAATCTCACCATCAATAGAGGAGTGTTTCTTTCTCCACATTCTCATGAGCATCTGCTGTGACCTGAGTTTTCCCAAAATACAATTCACAGACCACATGAAGATCAAGAAGAAGGAAGATCCAAGTGCAGATGTTTTGGTCCTTCTTAGGAGGAACAAAATACTCAAAGGAGGAAATTTGGAGACCAAGTGTGAGCAGAGACTGAAGTAAAGGCCATCCAGAGACTACCTCACCTAAGGCTACATCCCATATACTGACACCACACTCGGACACTATGGAGGATGCCAAGAAGTGCTTGCCTACAGGAGACTGATATAGCTGTCTCCTGAGAAGCTCTGTCATAGCCTTACAAATATAAAGGTGGATGCTTGCAGCCAATCACTGAACTGAGCTTGGGGGACTGTGAAGGACAAGTTGGAGAAGGGACTGAAGGAGCTAAGGGGCTTGCAGACCAATAGGAAGAACAAAAATATCAACCAAACACCCCTCGCCGACCCTTGAGCTCCTAAAGACTAAACCACCATCTGAAGAGTATATATGGAGGGACCCTTAACTCTAGCTGCATAGGTAGTAGAGGATGGTCTTGTCGGGCATCAATGTCTAACAAAAGGCCTTTGGTTCTGGGAAGGCTAGATGCCCAGTGTAAGGGAGTGCCAGGGCAGGGAGGCTAGAGTGTGTTGTTTGGTGGGGGAGGTAGAAGCAGAGGGAGGGATGATAGGAGAGGGAGTTTTTGGGTTTCTGGAGGGGAAACTGGGAAAGAGGATAACATTTGAAATGTAAGTAAATAAAGTATCCAATAAAACCAACAAACATACAATGACTTCATTCAATTCTCAGGCCAATGGATACAATTAAAAAATATCCTGAGAGAGGTAACACAATCACACATGGTATGCATTCACTGATAAGTGGATATTAGACCACTTGGAATACCCAAGATAAAATTCACAGACCACATAAAGCTCAAGAAGAAGTAAGACCAAAGTGTGCGTGCTTCAGTCCTTCTTAGAAGGGGTAAGAAAATACTTCTGGAGCAAATGGAGAAAAAGTATGGAGCAGAGACTGGTGAAAATGTCATCCAGACAATTCCTCACCTGGGGATCCATCCTATATACAGTCACCAAACTCAGACACTATTGTGGATGCTAAGAATTGCATGCTGACATGAGCCTGCTATAGCTGTCTCCTGAGAGTCTCTGACAGATGCTGACAGATATAGGCAGATGCTCACAGCCAACCATTGAATGGAGCACTGGGCCCCCAATGGAGGAATTAGAGAAAGGACTGAAGGAGCTGAAGGGGTTTGCAACCCCATAGGAAAAAAAAATAGTAACTAATCAGATATCCCAGGATCTAAACCACCAACCAAGGAGTACACATAGAAGAACTCATGACTCTAGCTGTATATGTAGCACAGAATGGCCTTGTTGGGCATCAAAGGGAGAAGAGGACCTTTGTCTCATGAAGGCTTAATGCTCCAGTGTATGGGAATGTGAGGGCAAGTAGTGGTAGGGGGTGGATGGGTGGGGGTATACCCTCAAAGAAGCAGGAAGGGAGGTAGCATAGGGGGTTGTTAGAGGTACAATTGGGAAAGGGGATAACATTTGAAATGTATATAAATAAAATATTCAATAAAAAATAAATAAGTATTATTTTATATGAAAAAGTTTGGTATTGTATTATATAATCAGAGAGCCAGTCTTCACAATAGTCATAAGACGCTATCTTTGAAAATTAAGTAGTAATTTTTATGAATTAATTTTTAGGCTTGCATAATTACAACTAGGTGGGATCATAAGTAGTGTAGCTATGTTTCAACAAATAGATTGTGGTGCTTTACATTAGCCATATGAGACTCATCAATTCTGTATTAGAAATAAGTACCTCCACACAGAGGAGTATAATGCTTTACTTGATAATTATAACAACTCCTAGATTTCTTTTGACTTTACCAAATAGCGGAATATAATAAGAATTGGGGCAGTAATCCTATTTCCATGCCATTTAAAATAAAAAAAAAATCTATACTTTATAATTATTCCAATGTTATAGAAATAACTAGTTACCTAATACTGCAACAATTACTGCATGGTATTCAAAACATATACAATATTTATTGAGACCAACTAAATGTCAATACTGAAAGTGCTTTTTGTCCATTTTCAAAGAAGTTTTCTATCCTCAGGTTAACTTCTAAGAATTTCTTAAGAGGCATTCCTAGAAGTGTACTTGGATAATTCTAACATAGAGCAAAACTGACAATAGAGTTTCAATATCTTAGATAATAGAAAAACGATTTCAGCATTGTGTCTGTGGATCATTGATGTCCCTAAAACACCAGTAAACAAGAATACTTTAAGAATCAACAAAATAACAATTCTCTATATATCTCTACTAAATTTTCCATAAGATGTAGAATGTGAAAGGAATAAAATATTAGCATTTACCTTTCTATATATTCTTTGAAGAAAGATTTAACATTTTGACTTTGATTTCATTGTATTTTATATTTTTCTGTTACTTACAAGACTTGAAATTATTATTTTTTTATTCTTTAATCATTTTATAGACCAGACTTTATCCCTCTCCTGCTCCACCCTCTGACTCTTCCACATCCCACATCTCTTCCCTCTCCTCAATCCAACCCTCTCAAAGAGGATGTCCCTACCCCATCACCACTTCACCAGACCTCCCCACTCCTTGGGGTCCCAAGTATCACAATGGTTAGGTGTATCTTCTCTGACTTAGTCCAAACCTGTCAGTCATCTGCTGTATATGTGTAGGGGGCCTCATATCAGCTGGTGTATGCTGCCTGGTTGGTGGTGCCCTGTTGAGAGATCCTGGGGTTCCAGGTTAGTTAAAACTGCTGGCCTTCCTATGGGGGCGACCTCCTCCTCAGATTCTTCCAGCTTTTCCCTAATTCAACTACAAGAGTCACCAGCTTCTGTCCATTGGTTGGGTGTAAATATCTGCAAATGACTCTTTCAGCTGCTTGTTGGGCCTCTCAGAGGGCAGGTGTGTTAGGCTCCTGTCTGTAAGCATATCATAGCATCACTAATAGTGTCAGGCCTTGGGGCCTCCCCTTGAGTTGGATTCCAATTTGGGCCTGTCACCAGACCTTCTTTTCCCTGGGTTCTTCTGCATTTTTGTTTCTGCAGTTCTTTCAGACAGGAACAATTCTGCGTCAGAATTTTTGACTGTATGATGGTTACTGTATCCCTCCACTTGATGCCCTGTCTTTTTACTGGAGGTGAACTCTACAAGTTCTCTCTCCCCATTGTAGGTCATTTCATCTATGTTCCCCATTCCCTGCCTTTGACTCCTGAGCATCTGTCACCTTCCAGGTCTCTGTACATTCTAGAGGGTCCCCTTACCTCCTACTTCCTGAGTTTACATTTGATTTGATTGGGTTGTATTTTATATTTTTTCTGTTACTTCCAAGATTTGAAATTATATTTTACACTGACAATTGTGTAGTTATTTGTCTTCCTTTTTTTGTTGATTGTTGTTGTTATTATTTTGTTTTGTTTTTTGAGTCAAGGTTTCTCTGTATAGCTCTGGCTGTCCTGGAACTCACTTTGTAGACCAGGCTTGCCTTGAACTCAGAAATCATGCCTGCCTCTGCCTCCTGAGTGCTGGGATTAAATGGGTGTGCCACCACGCCCGGCTAGGTTTGGTTTGTTGGTTTGTTTGTTTGTCTTCCTTTCATTCAGGTTCCTCTCTAGTTAGTTGCATATAATAGAGGTATATGGGACTGTGTGCTCAGAGACTGACTACATTAGATACAAAATTCAGTTTCAAAATTCTACTATCTTTTATTATTTTAATTATAAAGGCCCATAGTTGTAAATAAGTGCCTCCAATTCTTGGGGATATGTAGTTATTTAATACAAACTATATGTTACAAGAAAAATAATTTTGGTATTGTTACAACAGGTACTATTTTCAGCAAGCAATTATGAAGTCTCCCCTGCCATTGTGGTTACCTCCATGCACATGATATGCATAAATATATGTGGGCACACATATCTACACATTAAAATCAAAATAAGTTACAGTTTACTCCTTGAACACTCATGAAGCTAGGGAGGAAATCAGATCACAATTGAGTTTTATTTTTGATGAACTATTTTCTTCTCTGCTGTGTATAATGAAAATCTTTCTGTGCTCTCATTACATCTAAATCATTTAATAAATTAGATAATTATCATTTATACTTTTAAAAAGGCATGAATTCTACAATTATGTTTTTACTTTAACCCATATCTTCCTGGTCATGTCTCATGTTGATCTTGATTCCACAGAATGAGACAGGGGCAAATATCTTATTCTATGCCACCTTTTGCCAAAATTAACAACTTTTGACTCCTGAGTTTTCACGTTGAAAATTACTGACTAGCCACATAAAAGAACTAGCCAGCCTGCTAGAGATACCACAAACAGAATACATGTAAAATGTCAGATGGAAAAGAACAGGACATGTGTATATTTGTACATGCCTATATTCATTTGAAAATATGTGTGAATGATTGCACATACACATATTTATGTAGAAGCTCTAGGTCAGGAATCAGCCTCCATCACTATGGAGACAAGGCTGGCATTGAACTCACAGATATCCCCCAACACTTTTCTCCTAAGTGCTGTGATTAAAAGTGTGTGTTCCCACCATCTTTTTCATGATATTAAGATAAAGAAAGTGTAACTTTAAAATATTAACTGTATATGGTATGATATAATGTATTGTGCACACATACACATCAATTATCATTCTAATCTTTTACTTGTACAAATCTATTATAGTACATATTTTCACGAATTGTTAGTGACCTATGACATGAGGAAACAGAAATCACATCTTTAATCTCTATTACAGTTTTATGTAAAACATTTATCATAGATTTGCTCACTGCACATTGTCCTCCCAGAAAACAATTATTTGTTTTATGAACATCCTTATTAGAAAGATATTCCACATTCAATTAAGTCAGTATGTGACCTTAGATTTAAAATGGAGAATCTCTAACTGCTAAAAATTTAGCATCCATTTTCATAAGTAGTATTGTAGAAGTTTTCAATAATTACTAAAGGTAAAAATTACCTTCTCCAGCATCACAACATACTTCCTACAACAAACATTCAAAAATAAGAAAAAGCATCCATCTATTCAAATTCTTTTTTTTTCCAACTTTCGTTAGATTATTTCTTCATTTACATTTCAAGTGTTATCCAGAAAGTTCCCTATACCCTCCCCCTGCTCCCCTACCCAACCACTCACACATCTTGGCCCTAGCGTTCCCCTGTACTGGGGCATAAGTCTGCATGACAAGGGACCTCTCTTCCCAATGATGGCCAACTAGGCCATCCTCTGCTATGTATGCAGCTAGAGACATGAGCTCAGGGGGTACTAGTTCATGCTATTCTTCCACCTATAGGGTTGAAAACCCCTTCAGCTCCTTGGGTACTTTCTCTAGCTCCTTCCTTGGGAACCCTGTGTTCCATCAAATAGCTGACTGTGAGCTTCCACCTCGATGTTTGCCAGACATTGGTATAGTCTCCCACGAGACAGCTATATCCCGGACCTTTCAGCACTATCTTGCTGGCATATGCTATAGTGTCTATGATTGGTGGCTGATTGTGGGATGGATCCCTGGCAGCCACAGTCATTGGGTCCATCCTTTGGATTCAGCTTCACACATGATCTCTGTAACTCTTTCAAGGTGTGCTTTGTTCTTAATTCTAAGAAGGGGTGACATGTCCACATTTTGATCTTCCTTCTTCTTGAGTTTCATGTGTTTAGTAAATTGTATCTTGGGTAGTCTAGGTTTATGGGCTAATATCCATATAACAGTGAGTACATGTTATGTGAGTTCTTTTGTGATTGGGTTACTTCACTCAGGATGATGGCCTCCAGATCCATCCATTTGCCTAGGAATTTCATATATTTATTGTTTTTAATAGCTGAGTAGTACTCCATTGTGTAAATATACCAAATTTTTTGTATCCATTCCTCTGTTGAGGGACATCTGGGTTCTTTCCAGTTTCTAGCT
>LR750699.1:0-146188 GCA_902729485.2 Mus minutoides
CTGAGCAAGCCAGGGGAAGCAAGCCAGTAAAGAACATCCCTCCATGGCTTCTGCATCAGCTCCTGCTTGAGTTCCAGTCCTGACTTCCTTTGGTGATGAACAGCAGTATGGAAGTGTAAGCCGAATAAACCCTTTCCTCCCCAACTTGCTTCTTGGTCATGATGTTTGTGCAGGAATAGAAACCCTGACTAAGACAGTGCCCATTATCTTGGAGCCTTATTCTTGGAGACAAGGCTGACATTCAGTTTGACTAACAAATACCCTGTTTCACAGGTGGAAAGACTATCTCCCAGTTGGGCAACGGATGCCTGGGACTCGTTTCATTGCTTTCAAAGTTCCTTTGCAAAAAGTAAGTGAAAAGTAATTTAGGATCTTTTCAGAAAGATAAATTCCTCATGGAGAGTGCTGGCTCTCAATCAAGAATGATTATAATGTGTTATATTTTGTGTCAGCCTGACTGAGCTAGATCCTTCAGTATTCTCTGTCTTGATATGGTAGTTGCTGTGCTGGAAATTCAGTAGAATGGGGGAGGTGTTCATTTGTGAAATGCATTGAGATTTTAAGGCTTAGGCAAATAGGAACAAGTTTCTATTTGTTTTTGTTTTTCTTACCTATTTAATGTTGACTAGGACATTCTGAAGTTTTTCAGGCAGGGAGACACAAACACAGGAATATGTATATATTGAAGTGAGCATTTCTTCTTCCCACTGATGGAAGAGAGATGTTGCGAGCTTCCAGAGGAGCGGGAACAGCGCTTTGGTCTCACTGTCCTCTTCTCATGGGGCTGGGATGGTGCGTCGTGTGCTTCAAGCACACTTGCTCTCTTTTACTTCACTCTCTGACAGAAATTTGAAGCAAAGCTTATGCCAGAAGAATGCTTTTCCCCTTTGGATCTGTTTAATAAAATTCAAGAACAAAATGAAGAACTTGGATTGATCATCGATTTAACACATACTCAACGCTATTATAAAGTAGAGGTAAGTGGACCTCTGACTGAAAAAAACCAAAATTCATAGTAATTTAATAGTTTTCATTCTGTGCTGGTGCAAAAACTAAACTTCATTCATGGGTAGTAATAACTAACTTTTAAAGAAAAGCAAATAGTTTCCCTAATTTCATGTAGAAATGAGATTGGAGGCCAGGCATGGATGGTAGTTAATGGCTATAATCCCAGATCTTAGGAGCCTAAGACAGGAGGATCACAAACTCAAGGCCACCTTGGACTACATAAGTCTTCGACAATGCAAAACACACACACACTAGATTGGAGACATGAATTAAACTATAATATGTAGTAATTATTATTAGTCTCTTTAATCAGCAAAAGTTCTATAACCATTGAATATTAATTCTCCCTCCTCCTATATGCCAGACCCTAGTAAACCTCTTACCTGCTTTATTACACTGAATTTCCCCGTTCTAGGTATCTTACAGAAGTAGCTCAATGTAACATGCATTTAAATTTTAAATTAATTAAACTATAACTCTGTCATTTCCTTTAACCTCTCCTTACCCCACCTTCACATCCATAGCCTCCTACTCTTTATTATTGTTGCATGTTCATGCAAGTAGATAAATGCAACCTGCTGAGTCCGTGTAGTTCTGCTTGTGTGTGTGGCTTTTTTTTCAGGCTGACCACTTGATGGTACTTATATCTGAAAACTAATTCTCCCTTTCAGACATTTTTAATTGCCTGTAGCTCTTCATCCAGGGGTAGGGCCCTCTGCAGCTCCTCCCATCCATGTTGGCATGGCAACTGATGGCTCCTGTTCAGATCTTGTGTAAGCACCCATAGTGTTGACATTTCTTTGGTGTAGCCTTCCTTGTCATTCATATGAAATATAATCTTGCAGCTGACCTCCTGGTCCTCGAGTTCTTAGACTATTTCTGCCTCCCTCTCCTGAGCTGTTCTCAGAGCCTGAGATGGGAGGGTTGTATTTAGATGTATCAATTAGGGATGAGCAGCTCACAGTCAATTGTTTGCTGCATTTTGGCTAGATGTGGCTTTTGTAAACTGTATGCTGCAGGAGGACAAAAGTATCTTTGATGAGGTAGGAGAGTTACAGTTATCTGTGGAGTAATTTTTTTTAAGGTTTATTCTTATTTATTTGTATGAGTGTTTGCCTGCTTGTATATATGTGCACCACAGACATGCCAGTTGTCTGTGAGGACAGAAGTAGGCATTATATCCTGTGTAACTGGAATTACAGATGGTTGTGAACTGTTGTGTGCTAGGAATTGAACCTTAGTCTTCTGCAAGAGCAGCCAATGCTCTTAACCATTAAGCCATCTCTCCAGCCCCAGTATACTTGCCTTTCTGTGACTGAATGGTTTTAGTAATTATGTCTCTGACGTTTATTAAAGCATATATCAGAATATTTTTCTTTTCTGGCTCAATATTAAGTTATGCATATGCTCTATGATAGATATGGTTCTGTCTATTTTACCCCATGCTGCCTTCTGAATTCCCCTACCCCTGTGTATGTTGGGATGCGGGAGGGTTTGGGGAACGGTTATTCTTTGTTTTGTTTTCATGAGAAAGAGTCTCATGATGTGGCTCTAGCTGGCCTGAAATTTATTATGTATACCAGGCTGGTCTCCAGCCCACAAAGGCAGCCTACTCCTGCCTCCACGTGCAAAGATTCATCCAAGATTCAGCATGCTTTGTCGTATTTTAAAGAACTCTCAGATATTATAGAATTCATCTCTACATCTTTGGTATGTGTATTTAAGATACAATACCTTTTCTTTAACATCAGTTCTTGTTAATGCCCACGTTACCACTCGGGCGCGGCTCTCTACAAGTTCTTTTATGTCAGATACACAACTTGATAGCTCCTAACTGTCATAAGAATTGTTAGTTTGCAGTTGGTTGTCTGTTCTGATTAAGTCTATATATTGCTGTCCATGTCTCTCTCTTTTTGTCTTTCCCTTGAGTTCTTGCTTTGAGGAATCTAACCAGGCTATACCATCTAAATGTTAGCTCTCTGCCTCCCCGTGCTAGTACCATTGGTTAATTCTCTGCCAGTGGGCTGGCACAGCCAGTTAGTTCTCTGCCAGTGGGCTGGCACAGCCAGATTCAGGATTTTGTTTTCCTTTCTCCTTTTCTCCCTCCTCCCTCCGATCCCCTAACCCCTGGTTTCCTTTTCCTTTCCCTTTTTCTTTTTTTTTTTAAGATTTATTTATTATATGTAAGTACACTGTAGATGTCTTCAGACATACCAGAAGAGGGCATCAGATTTCATCATCACAATCAGGATGATTGTGAGCCACCATGTGGTTGCTAGGATTTGAACTCAGGACCTTTGGAAGAGCAGTCAGTGCTCTTAACCGCTGAGCCATCTCTCCAGCCCCTCCTTTCCCTTTCTCTCTTCCTTATTGTTTTCTCTCTCTTCCTTATTGTTTTGTTTGGGGTTTAGCTTTTGAAACAGAGTCCTAGTATGTATCCCTGGTCGACTTAACACTCAGGCTTCCTCCTCAGTCTCTCTAATGCTGAAATTAAAACTATATAGCACTCCACCCACCTCCCTCCCTTCTTCCCCCTTCTTCCTCTTCTTCCTCTTCTTCCTCCCCCTCCCCCTTCCCTCCCCTTCCTCCTTTTCTTCTTCCTCCTCCTTCTCCCCTCTTTCTTGCTTTCTTCCTCTCTCTCTCTCTCTCTCTCTCTCTCTCTCTCTCTCTCTCTCTCTCTCTCTCTCTCTCTCTCTTATTTGAGCTAGTATCTCATATAGCCCAGCCTGACCTCAGTCACCGAGGATGGCCTTAAACTCCTGATCCTCCTGCCTCTTCCTCCCAAGTGCTGGGATTACAGGCATGGACCACCACACCCAGCTTGATTTCCTTTTCTAAAAAGTCTTTATTTGTTTTAATGTGTGTGTATGTGCTGGCATGAGTTTATGTGCAACACATTCATGCTGGAGCCTACAGAACTTAGAAAAGGGTGTCAGATCCACTGGAACTGGAGTTGCAGACAGTGTGACTGGCTTTCTGGGTCTTGGGAACTAATCCCTCATTCTCTTCAAGAACAGTAAAGGCTCTTAACTGTGAGCCTAATTTTCCTTTTAACATGGCAATTTTGAGCATTTCTGTATATTTCGAGATGGGTTCTTATGTAGCGCTGACTGATCTTAAACTCCTGTGTTCAGCCTACTGAGACACAAGGACTACAAGGGTGTACAACCATGCCTGCTGTGAGATGCTTTCACACAAGTGGTCATGTATCCTTCAGTTAGGAGGGCATAGAGTGAGTGGTTGTCTCTTATGGTATTACTAGTTAATTAATGACTGATCTATTAATTCCTTTGAGGCTTCAAAAAGTTGATCTTCTTTTTCTTTTTTCTTTTTTGAGACAGGCTCTTGCTGTGTAGCCCAGGCTGACTTCAAATTCAAGATTATCCTGCCTCAGCCTCCCAGGGTCTAGGATTACAGGTGTATGCCACCTTACCAGGCTTTACAAGGTGAATTTTATCATTCATGTTTTATTTAATGAAGTTTCTGTTTATTTATTTACTTGGTGATGTCCACAGGATCCTTCCTCTGTGTAACAGCTTTCAAAAGAATATCTTGGCTCCCTGATACTTGCCGATAGTAACTAGTCAGATTTTTTTTTTTTTTCTGAGACAGGGTTTTTCTGTATAGCCTTGGCTGTCCTGGAACTCAATTTTGTAGACCAGGCTGGCCTCGAACTCAAATCCGCCTGCCTCTGCCTCCCAAGTGCTGGGATTAAAGGCGTTCGCCACCACGCCCGGCAACTGGTCAGATTTTATTTAATTAGTTAAATTTTTTCTGTCATTACAAATGCCCCTGTAGTTGCCTTTTTGAATTGGAGCTCAGGTGGAGGGCCTCTCTTTGGATACTTGGGGCTTCTCAGTTTGGCTCCTAAAACCTTTTTCAGACAATATTATTAAGAACTCCATACATGTATAATACACTTTTCTGATCGCAATCACTCCGGTACCGCAGCTAATTCCTCCTGATTTACACTCCAATGTCATGTCTTCTTCTTCTTTTTTTTTATGTGTTTTTTATATTAAGTTTACTACATGCTTGATGGTACCCATGGTGGGTAGAAGGAGGAGTCAGACCCTTTAGACCTGGAGTTATAGGTAGCTGTGAGGTGCCTGCTGTGGGTGCTGGGAACTCAACCCAGGTCTTAAGCTCTAACCCTCTGAGTCATTTCTCCACCCCACCCCAACTCTGCCTTTTAAAAGTAATCCCCCAAGTCCAAAACTAGTGCTGTTCAAGTGCACATGCATTAAAGCCATCTACTGGAGCATGGCCAACTACCAGGTCCACTCTCCTGAGGAAAGTTGACCTCCATCCCCAAGTAGCTATTAGCCTCCGATAGCTCCTAGGCTAGATTAAACCATTTCTCAGTGCTAACCTTTTAAGATGTCCTGATCACGTGTAGTCACTTTGTCTGCATGAAAGAAGTTCCAGGCTCGTCTTAGCTATTTCCTGTCCCAAGCTGACTCAAAGCTTGGTTTGCTTTCAGTGTTGACAGTTTTTCAGATATATGAGTGTCGAGTATATTTATTGCTAATAGACGACATTGTTCGCCGGAAGCTTTTTTGTAGAAAGAACCAGGAACTCTGTAAAATTCATGATAGTGCTTTCCAATTACACCCAGAGTTATAGATTTTCATCTAACCTCTCTCTTTTTTCCCTGAGATTTAGTGTGTGTGTTTGTATCTGTGTGTGTGTGTTTGTATCTGTGTGTGTGTGTGTCTGTCTGTCTGTCTGTCTGTCTGTCTGTGTATGTGTATCTGTGTGCGTATCTGTGTCTTTCTGTGTTAGTGTCTGTCACATATATGTAGGTGCCGGCTGGGTCTGAAGAGGGCGCCGCATCCTCTGGAGCAGGAGTTACAGGCTGTTGTGAGCCATCAGACATGGGTGTTGAGAACTGAACTACGTCCGCTGGAAGAACAGCATGCACCGCTAAGCTCTGAGCCATCTCTCCAGCCCCCGCCTCCCCGGTTCTTTCTGATAGTCATGGCTCCTTCTGCCCAGCTCATTACTACTTTGCAGGCACAGAAGAGTGAAATAATTATTAGGTAGAACTGTTCACATAATGTTTAATCACACCACATATACACCCTGATTCACATTGAATTTGGTGTGTTCTTATAGTCTTATGAAGCAAGTTCTATTTCCTGGTTGAAGCAGCTTTGTAAGAAGTAGCTCTTTAGTCAGAAGTGCTATCATAGTGAGTTCATCATTATCAGTTTATATTCAGGCTCCTCACATCTTTCATTATCTATTTAGAAATGAAATAATGTGTATTTGTCTCTGTTTTGCTTTCTAGGATTTGCCAGAAACTATTTCTTACATAAAAATTTTTACAGTTGGTCATCAGATACCTGATAATAACACTATCTTTCAATTCAAATGTGCAGTTCAAGAGTTTTTAAAGAAAAATAAAAACAATGGTAAGTCCTTATGGTTTTTTGTTTGTTTTGTTTGTTTTCCTTGTCTGAACTCTATTGTACATTCTGAATCAGTTTAGAGACTTTTTAAAGAATCTCTTATTTTTAATTCTGTGTGTGTGCTTGTAGCTATGTACATATAAATATAGGTACTCAGAGAGTCCAGAGGCAGATTCCATCATGCTGGAGTTATGGGCAGTTGTGAGCCATCCATCATGGGTGCTGGAAACTGCATTTGGGTCCTTGTCAAGAGCAGATGTGCTCCCAAACAGTGAGCCTTCTCTCCAGGGCAGTTTGATATTGTCAATATCCTAATATTAGGTCTGTTGTCTTTGAAAATGTCAGCTGGTAGTAATAAAGTGTTTTTTTTCTTTATTGGTTACACAGAAACAAAACTTGAGTGAGAACTGTGAAATACGATGGAAGTGTTTCCCTTTCCCTGTGGCTTAGGAGTGAGAGGTAGAAGATTAAAAACTCGGGGTCCAAAAGTTCCATGAAGAGACAGTAGAAGGCTAAGACTAGGAAACAGCACAAGTGGGCCAGGAGACTTTGTCTTTGTCATACAGACTGATGGCAGGCATCTCTGCTGTCTTTCCATTTTGAGTATATTTGTGGTTTTTATTTACTGTCACGAGTGGAGGCTGGACTGAGGTCTGTAGCTTAAATGCAGGGCACTTGCATGGCTTACATGAGTCCCAGTTTCACACTTCACACACACACACAAACACACACACACATATTCTGGTTTACGTGAGTCTCAGTTTCACACTTCACACACTCACACACACACACACACACATATTCTGGTTTACATGTCTCAGTTTCACACTACACACACACACACACACACACACACACACACACACACACACACATACATATTCCGGTTTCCTCTTTATATTAAGACAGACCTCTTTGTCTAATTCGACCTGGTGGTACCTCTACAGTATGCATAATTTTATCTAACCAGTACTTGCAAAATTCCCATAATGATGAGCTTTTGGTAGGTTATTCTTGATAATTCTTGATAACATGTTTTTAAAGCCACTTTACTTTTCAACATAGCAGCAATATTACAGTAACTTGTAAGTCTTACTTCTCAGAATATTGTATAACTTATTTTTGGTGTATCTTGTTTCTTACTTCTGCATTTCTATTCTATAGACAAACTTATTGGTGTCCACTGCACCCATGGCTTAAATAGGACTGGCTACCTCATTTGCAGGTGAGTTGCCAACCCAAAAGTCAAATAGTGTTGTGTGTGTGTGTATGTGTGTGTGTGTTTACAATGATAATCAAAACTTGATAGAAATGGGTTAAGTAGAGAGCATGTTGCCTCTACCCCAAGACTGCCATCAGCAATACCAGTTTAGACTTCACAGATGCAGGTGTAAGCATAGCTGTGTGGCTTAGAGTACAATAGACATTCAGTTTTGCAATTTAATATGCCATAGAAATCTTCCTGTGGAAGTATTTGGAGACCTTATTTTTTAAAGGCTGCCCTGTTTTTTGTTTGGTAATTGGTTGGGTTTTTTGCATACTGATGAACATATAAGTCAGAAGTTTGATAAAACATTAAAATGGTCTGAGCGTCTTTGGATCAACTGATGCACTAAATTCTGGTGCATTCTGGTGCTTCTTAAGGAATTGCTATGCTGTGTGACTTTATGTTCATTCACACAAAAAATCCTTACTGAGATATAGTTTCTATGAGCAGTGTGGCTTCTGGCAGATATTTATTTAACCTACCTCTGAAGAAATAAGGAAGACTAGAATAATTAAAATAATAAGAGTATCGAACTATCATTGTCAAGTGCTGAGGAGTAAGGACCATGGTACCTTGTGAGGGAGCCTTTGACCTGTCTCATCAAGAAGACAGTGCATTTCGGAGGAGGGCTTCGGTGACTAGGTAACTTCTGAAGGTTACGTAGTACTGGCTGAGCAAGGGCACAGAAGAGACTATGGCCATAAGGCTCAACCAAGAGCCCAGACAGAGTAGGATCCCATACACTGTGCCAGGGCGGTGGGTGATTCGGTAAGTATGGCGTTGAAGTGGAGCTGCAGGTGCAGGAAGGAGTCAGTGCTAGGCCATGCAAAGTGCTGTTTCAGCTGCTTGGGTTTTTGTTGTTGCACCTTTTGGGGGGTGGTGTTGAACCCCATCTATTTCTGCTGAGTAAATAATATTCAACAGAGGCAGAGGCAAGGAGTCATAGGTTTGTGTACGAATTGAAGTGTTGATGGTCACTTGGACTGAGATGTCAGGGTCATTTTGGTAGAAGCATGCTGTCATCACTATCAGGACGCTGGTGGGAAAATAAAGGTGAAAATCAGGAAAAGTGGGTGACAGTGATGGTAGCGCCTGTCTCTGGCCTATTTCCTTTGGCTGTGTTACTATTTTTCCCAGTTGTTTTGTGTGTTGGTTACTGATGAATACACGGTAACATTAAGGAAGCCTCCTGTGTTTTAGTTCACAAAGCCGTTTGATGGAAAGGACTGCTGAATCTACCTTTTAAAAGTTTGCCAGTTTGGTCGTGTATTTCCTTTATTAATTATATTGTTATATTAATATAAGTACCTTTATTAATACGTTTCTAAATTAGTCAATCTTGGGACTCGTTTATGATCATGGCATGTCATTCTGTACCTGCTGGATTAGATATGTAGTATTTTCTTAGGATTTGTATGTCTCCACTTGTAAGTGAAATTGGACCTGTTTTGATTTTTTTATTTTCGTATATTTAAGTGACCCGAATTATGTTGTTTTGTTAGATATTTGATTGATGTAGAAGGCATGAGGCCAGATGATGCAATTGAATGTAAGTATGAGGGGGCCACGATTTTTCCCTTCCTATAAAAGTGAAAGGTGGAAATGGTAGAGCCACTTTTCAATTTTTGGAAAAAATAATGAATAAGATGCAATATAAGATGACAGAAAGAAAGTGTTGGAAGGAAGGAGTTGCCTGAGGGGCTGGGGATGTGGCTCGGCATGTGCGGAACCTGAGTGTGGTCTCCAGCAGCAGAGGGAGCAAAGAGCAAGAATAGGAGGAGTCTAAGGCAAACCTCTTGCCACAAAGCTTATGAGGAACATGTCTGCAGTAGTGAGCTGTGCCAGCCTCAGACTAATCAGTGAGTGCGAGCGCTCATCTGCATTCTCTGGGCAAGAGTCCTTCCCGGGCCCCTCCCTGTTTCTAACGGGTCATCTTCATCCGCTCCTCAGTGTTCAACAGCTGCCGGGGGCATTGCATAGAAAGGCAGAACTACATTGAAAACCTGCAGAAACGTTATGTCAGAAAGTAAGTCTTGCATTTTCTTAAGTGACATTTGTGGCTAGGGAAGCCTCTTGGGTATAATTCAAGCAGCACATTTCCCTGGCAGCATGCTCATAGCCAGGAGTGGGGAAATGGGATCAAATGTTCATATTCAGAATACAAAGTCACTAAACTGGCCCCTGGGGCTGGGGTCTGGTGACACCTGGGTCTGGTGACAGTGTGGCACACTTCTCTTTCAGGAACCGGAATGTTAGTGCACCTAGGACAGGTGGCCTTGAAGACTCGGCAGATCCTACGGAGCAAGTCCACACCACCGACAAACCTGTGAAAAAAAGACAGAGGAAAAACCAGCATGGTGTTCATCTGACACCTTCCCAGCATTTCCATACCCAGAGCTCACCATACTCATTCAGGTACCTGTGCTGCTCCCTTTCCTAGAACTAAGGTGGAAACTGTATATTAAGCCAAGGGAAAGTCCGTTGTGATAATGACCAGTAGTTGGTATTTCCTTCCTGATCAGGGTCAGTCATGCTGCTTTGCAAATCAAACACTGGATGGGGAATGTGTAGCTCTTCAGACACAGCTAATAATAGGAAATGTTACTTTATTTTATTTATTTATTTATTTATTTTTGTTGGATTACTCTAAGAGGAGTTAGATGGGCCTACTAGAAAATAAAATCTGCATTCTTGGGATGGAATCCAAGATTCTACCTCTGAGGTCTATCCCTAGTCTTTAAGACTCTAGTTTTTGGAATAAGGAAGGCTGCCATTTAAAGAACAAATACAAAGCCAGGCAGGGTAGTGTGCCTGTGCTCCCAGCACTGGGATGTAGAGACGGGAGGATCAGGAGTCCATCCTTGGCTATGGAGTGAGCTCCATGTCAGCATAGATGCATGAGACTCTGTCTCAGAGAGAGAGGGCCGAGGGGAAGAGAGTAAAAGTCCTAAGGGAGACATTTACACATGATTTGAGCAGATTAAATTATAAAAGAATTTCAGTTGGGAAATGGGAAAATTCTCTGTTCAGTCAAAATTGTCTGTTAGACTTCTCCAGAGAAAGGGAAGATAGAGAAGAAGGGAGAGAGGGTGGGCAGGTAGATGAGATGGGCCTTTATTGGGGTGATTGACTCGATAACTCTGTAGGCTGAGAAGTCTACCAACAAGCCCTCTGTAAGTAGGAGACTCAGGGTTGCCAGTAGCTTGGCTCAGACCAAAGGAGCGTGGTGATTCTCTCTCGGAGTCAGGGAAGGCCAGAGAAACCTTGGATGGGGGTGGGAGGGCAGACTCGCCTATGCTCTGCTTTCTACTGGGACTGCTACCCTCATGCAAGCAGGCCTTCTTTATTCACTCTGCTCTTCATGCTGGAATCGTTTTTTGGAAATGCTCTTGTTGACAGATGCAGAAATAAAGCCTCATGAGTTCTGTAGCTGTTCCTCTCTAGACAAGATGCTACATAAAATTAGCAACTAGCTTGCAAAATGTTTTGGCTGTTAATTTAGCTTAAGTTTTTATGAGCATTTGAGGGTTGTACCAGTCAGGCTGGGTTTGAATTTGTCTCCTTACATTCACACTATGTGCAATCTTGGGTGAGACCACATCTCTAATTGCCATTCTCTGAGGTGGAGATTTTCAAATGCATACTCCATAACAATGGTTGTTACCTTACTACAGCTGTTAAAGCAAGTTGGTACATTGTAACACCTTCAAAAAGAGGCTGCTGGTAACACAGAGTGGGAATAGCCCTTCTAAGTCAGTTTTAATGGCCATAAAGATGTTCATACCTGATGCTCTGTGTATAGTAGTATATATTACAAGATGCTAATCCCAAAAATATTGATGGTAGAAAAACTGGTAGTAACCTGTGATAAGAATGGGAATACAGCTAAGTGACCATAACCATACTGTGACATTTTTATAAAGCCACTGAAATTGAAACTTACTTACAACAGTAAAAATAGTAGCCAGGCATGGAGGTGCATGCCTTTAATCCCAGCACTTGGGAGGCAGAGGCAGGAGGATTTCTGAGTTCAAGGCCATCCTGATCTACAGAGTGAGTTCCAGGACAGCCAGGGCTACACAGAGAAACCCTGTCTCAAAAAAAAAAAAAAAAAAAAAAAAAGTAGTAAAAATAGTAGCAGGAGCTGGAGAGTTGGCTCAGCACTGAAAAGAGCACTGGCTGCTCTTGCAGAAAACTCAGGTTCAATTCCCAGACCCACATGGCTGCTCTCAGCCAACAGTAACAATGTTCTGAATGATGGAAATGGATAGAGATCATAAAGGCAACTAACTAACCAGATCTGACTAAGTGAGATTTTGTGTGTGTGTGTGTGTGTGTGTGTGTGTGTGTGTGTGTGTGTGTGTGTGTGTGTGCGTGCGTGCATGTGTGCGTGCGTGCGCGGACACTCTTCACACTTTGACCTTCTCTGAGGTAGAGCCTCTTGTGGTTACACTATGCATACCAGCCCAGCTGCCCTTGAGCTTCAGGGATCCTCCTGTCTCTGCTTCCCCTATTATCATAGGGATTACAAACACATGCTACTGCTTCTCAGCTTTCTGTGGGTTCTTGGGATGCAGCCCCCAAGTCCTCACATGTGGATGGCCTGAGCTGTACTCCCTGAGCCATCTCCCCAGTCCTCACATGTGGATGGCCTGAGCTGTACTCACTGAGCCATCTCCCCAGTCCTCACATGTGGATGGCCTGAGCTGTACTCACTGAGCCATCTCCCCCAATCCTCACATGTGGATGGCCTGAGCTGTACTCACTGAGCCATCTCCCCAGTCCTTACATGTGGATGGCCTGAGCTGTACTCACTGAGCCATCTCCCCAGTCCCAGCTCCATTTCATAAAAATTGAAGAGAAAGTTAAGTGAGTCATTATCTGCTTGGGTCATCCAGGTAGAAAAGAGTGAAATTAGAATATCTCTGTAATATTTTATGAAGCTTGTTATTATATGTTAATCTTGATAATGATTTATTGTTCCTTGTTTAAGAAAATGGTCACAAAATCCGAGTGTTTCCCAGAGAGGCCCTGTCCCTCCTCCTGGTCCAGCTGGGGAGGACTATTCACAAAGAAGATTCTTCTGGAGTGCGAAGCCAAATAAGAAGTGGACTGCTGAGAGTTACCAGAGACCTTTCAACCCATACTACTGGGAATGGAACCTGTGAGGCACACTGTGGCTGGACTGTCGTCGGGGCCACCTGAGATCAGAGCTGGATAGAAGACAGCTGGATGACTTTTAATAAAATCAGGTCAAAAGAATTAAAAAAACTTTTTGAACATTTTTAACTTTTTAAACTGTTGTACTATTCCCTCATGTATGTTAGACTGGAGGTGAATCCCCTTCCTTTTTACCTCTGTGCTGGCAGACGCAGTGGCTCTGGCAGTCCAGAACACCTCCATTCCAGGCCTCAACTTTTCTCAGAGTTCTGAATAGATAACAAATTTTAAATTGCCTTCTGTTTTCCCTGTATGTTTCCTTTGCTTGTGCTTGTAATGTGTTGTATAGGTGCAAAGATTCATAATGTTTTACCATGTTCTTTGCTGACAGTCTTTACGGGTGTATGTTTTCCATGACTGTTCAAATTTTCTACTAAAACTCTAGCCAGGGGACAGTTTTTTTCTTTGCACCTGTTCTCTGTCCTTGTGGGAGTCTGATATTTTCCTTGGTGGTCAGTGTTGGGATTTGACCAGCTTCTTGCTGACCTGCCAGCTAAGGCATCTAACCCAGAGAAGGTTAAAACTTTAGGTACTGATTGATTGCCAAGTTGGGTAACTGCCACCAACAGGGTAGAACTATCCAGAAGGCTAGAAAACCTCTGTAGATTTTAAAGGTTGAATAGACATCCTTGGATATCTGGGAAAGCTGAGGGTTATGCTGACCCTGAGGACCTCAATTCAGGATCTCTGTCCACTGACCTCCCACTAGAATGGTGCTCTTTCTCTAGGACACACTTCAGGCTACATGGAGGTGCTAATTACTTCTCCTTAGAACTCACTCAGGAAGTTGCTCCTCATAACACATCAAGTCCACAGCAAGTGTTTGGCTTCTGTCTTTTAAGCCTCTAATCTTAAGGATTGTAAAACTGACCAACTGATACTACACACAGTAGTTTTCTCTCTCTCATGTATGAACATGTGGAGGGAACTTCTCCCTAATGAAGTCCCAGCAGTTCATCTATTTCAGCTTGCAGCTAATTTTGCTCAATCTTTAGTCAAGTTGCTCTGCACTCCAGTGATGGCTTTTTCTCTACCCATCACATTAACAGATTCAAAGTACTTCTTGCTGTGAGACCCCCACGGAATTCTTCCCCAGAATATACTGGCTCAGTGTATTGTCCAGTGTAAGAAACTGGAGCAGACAGTTAGGAACCAAAAGAGGACAAAGCTGGGACAGGTACAGAATACACCCAGTCTGGAAGGTGTAAAGAACACATTGACAAGCAGCCTCTGGAGGACACTGCCAGGAGAGGGTCACTGCGTGAGCTCTACCACCATTAGAAATTGTTTCTGCCACCTGCCTTGCCACCTTTGGATTGCCAACACCTAGTTAAAACCACCTTTATCATCGGATAACTCATAACTAACTTCCATTCTTACACACTCATCTGGCTTCTGTCCATGTCACACAATCCAAAGACCTAGTGGAAGGACACTTTTTTTTTTTAAAGTTTCTAGTGGTCTATTTAATATTCTTAAGTTATATTTTACTTTAGAAACATACATGAACATTTTCTCAGGTAGCTTTCCTGAAATTCCCATGGAAAGGCACCCTGCATGTTTCTTGATTGTCAGTCTCAGAGGTAACCCGCCTAAGGATTTCTTATGCTATGTATTTTCCTCTTTTTTTTTTTTTTTTTTTTTGAGACAGGGTTTCTCTGCATAGCCTTGGCTGTCCTGGAACTCACTCTGTAGACCAGGCTGGCCTCGAACTCAGAAATCCGCCTGCCTCTGCCTCCCAAGTGCTGGGATTAAAGGCGTGCGCCACCACGCCCAGCTCTTTTCCTCTTTTTTAAAATACTCTTACAGATCACCATTGCTTCATTTTCCAATTTATGATGATGTGCATTGATAAATTCTCTCACTCCGAAGCCATTTGCAGCTTTTGATAAAGTTACTAGATAAGTGTAGTCATCACGAGCCTTCATTTGCCTCTTGAAAGACTCCCCAAATGCAATGATATTTCAGATACTGGGACTTAGAACTTTACCAGCAATTTGAGGAAACACAACTGTCCATAGGAGACACACTGGCTGTTCCTTACACATGAGACATAGCTCCCATCTGAGCTCTCTTCTCTCTTGTCATTTATTTCTTAGAACCTGGGTCCCAGGGTTCTACTTTCATGACTATAATTTCCCATTTGATCATTATGTCCTTCAGCAGCTTCTCGGGGCTGGGTGGGTGTAACAGCCGAGCCACAGAAGTGGTTCTGTTTGCTTCTCTGCTCCTGTCCTTTGATGAGCAGTAGGTAAGCACTTTTCAGAGTCTTAGTTCATGGTGTTCAGGCGGTTGCTGTTGGCTATTGAAACCCTGTCTCCTAATCTCAGACCTTTGGGACCTATAATTCTTCTCTTGAAGTCTTAGGGTCTTCTTTATCTCACATGTCATAGTGTGTTTTCTATCCACCATGACATATACCAGCTGAGCCCTTTCAATATGGCAAATTGTAAGAAGTTTTTATTTAATGCTATTATATTAGCATTAATCCCTAACCCTAGTGCAGCTTCTAGTAGGATGTTAGACTTCTTTCCTGAAATTTACATCTGATTTAATTATATGATTTTATTTTTATTTAACTTTTTCATGTTAATTTCTAGCACTTTTCTTCTGATACATTGGGGTTGTAGATGCTGGGATTGACCAGGGCCTTGAGCATGCTAGACATGTATTCTGTAATTGAGCTATACCTCCTGCCTTCTTCAGACATATATATGTGATTTATATAAACATAATAAAAATACAAAAGATGGGGGCTGGTGAGATGGCTCAGCGGGTAAGAGCACCCGACTGCTCTTCCGAAGGTGATAAGTTCAAATCCCAGCAACCACATGGTGGCTCACAACCATCAGTAACAAGATCTGGCTCCCTCTTCTGGAGTATCTGAGGACAGCTACAGTGTACTTACATATAATAAAATAAAATAAATCTTTTAAAAAAAATACAAAAGATAAAGCATTTTCTGAATATTTAAACATGTTACATATATCATTTTTTAAAAACAGACACAGGGCTTCAGTATATTCCGCAGGCTAGCCTTGAACTCTAGGGCTCCAGCAGTCGTCTGCCCCAGGCTCCAGAGCAAGTTGGACGTCAGGTACCTGCTCTCATGCATGGCTCTAGATTTTAATTTCTAAGAGTTAACTCATTTTTTTCTTTAAAAAAAAATAACTACAGTATATATCTTGACTATTACATGTTTGCTACACTCACGTTATGGGGGGAGGTCCCATGTAGAATCCTAATTAAACAGCCTTTCCAGTAAAACTTATAGCTTCCCAGAAAACAAATTTCTGTGTTCTTTTCCTCTTGGAAGAGTCAAATGACGTATGGCCTTGGGTCAGGGACTGCCAGTGCTTTCTGTATCTGGCTGCAAGCTGACGTCGTTGATTACCCCTCTGTCTGAATGCTAGCCATTTTGTGGTCAGACAGTCTGTCTTGTTCTTGTTCTTTGGCTGTAATCTGTGCTGTGATCTGAGCCAGGCATCCATGTATGAACCACTTTCTAGAAAGCCTCCCTTATTCCTACCCCAGCGAGTGATCTTTTTTTTCTACAGTGTACTTTGTGTACACTGTACTAAAATACTACTTCGGGTTCTGTGTCACCATATCAAGTAGCACAGTATGACAGTACCTTTTTGCAGGGAAGGATACACCCTGTCTTGTCTTTGCAAATGAGTCTTAAAATTTCCAAGCTAAATCTTTAATCCCAGCACTTGAGAGGCAGAGGCAGGCAGATCTCTGAATTCCAGACCAGCTTGGTCTACAGAGGGAAATCCAGGACAGCGAGAACTACTTTGAGAAACCTTAGCATGAAAATACAAAAAAAAAAAAACATTCCCAGCCAAGTGGAACGCATTGATTCTGATCACATGTGGTACCTCTGGCCCACGTCCATTCTTTTTATGTATATATAATATAACCCCACTTTCAACTAAAGGGATGAGCCATGGCATCTGGCTCCTTGAGCTGCTTGCCAGAGGGAGAGGTGAATAATCCACTACCCCTGCAGAGGACAGGAGGCGCCCAGCGGGCAGACGACGCCCTTCCTGTTCTGCTATAGATCACTTGTACAGTTTCATTTAATGAGCTTCCAGAGAAAGTCCAGACTGAGACTGCTATGCCAGGGAGCCTAGAGTCTTCTTGGCTTACTGAAGCAGGGTAGCACATTGTATCACATGGCTTTGCTGTTCCCTACTTAAGACCTTTCCTCACCACTCTGTATGTGTACATCAAAGAAAATACCAGTGACTTAATTCTCGCCTCAAGACCTGCTTTCTAGAGGACCTCAAGTGTTTTATAGATCTGGCAGCCATGCACTCTTAATGGTTTGACCTTACACATGATTGATATACCTGGTCTCTTACTGACTTGATATACCACAAAAACTTGGAGCTTTTGAGAATACCAGTATCAGTTATTTTGACATAATAGTTTATCAAAAATTAAGGTTTCATTTTAGGTTATATTTGCATGACATGGGGTTAAGTTTTAGAATCTTGATTAAGATTATATTCAGTTTAACAACGAGGACAGTTATGACTGCTTGTTCAAGTCCCATGTCCCAGCATAACACCTGGTCATGCATTCTGAACCAACTTCCATATGTTATATAGTGGTCTCCCTTGATTCTGGAGGAAGAAGGGTCATTAGCTCTGAGATAACTTTTTTTTAAAAAAAGCTACAATAAATTCCTTTCTAGGATAGGCTTTTGTGCACCCTGACCAAGGAATATACAGCAGCCCCAGACTCCACCCTCCCAGCTTCCTCTGGGTCACAGCCCCTCCCATCAGTCCAGCCACTGGCAGCTACTGTTACAGTTTTCCTCTTAGCATCTCTAAAATGCTGTGCAGATGAAATTAGGATGTGGACTTCTGAGTGGGGTCTCTTGTTTGGCTCCTGGCTTTAAGGTCTATGTTACAAACTGGACCGGCTGGTCTCTCTTCCCCCTGTTGCTGAGTTGCTCTTGTATATGGTTGTCTCGCACTTTGCTTAATCAACAACCAGTTAAAAGATATTTAGGTTGTCTGTAGGGTTTTTTTTTAATTTTAAATATAAAAATTTTTATATAGCATTTTATGTAAACATCTTTCCTCCCCCCTCCCCTTGGAGTGGAATGCTGCCATGTATGTTAAACTTTATAGTAAATTATCAAACTTTCCCAAACAGTGTGCTATCTTGTATTCTACCAACAAGAAATAGCAAGTGTGTGTGTGTGTGTGTGTGTGTGTGTGTGTGTGTGTGTGTGTGTAAGTGTGTGTGTAAGTGTAAGGTATTCTCAGAAGTCACTGTCTACTTTGGGACTTTTTTTGTTTTAATTGGTTGGTTGGGTTGGGTTTTTGTTGTTGGTTTTTGTTTGTTTATGGCTGGTTGGTTTTGATTGGGGGGTTGGTTTTGGTTGGTTGAGACAGTGTTTCTTTGTGTAGAACTGCCTGCCTGTCTCTGGAGTGCTGGGATTAAAGGCATGTACCACCATACCCAGCTCCACATTGTTTTGCAGGGGATGGGAGTTGTTTGTGTTTGGGACAGGGTGTTTTATTGATACAGAGCTTGCCTGAGTAACCTGACTGGCCAGCCAGTGTCAGAAATCCACTTGTCCCCACCTTCCATCCTGTACCCCCTGAGCTGTCTAACTCAAAATTGAGCTATTTTGAATTAAAAAGATAAGTTGTCTCACTGTGCTTTTTGAAATGATTTTTAAAGATACAATTGATATACATTATAGGTGTTTTAAATTGCTTTAGTATTTGTGGTGGTTTGAATAGGTATGGCCCCATAGACTCTTGTGTTTGAATGCTTGGCCCATAGGGAGTGGCACTGTTAGGATGTGTGGCAGGCAGGCTTTGAGGCCTAGTCCTATGCTCAAGATACACCCAGTGTGTCTGCTGCCTGAAGATCAAGATGTAGAACTCTCAGCTCTTTCTCCAGAAACATGCCTGCAGCACACTGCCATACCGCCATGATGATAATGAACTAAACCTCTCAAACTGTAAGCCAGCCCCAAATAAATGTTTTTCTTTATAAGAGTTGCCATGGTCACAGTGTCTCTTCTCAGAAATAAAATCGAAACTATGTTTGTACATGTGTCTATGTATGAAGCTACAATGAATGTACAGCAAAGCCGGGCAGTGGTGGTGCTCACCTTTAATCCCAGCACTCGGGAGGCAGAGATAGGCAGATTTCTGAGTTCGAGGCCAGCCTGGTCTACAGAGTGAGTTCCAGGACAGCCAGGGCTATACAGAGAAACCCTGTCTTGAAAAACAACAACAAAAAGATGGGCTGGAGAGATGATGGCTCATCGGGTAAGAGCACTGACGTTCTTCCAAAGGTCCTGAGTTCAAATACCAGCAACCCCATGGTGGCTCACTGTGGGGAGCGGGCGCAGCTGCATGGGCCAAAGATAGCGCCTGGCTTTATGCCAAGCCTCGTGACCTCGTTTGTTTATCCCAGTCTCAGTCATGCGCAGTAAAAGCAGCGCACGCAACTCATCGGAGAGATTAGTGCAACATCTCGCGATGCCATTCTATCAGCCAATCTTGCATGTTGCCTGGGATGTGTGTGTTTATGATTGGGTGGTGTGAGGTGACGTGAGTGAATGGGAGTATAAATTGAGGGCAGCCCCAGATGAGGAGACCAGAGGAGACAGACCAGCCAGGGGCCAGAGAGCAGAGGGGCCAGAGACCAGCGCAGCAGCATTAGGCCAAAGAGCAGCAGATGAGGAGAGCAGCACCAGTGTTAGCCAGCCAGCCAGCATAGGAGAGAGCAGAGTGAGTGAGTGAATGGCTGCTATTTGATACCTGAGAGAGAGAGAGAGAGAATGAGAGAGAGAGAGAGAGAGAGAGAGAGAGAAGCAGAATAAAGCTGGTGCAGAGAAAAGGCAAGCTGCTTGAAACCACCTTGGCGTCCTGTGTCGTTTATTCCCACCGTCTCTGTGTGGGTGCGCGGCAGCTCACAACCACCTGTAATTAGATCTGATATCCTCTTCTGGTGTGTCTGAAGTCAACTACAGTGAACTTACATATAATGAACAAATCTTAAAAAAGAAAAAAGAAGTAAATCAAATCTGTAACCCCTTTCCATCCAGTCCTTTAAAAGAATTACTACTGACCTCTTGGGCCACTAAATTTGTTTTGTATAGATGGAGTCCTAGTGTGAACCCTTCATGTGTCTGGCTGTTGTTATAACCTCAGATACCATTCCCCAGAAACTCTGTCTTGTTTGAGATAGCATCTCGCCATGTAACTCTAGCTAGCCTGGAACTTGCTATGTAGACCAGGCTGGCCACAACCTCACAGAGATCCACCTACCTCTGCCTCCTGAGTGCTGGGATTAAAGGTGTGCACACCCAGCTCCAAACTATCCTCTCTCTCTTTTTGAGACAGTCTTTCAGCACTTGGAAATTTGCCCAGTAAACTAGGCTGGCTGGCCAGTGACCCTGGGGCTCCACTGCTTCTGCCTTACTTGAGCTGGAATTACACGCACAAAACACAACTCCAGGACCCCACTCTGCCTTTTTTGTTTTTAATGTGGGTTTTAGGGATCCAACTCAGGTATCTGACTTGCAAGGCAAGCACTTTTTCAATCCCCAGGGTTCACTTCAATTTATTATTTATTTATTTTAGAGATCAGAAGTGATTTTACCTTTATTTCCTTCACTTTAAGCCAGTCATTAAATTTCGCAGTGATTTCTGGGGTGGGGCAGAAGGAAGGCATCATTCAGCATGATGGAGGCTGTGACCTGGCTGGCCTCACTGGGGAAGCTGGAGGAGCACCGACTGCCCTGCTGCCAGGTAGGTGATGTTCCCAGAGTGGCAGGGCTGGTATGCAATGTCCTCAGCAGCTTCCAGCTTCCACAGCTCAATCAGGCCATAGCCTGCTGTGGCCAGGGAGTTGGCGATCAGCTCAGCTAGCTGCCTTGGAGTCACCCTCAGCAGAGATGATGGCTGCCTTCTGCTGCTACAAATCTGGCTCTCTCAGCTTCCTGCTGAGCCACCTGTTTGGCTTCTACTGTCTCTGTGAACTCCTTCCCGAAGGTCAGATGTGTCAGGGACACGTCATCCAGGATGAGCCCAAACGTTGCTGCTCTCTCTGTGAGGTCATTGCTCACCTGCCTGGAGACAGCTCTCGCCGGCTAATCAATTCTCCAGCATCAAATCAAGCCACCACTGACATGAGGATCTCTGTAGTGAGAGACAGCAGCACCTGCTCATCATAGTCCTGGCCGATGTTGGTGTAGATACGAGGAAGCTGGCTGGCCAGCAGCCTGAAGAAGATGCGCAGTGTGATGTTGACTTTGTGCAGGTCTTTGCTACTGGAGAGCAGCTGTCAAAGAAAATTGGCTTCTGTACCCAAGGGATGAGAAAGTGAGTCCCTTCCCCTACCACAATCTCCTGTACTCCATGGAATTGGTCAAAGATGACAGCTGTGTCCAGCATCCACATTCTATAAAGCAGAGTTCACGCGTCCTGCAACTGCTAGCACCAGGCCGACCTTTCCGTGGACTCGAACACAAGCAGCTCCTGCTGCTGCTCACACCTGCTTTCACTCTGACCTCCACATGAATTCTCACTTCAAAACTTTAAAGCAGTAAACTTTTATGAAGTGCTTTTATCATTTTACACAAAGAACTTTAATATATGAAGCTGTGTCCTTCGACACTAGTTTTACATTTCTTCTGTGGAGATAAATCTATTTGTGTAGAATGTCTTTTCTTGAATTTTTACTTCATCCATGACTAAGGTTGAGTCTCTTCATATGGCTTGTTTTATTGTTTTCCTTTGACATGTTTTTGTTGTTGTTGTTGTTAAGTGCTTATAATGTTTTTTTTTTTTTTATTATATGTAAGTACACTGTAGCTGTCCTCAGACACTCCAGAAGAGGGAGCCAGATCTCGTTACGGATGGTTGTTAACTGGGTTTTCTTCATTACCTTTTTGGATGTCAGTCCGTATAGATGCGCACTGTATAGATGTACAGATGGTTAGACTGTACCATCGTGCCAGGCTTATTATGTCATAATGAATGGAAAAATTAAAAGCAAAATAAGGTTGTAGTTCAGTGGTAGAGTGTTTGCCTACTAGCATAAAATTCAGGGTTCCACACACAGTTTGTAAGCCGGCAAGCCAGTTTTCTCAGAATTCTTTTGTTTTTGTTTTTTTGTTTTTCTTTTTCGAGACAGGGCTTCTCTGTATAGCCTCGGCTGTCCTGGAACTCACTCTGTAGACCAGGCTGGCCTCGAACTCAGAAATCCGCCTGCCTCTGCCTCCCGAGTGCTGGGATTAAAGGCATGAGCCACCACTGTTGCCGGAAGTGCTGCTTTCCATTGCCGACCTCCTCCAGTGACTGATTCAGATGGCCCTTTATGGTGTGCTTTCTCCACTGTCCTAATTAGGAGAGCAACACTAGCAGCCTGGCGTTCCCACTTTTCCCCTTGTCTTTACTGTACGCATCACCAGACACCTTCCATGCTATGCAAACAAAATATTGATAAAAGACAAACTCCAACCAAGGAAAATAGAAAACAAGTATGGCACATTTGGTCTGCCTGGGAGGCTCAAGGACCACACACGACCTTCCTAGATATAAAGATCAACTTTTTTAGCTAAGTCCAGGATGCGAGTCGCTGAGGAAGGCTCTGGGGTCCAGGGGTGCTTCCAGTGACTGGTGGGAGCAAAGTGAAAACTGATCGTGGGTTCTCCTGTAATGGGAAAAGTGTGCTCACTTTACTCAGGTTAATACTTGATTTTTTTTTTTTTTTCCGAGACAGGGTTCTCTGTGTATCCCTGGCTGTCCTGGAACTCACTCTGTAGACCAGGCTGTCCTTGAACTCAGAAATCTGCCCTCCTCTGCCTCCCTTGCCTGCCTCTAGGATTAAAGGCGTGCGCCACCACGCCCGGCTAGGTTAATACTTTTCTTATCACCGTAAGAAAGTGATGAACATCTATCATAAACCTTCAGTAGACTTTACAACCTGACCTCAACTTCCAGTCTCCACCCATGGATCTCTCCCGCAGGAAGGTTCCAACTAGACTTTGTTCGCACATTCTGCCCTCCCAGGGAGGAGTCAGCGGAAGGAAGCACTCTCCCGATGTTGACCTCTACTTGGGCGGAGACAGCGCTTCTGGGCGTGGAGGGGTTTGCTTCCGGGGAATGATCTAAGCTGCGTGGAAAAATGAAAGTGGGTTCCGCCCAGCCGGAGCCTCAGCTCTTTCCCTGCGGACAGTTTTGCGGGCTAAGTACGCGTGCCTTTGCCCGTGTTTGTCCCGAGCCCTCCCAGGACGCGGGTGGAGAGCCACATGGTCTCAGGAGCGCGGCTCGGGACAGAAGGCCGCTCCGCTGCGCGCGCCGGGGCGCCCCCTGCAGGCGATGCCCGAGGCTGAGGCTGGAGGAGCCGCGTGCAGACCGCACAGCCACAGCCAGGCCCAGCGCTGGGAGGGAGGCTCGGCTGAGAGTCGTCCCCACCCCTGGGTTTACCCGGGCCAGCGAGCAGCCTTGACAGGAGGGACCCAGGCAGGAAGCCCTGAGGGCAGTAGGGACGCCCTTTTGGAAAGCCTGACCAGCCTAAGCTCCTGAGGGCAGGCCATGCCATCCGGGTTGGAGAGGAGTCAGGCAGGGTCCAGACTCTACATGCTGGTCCCAGTGACATAAAGTTAGTGCTTTAGCTTCAGCCTGACTTCCTCCTGAAGGACCCCGTGACCACTGGGATAGGCTAGAATTGGTATATTGGTGGCCTGATATTGTGTATCAGGAAACTATTTACAAATCTTCCAGCAAATCAGAAATGAACACTTGACTTTGGTATTTGTTCTCTTCAATATTTTTTCTTCGTGTACAGGTTTTTAAAAACACTATAGTTAGTGCTCCATGGCTGTAGTCCCAAGCATTTGGGAGGGAGAAACGAAGCGTGTTGAGTTCCAGGCCAGCCTGAGCTACATGATAAAACCTTCACAAAATCCAAAGAATTACAACAATAAAATAGTTGACACTTTTGGATCACCTTTAAGCGACCAAAAGCTTTCTTTTTTGCTTAATAAGTTCTCTCTGTTTTGCTTAAATGAGAGAAAAATTCCACGGTTTTTTGATATGCTTTTGTGGTTCACACATTTTGCATTCGTGTGATTTAATTTGAAGCCTTTTCAGTTTTCATTACTATCAGCATTACAGGTTTGGTCTGGGGGGGATGGGAAGGCAGTCTGGGGATTGAATAAGGGGCTTTGTGTAAGTGCACATCTGCAGAGCCAACGTTGGGTGAGCCTGCATTGGTGGTTCTCAACCTGTGGGTTGTGACCCTTCTATGGTTAAAAGATCCTTTCAGAGAGCCCACCTAAGACTATGAGAAAACACATTTTTACATTTTGATTCATAACAATAGGAAAATTACAGTCATGGTGTAGTACCAACATAAATTTATGGTTGGGGGTCACCACAACATGAGGAACTGAAGGGTCACAGCAGTAGGAAGGTGAGAAACTGTGGATTAGATGTTGGGCTGCAGGCTGGTCCCTATCTATGAAGCTGTAACCCTAGCTGTATGATACAGATTTCACTATCTGGGCTGTGTCATAATAGACAGGTCACATGAATCTTAGGCACACGTTAGTGCTGATGGTCAATACTGAAAAAAAGTTCCTCTTGCAAACAATAAACCTACTAGGCCCACAGTGTTTTGGACAGAGAAGCCCTCGAGTAATTGAGAAATGTGTTTGTCCTTATGTCTAACTTAGCTATATGACAGGGTTCCTCTTGTGAGCCAGTACTGACTGTTAATTTCCAGGACACCTTGTTGGCCAGGGACTTTTCCAGCGTTCAGCCTGCACACCTCGGAACCCTTGTTTTGCCAGGGCCATCCACACCCATCCTCTATCATAGCTGGCACTCAGCTTCCCAGCTAAAGGCACACCTGGCCTCCCACACGTGCATCTGGAACAGGATGTCCGCACTACTCGGCTATGTGTGAGTCCTGTATAACCAGGCCCTGCTGGTGTTAGTCACTCCAAAGATGGTCCAGCCTCAGCAGCAGCCCTGCCTCTCTCCCATCCCAGCTCAGGAGACCAACCTTTCTGAGGTGTAAGCTCTGGGTGTCCTTTCTGAAAAACCTCACTACTTCCATCCTGACATCTCAGCATCTTCTCTGGTCCTTGTTTCAACTATGAGGGTTACCCATTCTCCCCTGGCTTCAGAACTCCCTCAAAAAACCTGCTATAGCTTCTCCACCTCTTTCAGAGAACCTGCTTGCCAGGCTACAGTGGGCCTGAGTTAAAAAATGGGGATAGCACAGTTCTCATTGGCCTTCAGGTCAGAGTCTGGGGCAAAGGTAGAGAGCCTCCCTTCCACAGAGTTAGTCAGTAAAGAAAGCTGTCCTTGCTTGTCTTAGGGAAGCAACAGCTACGCTACCTGATATGAGAAGCATGATGCGCAAGCTCAGAGTAGCCCGTAGAACTCATGTAGCTGTCCCTGTCCAGGACCCACCATCTGGATGGCAGCATAGTTGGGGGTGAAAAAGGACAGGATGGCTGAGTGAAGGCTGATGGAGGAGGAGGAGGAGGAGGAGCAGGAGAGCAATGTGGGAAACCTTAGGATGCATTTTATCAGGACCAGGAACAGCACAGACAGAAAAGTTCGGAGGTAAGGACTACATCCACTCCAGTAGCAACCCACGTGACAGGCTGAAAAGTATAGGCGAGGTCCCAGGGCAAAAAGCTCATGGAAACTTAGTCTCCTTGAATTGTGGCATCCTGTATAAAGAATCCTCCAACGTCCTTGCTTTAGTTGGTAAACAGATCTGTGTGCTTTCCCCTAATACTGCTTCATTATAGTGCTACTAAAAATTCATATTTTAACATATAGCCAAGTTAGATTCTAGGCAGTCCTTGATCCAACCTTGAGCATGAATAGCTAAGTCACTGCCCTACAAAGGAATTCAGCACTATCTAGGAACAAGGAAGTTTGCGGTTTGAGGGGGAACCAGACTAGATACTTAGAACTATAGCTAACTGAGTTACACCCAGATACAAGTACTTACAATTGTCTAAGGAGAAGGTGGACTATACAATAGTCTACAATAGGAACTAGGGCTTCTAAGATTAAGTGGACCTTAGGTGGAGTTGGTTTTGATCCCAGTTGTTTAACATCGAATTTTATCCCAGTTGGTTCCTGCGGGTCCTTTCTGTGTCTGCATTCCTTTGTTTTAAGAATCTAGTAACCTCTAGTAACCTCATTGTATCCTGCCAGTGTGTCACCTAACTTTCCTATGTATAAAAGTCTGATGCTCAATTTGACACATTACATTCAGATCCACATTCCCTTGTGTCGGTGTCTGTTTTCACTCGCCGAAACTTTGCCCACTTCCTCAAGAGAACTCGACCCACGCAGACAAGGCATCCAGAGGGTCTGCGGCAGACCTTCTTGCTGTAGGAGGAACTGACATCAGGCCACTCTGAGCAGTTACGTGCAAGGACTGGGCTGACTTCCAAAAAGAGCAGAGAGATGCTGCAGCATGAGGGGAGTAGTAAGCAGGGTGGCAGGCCGCCCCTGAGGGTGAAGCAGATGGACAACCACATCCGATTTTTCTCTAAAAATTATTAGCCCAGAGTTCAGCGGTGAATGGACACGACTGACCTGCTGTCGGGCCTCTGACCCTGTGATTTATGATTAACAAATATCCAGGAACTAGCTAATGAAGTGCCAGCTCAGATCTGCTCACCAGCTGTGAGGCAGCCCTAGACTGATCTCTACTGAATTCCACCAGAAGCTGATGCCATTCCAGACACTCTTGCTTGTGTAGTATCAGGGAAGAAGACAGGTAAAAGTACAGTGCTGTGGGAAGGGTGCCAGTGTGGCCTGGAGTCCTATGGGAAGGGTGCCAGTGTGGCCTGGAGTCCTAGAACCTAGCTGGGGCTTCAAGAATGGGGTTGGAGGAGGGGCTGTAGAGAATGGTTTGTTGGGTTTTTTTCTTTTCTTTTTTTCTTTGAGACAGGGTTTCTCTGTGTAGCCCTGGCTGTCCTGGAACTCACTCTGTAGACCAGGCTGGCCTTGAACTCAGAAATCTGCCTGCCTCTGCCTCTGCCTCCCGAGTGCTGGGATTAAAGGCATGTGCCACTACTGCCCAGCAGTTTGTTGGTTTTTTACAAACTCTGTAATTTAAGCTTTTATAAACCTTGGGAAGGAGATTATGCACAATTACACACTAGGGAACACAGAATGCCAACAATATATAGTCCACAGACAATAAACAAAAGCTTGGTCCATGGAATCTGTCTGCGGCACGGTGCTCTGTTTATGTGTCAAAAGATGCAGAAAGCTTCTACTAGGATGAAGAGGGATGTAGTCAGGTGTTACTGAACAGACATTCTCCCAGTTAAGTGTCCTGCTTCCCCTCTGGTGACAGCAGAAAGACACAGCCTCCAGCAGGGCTGACATGGGTCTGGGGAGGTTGGGGGGGAGGGCAGAGGACTCACATAGCTTCTCTTCTGTAGGACTCAGGGAAAGGGTGCCGGCAAGTGAATGCCGGGATTTGAGACCCAGAAGTCTCCCATGGTTCCTTATCACATCCGACAGTACCAGGACAGCGACCACAAAAGAGTCGTGGATGTGTTCACCAAGGGTGCAGAAGAGTACATCCCCTCCACCTTTCGCCATGTGCTGCTGCTGCCCCGAACCCTCCTGCTCTTACTTGGGGTGCCCCTCGCCCTGGTCCTGGTGTCTGGCTCCTGGCTGCTGGCTGTTATATGCATCTTCTTTCTGCTCCTACTCCTGCGGCTCCTTGCCGGACAGCCCTGGAAGGAGTATGTGGCCCTGTGTTTGCAGACAGACATGGCTGACATCACCAAATCTTACCTGAATGCACATGGTGCCTGCTTCTGGGTGGCTGAGTCTGGGGGGCGGGTGGTGGGCACAGTGGGTGGTCTGCCCGTCAAGGACCCTCCATCAGGGAGGAAGCAGCTGCAGCTCTTTCACCTGTCTGTGTCCTCACAGCATCGAGGACAGGGGATAGCGAAAGCACTGACCAGAACTGTCCTCCAGTTTGCAAGGGACCAGGGCTACAGTGATGTTGTCCTTGAGACCAGCACCTTGCAGCAAGGTGCTGTGACTCTCTACCTGGGCATGGGCTTCCAGAAGACAGGCCAGTACTTCAAGAGTATGTCCTGGAGGTTAGTGGATATTTGTTTTATTCAACTAAAGTACTCCTTCCCTTCTGCCTAGGAAGGGGGGCTGTGACCTATGCTCCTGTGCAGCAAGCACACTTCTCTGCACTCTGCTACAGGAACCAGTGAACCCCTTCATGTCAGTGTGATTAACAATAAAAGCTTGTTGGTGCACACCAGATTCTAATGCATGTGATGGCTGAGGCGGGTTTATGGGCTCTGCCACACTCTGGGTTTCTGGCACGCCTGTTTTACTGAGCCCAACATCACTGTTGCATTATGAAAAAATGCAAAATACTACTGTATGTATTTCACTTGCAAGTTGGTGAACCAGAAGTTTCTACATGGCTGGAGGGAATATCTCACCTAGTTCACCTGTGCAAACACCTAAGTTGGCTGAAGTGCCAGATGTCTGTGTGACTAGTAGTTCCAGCAGGCCAGCTGGGCAAGGATCAAGAGCTTTGAGAGCAGCCAAAGTTATGGCAAAGGAGAAAGAAACAAAGGTATCACCTGCAGAACATTCAACACTTGGAGACAAACATAGACTGTGCTTACAAGATCTGAAGAGTCACAGACCAGAGCTGGGTGTAGAACTGAGAAGAGGACCAGCAGAGGTAGTTTTTGTCATGGCAGAGGAGTAGGAAATCAGTGAGACTAAAGTAAAGACTGATTCTATGGGGAATATGACTCAGGATGCCCAGTCTTGTAGAGCTGTTGTTGTGGGCTCACAGGCCAGCATCACTTTAAGTAGGCCTGACATGCAGCTCTGCATTTCTAAAAGGACATGGGGATGGAAGCACCCTACAGCTGGCACTCCTGGAATTCAGGCTCTGTCAGGAGCCATAATGGGACAAGCTAATAACTAGCAGCTGATCGTCCTGAGATGGCCTGCTTCGGATGATTATATAATCTGTGACAGGTTCACCCTTTTAAGCAAAGCTGTAAGGGATTCATTTTAGAAAAGATTCCTGCTATTAGTATGTTTTCCCTGTTATTATTAAACATATGTTAACTATCACTAAGTAATAGCACACCCCTTTGGAGCAGCTCTCTGCAGATCCACAAATATGTACTATCTTTTAGTGATGCTACATAGACAAATACATGACTTGTCTTAATTATGATCCTATAAGAATTCCTAAAAATATATCTGTGATTATTAAGTTTTTTTATAGTGGGACTGCTAGCAGGATGAAAGTTAGAGCCGAGCAGCTCCTGCTGAGATAGTCAAAGGCTATTTACTGAATCCTTTGCTGTCTGAGGAAGACGTGCTAAGTGGCAGAAACTGCAGTTTCTGGCCTCAGAGGATCATAGAAGGCAGGTCAGCTACAATAGCATAGTAACTTAGACTAAGATAAGTAAACTTTTTATTATTATACAGTAACCCTAAATATCTTTTTTTTTTTTTTTTTTTTTTTTTTTGGTTTTTCGAGACAGGGTTTCTCTGAGTAGCCCTGGCTGTCCTGGAACTCACTCTGTAGACCAGGCTGGCCTCGAACTCAGAAATCCGCCTGCCTCTGCCTCCCAAGTGCTGGGATTAAAGGCGTGCGCCACCACGCCCGGCATTTTTTTTTTTAACCCTAAATATCTTGTAACACCAAGTCTTATCCCCAAATTGTAAGGCAAAGTCTTACCCTCTGCCCCCGACACTCTTGCCCCTCTGCTTCCTCAGAAAGAACCGACAAGAAAGAACCCTCCCCCCATTGGAGCTGGCCCCCAGCAAGGCTGGATCTAGCCTGAGTTCAAAGGCTTAGGAACTCCAGAATTCAGGTGGTTTGTGCATGACTGTGTCATCTTGCAAACCTCTGACACAAGGCTGTGATGCGACATGGTGCTGTGCTTATATATGCAAGGCTGTCCCTCCTTCTCAGTTAGTTCCTCTGTAATATGGGATACTATTAGAGGTATGGGGTATTTTGCTCTCTTCCACCCTAGGCTAGAGACTTCTGATCACAGAGATCCAGGTACCCCTAAGTCCACAATTTGTGACACTTGGGCATTACTGGGGGTCCTGTTTCATCCTGGCATCACCTCTGATACAGCTTATCTCCAGAGGGGTCAGTCAAGTCAAACCTGGCCACTGACCAATTCCAACCACACAGAGACCCCTTGCTATGCCACTCTAAATAAAAGTGACTTGGTTACTAGGACTATATCCGTCACCCTTTCTTGCCATGGGGCTCTCCTTGACTCTGGCTGGCGTTGGTGGTCACCGCAGTATGTTTCTGTCTGTCATCACCAAGGTCAGCCTTCTCGGACTTCTGTGAGACCTTTCCCATCACACTAAGCCCAGCCTAGGAGTCTGCATCCCTTGAGCTAACATTCCAGCTGCACACTCAATGTGGGGTCCCTGTGACAGCCCATATGAGGCAGGGACACTGAGAACATGCACCTCCCCCCCGCCACACACACACATAATAGTGAGAAGAGGAATCAAGATCTCTTACATTTTGAGCAAGTGTGCAAGAGCCACTTATTCTTTGTTCTGTATCATCCTCTGCCTCACTCACCTCCATGGAACAGGCTTGTCTGAACACTCAAGAGGTGTGAGTCTGAAAGGAATTTGGGGTATGGGGTATGTCGTAGTTAGGGTTTGACTGCTGCAAACAGACACAATAACCAAGGCAACTCTTATAAGGACAACATTTAATTGGGCTGGCTTACAGGTTCAGAGGTTCAGTCCATTATCATCAAGGCAGGAACATGGCAGTGTCCAGGTAGGATGGTGCAGGGGGAGCTGAGAGTTCTACATCTTCATCTGAAGGCCGCTAAGAGAAGCCTGGCTCCCACATGGCTAAGAAGAGGGAGGTCTCTTAAAGCCCATGCCCACAATGGCACATTTCCGCCAAGGTCTTACCAACTCCAAAAAGGCCTCCGAATAGTGCCACTCCCTGGGCCAAGCATATTCAAACTAGCACAGGGTTCCTAGAGAACAACCCCAGAACTGCACTATGAGAGAGCACCTGGCTTTGCAGACTAGCTCTAGAGGGGACTGAAGGGGCAGAACTGACTGTGCTTGTGGGAGAACAAGGAGTCACCATTTTTGAACTTGTATGAATGAAAAGAGGTGATCAATACCTGTCACTCCCAATTGGACGCATTTAGGCATCTCTGCCCTCCCCAGAGCTTCTGACCAGCTGCGCAGTAACTGAGAAGCCCAGGCTGAGAAGCCCCAGCAGAGGGCTCTAAAGCACTGCTGTGGGTTTCCCTCGGATCCCTTCTGCCTTCAAGAAACAAAATGTTTCCTTCTCCTGTACTGAGCCAGTGAGCTTTAGGGTTTGACTGTCACTATACCCTAACCAACTCTGGAGTCTACAGTCTCATCTCCAGGGCTGCCCACTGCTTGTTCAAGTCAAGGCTTACTGGACAGAGACCATTCACTATGTACCTGTCCTCTGCGGCTACTTTCTGACTACAAAGGTGGTATTGAGTAATTGCAACAGGAACCAGACAGCCTTTGAGGAGCAAAGTACTTATCTGGCTCTTCACAGAGCTTTGCTAACCCTTGACCAAGCCTAATTCGATGGATACAATCCAATTCAAGATAAAGTGAGGGGGGAAAGGAACCATCAAACATGGTTTTATACTAGTTTCCTGGGCTAGTCAGCTAATACTGCTATACTCTTAGCTGCCTCTTGTATAAAGTGGGCAGAAAGACATTTCTACCTAAAAAGTGGCTAAGAGAGTTAAATGAATTGCTATTTACTTATTGAGATAGGATTTGACATAGTACTTTAGGCTGATCTGGAACTTGTGGCATATCCCAAGCTGACCTCAAACTTTCCGCTTTCTCCTGCCTCAGCCTCCTGATCAGTGGACTGTAATGCATCACCACACCTGGCTTAGAGTTAAATTCTTTGCATAAGATGCTCAGGATCCAGAGCTTAAAGGGCAATGTGGAAGTACAAGGTGGGTGACAAATGACAGAAGGATTACTGAGGACGAGCCTTGAGCACTGTGGCCTTCTCTAGGTGCTTATACTTTTTATTCCAATTGTATAAAAATGAAATGTCCTAAAATAAAAACAGAAGACTAGATGACAATGACAGAACCAGTGACAGAGGTTAACTTTAAGAAGTAAAAAAAGTAGGGCTGGTAGTGGTATCTTCTTCCCCTTTCCTGTGATGAATATGTTAATTTATAACCAGGAAAGAAAAGCTAGTGATTTACTCTGCGATTTTCTGTTGACATTTTAAATATCTTATAAAACATCCTTTGTTGACATTCTACAAATGATACCATCCAATAACGTCCCAATCCTCTCTTCTTGTGACGACAGTTTATATATCTGTAAAAGTGAATGACAATCTATGAATGCTATGTCCACGTGCTGCTATTACATAAACAAGTATATGTGGCTTTATCATTTCACTGTGGCATTAATGATTTGAAATCACAAATACGTTTAAAGTATTCAAAGTTGTTGGCAATTTGTCACTAATGTCAAATATTCTTTTGAAGTGTAGTTATTAATATAAAAAACCCAAGTTGCCTGAGCATGTAAACCATATTTGTATTAATTTTAAGAGTCCAAATATAGCAATTAACTTCCTAAAGCCATTTAATATTGAAAGAGATCTCTTCTCCTAGTTTTTATTCCGCATCTGAATTTTCATTCATAAATACTTTCCAAGAATTTGTAAAATTATGTTACTATTTCTAAAGCTTTTTAAAATTTTTACTTGTATGGATGTTTTGCCTGTAGTATGTATACTACATGTGTGCAGTTCCCATGATGGCCAGAAGAAGACATTGGATTCCTCGAGAAGTGGAGGCAGAGATGGCTATAAGCATTCCAGGAATCAGCCCTGGGCACTTGGGAAGGACAGCAAGTGCTCTCAACCATTCAGTCATCTTCCAGCCTGCACTAGTACTTAAAAGTTCAAAAGGTATTGGGAATAAGAGAGGCGGCAGATATGAGAAGAGCAGTAACAGGATTTGTATTAATGTAATGAGTCCTAGTAGCATGTATGCTAACTAAAATGTTAATCGTTCAAAATTCATACCACAGTGATGATCAACAGTGCCAGCTGAGTTCATCTACTGAACTCTTCAGAATGTGCACTACAAACCTTCTTGACTTCTGAGAGCCTTGTTATTTCTGGAAGACTTTCCAAAGGCACCTGCTGGCCTTCCACTTGAGATATTAGGTGTTCCTGAGGTACGTGTTTGCTTCCATCTTCAATGTAAACAATCAGAACTGAAGTGTTACTTTCTGAGATGCCAAATTTCTTCAAAGCCTCTGAAATCTATGAAAAAGAAACAAAGACAATGTGGCAGCGTCATGTCTGGACTTTGTGCTGCCCGGCTCAGTCAGCCTCTGTTTCCCAGTGCTCCTCCCCTAATGATCCCTTTCCAGCACCTTCTACTGCTGTCCCTGCTTATACTTGCACTTTGCTCCTCTGGATCAAGTCCAGACTTTCTGGCTTTGCACACAAACACCTCTACCTGTCTCCAGGTGACCGTTCCAGTCCTCGGTTTGTTGTCATTTATCTTAGGGTACTAAGTTTTGTCTTGTTCATTATCATGATTTTATTTGGTTTTTCTGTACCCAGAGCTGTGTCTCAAATAAGAATGTTTTCAATTATTTCCAATGATTCTGTTAATGAGTTATGAAGTCATGTTGACTGATTTTATAAACTTTGTAACCAAGTGTGGTTTAACTCATGCCAAAGACTTCTTAAGTTTTCCCTTTGATATTAGTAGCTGGTTATTAACAGCAATAATACCAACATTCCATCACCAGAGTGCAGACATCATTTCCATGTGTCACACACAGAATGTCATCATTACCTCAATAGCTTTCATTTAAACAGCACTCTTGGGCTGGGGAGATGGCTCAGTGGGTAAAGCACTTGCTACACAAGTGTTCATTCAATTCCCTAGCACCTATGTACAGCCAGGCACAGCAGCAATCATCTGTAATCCCAGTGTTCCTACAGCAAGATAGGAGGTGGAGACGGAAGAACCCAGGAACCTGCAGGCCAGATAACTTGGTGTATACCACGGCACCTGCAGGCCAGATAACTTGGTGTATACCATGGCACCTGCAGGCCAGATAACTTGGTGTATACCACGGCACCTGCAGGCCAGATAACTTAGTGTATACCATGGCAAAAAACAAAGAGACCGTATCTAGAACAAAGTACAAGGTAAGGACCAACACCTGAGGTCATTTCTGAGCAGGTGTCACAGAAAGTGCCTAGTATTGACTATGAAAACATAACTATTTTGGCTTAGTACTAACAGCTTACTTGGAGAAACCTAGCCCTCAGTGTCACACTGGAGCGGGGTCTGGGCAGGCACAGAGGACAAGGCCAACAGAAATAAAGTCAGTCGCCACATTACATTATTATTTGGGGAGAGGTTGAAGATAATTTCAGTAGACAGAGTTCTTGTCTTCTTTTTTCCCAGTTTGTGTAGATGGACGGCTTTGTTTGCTGCCACAAGTATCTGAAATGGATCGACAATCTACCAGGGAGAATACAAAGGTTAGCACAGAAAAATCAGGAGTGTCCCTAACCTTGTGCCTGCCTGAGGTAACTTTAGTCCTGCTGTTTATCTGATCATGATTCTTATGGGCTGTATTTAAAAACTATGACTTCAAGGGCTGTTGCAACACAAAAAATTTACATAACTTTAAAGCTACATGATTCTTGTAGGTGGATACAGAATAGGCCACAACCTAAACTTCAACAGCATTGTTTTCTTCAATCTCCACATACTCAATGAAATCAGCTACTCATAGAACAGATGTGGTAACCCGATAAAGATGGTGGGGGTTCAATCCCAGCCCTGTTGCTTACTATGTGGGAACCAGGCAAGTTGCTAACTTAACACAGGGAGCTAATGCACAGCATTGCAGGACTGTTGGGATATGCACAACGCAAAGAACAAGAGGGCACTTCTTCCTAAGTCACAGTTAAGTGGGACCCTGGTGCCTTAATGCATGCTCTTAACCACTCTGCCATTGTGTTGGCTTGAATGAGAATGGCCCCCAGAGGTGCATATACTTGACTGTTTGGTTCTCAGTTGGTGGGTTGTTTAGAAAGGACTGGAAAGTCTGCTGGCTAGATTTCATGTCAACTTGATACAAGCTGGGGTCACTGGAGAGGAGGAAGCCTCAAATGAGAAAATGCCTCAATAAGATCAAGCTATATATAGGCAGGCTTATAGAGCATTTACTTAACTAGTGATTGATGTGACAAGGTCCAGGACAGTATGGGTGGGACTACCCCTCGGCTGGTGGTCCTGGGTTGTATAAGAAAGCAGGCTGAGCAAGCCATGGGAAGCAAGTGAGTAAACACTCTTGTCCATGGCCATCAACTCCTGCTTCCATGTTCCTGCCCTGCTTGAGTTCCTGTCCTGACTTCCTTTGGTTTGTTTAATGAACAGTGATATGGAAATGTAAGCCAAATAAATAAATTCCTTTCCAAGTTGCTTTGGTTGTGGTGTTTCATAGCAATTGAATCCTAAGACAGAAGTTGGTAGTAGGACAGTGGAATGCTGCTGTGAAGGACCTGGCCATGTTGTTTTTGGGGAGGATTGTGGTGACTTTTGGGATAGAAGTCACACATGGTGTTGCGAGTTCAGTGAGCTGCTCTGTAGGAGTTTGGGGAAAGCATGGCAGACAATGAAGGCCTGGTTTGTGAAGTTTTGGAGGGAAGCAAAGACTCCACAGGGCTTTTTATATGAAGAATCTGCTGTATCTGATCAGCTGGGATTGAAGAGTCAGCCATAATTAATAAGAAACCAGCACCATTGAGAAGAAATCTTTGAGTTACAGGGATAACTAATGCTGGTTAGCTGGAACTGAGAAATTATAGTGATTAAGAAGACACCAGTATCACTTCTTAGAAGTGTTTCTTGAGAGCACACAGAAGCTGTGTTCCATAGGAAGTCAAGGTTGTACCTTATGCTGACAGTTGAACTTGGCAAGTTTAAGAGTGACCCAGATGGTACTGGTTTTGGAGGCATGAAGGGATCATGGAGAGTAGCTGAGGTTTGGCACTGAGAGAGGCTAGAAAAGGCCATTGGTGAAGGTGTGGCCTAGTTGCAGGAGATCCTGTCATTTTGGAGATGCCAGTATATAGCAGCAGCAGTGGAATAGAGGCTGTCTAAACTTAGAAGACAAGTTGTGTATGCTACAGAAGGCAGAGCTGGAGTAATGCAAGCCCTATGAAGGAGCTCAGAAGATCATGAGTGGATCCCAGATACTGGACATTGTGTTGTTTACACAGATGGAATTTGATTTTGCTTTGACTGTGACTGTGTCTTGGTTCTTCTCTCTTGAAGTATTTATTTTTTATTTTATAGGAGACCTATTTTATAAGAAGTTGAGAGAGCTTCCTTTTTCCATGTCCTTTATATAGGCTTCCAAGAAGGAGTGGCCCAGATTAGAGGTGGATCTTATGATCTCAAAGGATCTAGATTAAAGATGTGTCGTCCCACCTCAAAGATCTACATTAGAAGTGGATCTTCCCACTTCAGATGACTCAATTAAGCAAAGATCCCCTCACAGGTATGCCTAGCCATTTGGGGGCTTTAGTTCACTCCAGACGTCGTCAGGTTGAGATCTAAGAGCCATCATAGGAGATGTGGCCTTGTTGAAGGAGGTGTGTCACTGGAGATAGGCTTTGAGGATTCACTGATGCCACTGGGGTGTGAGGTGTCCCTGGGAATGGGCTTTTGAAACCCCAAAGGCCACAATAGGCCCAGTTCTCCATTTTGTGGACCAGATGTAAGCTCTTACTATTGCCCTAGTGACCTACCTGCCTGCCGCCTGCCCGCTGTCACATGCCCCACTATCATGGTCATGGACTAGCCTCTGAAACTGTAAGCAGCCTCCAGTTATGTGCTTTCTTTTGTAAGCTGCCCTGGGTATGGTGACTCTTTACAGCAACACAACAGTAACTAAGACAGTAGGCTGCTTCTGCAGACTTCATGTATGAGAAGCACAAAACTCAGGCATCTGTCAGAACACACATGTGCTCACAGCTAGGCCATAGCCCTTCCTAAGACAGGATACAGCATTTTAGACTCTATTTATTATTTTAAAACACCAAAGTGTGACTTAGGCAAACACTTTTTACCTAAATATAAAAGAATTATAAGGTAAAATAAGCATATTCTTAAATGTCTTCCATGGTTAATTAATTCCCATATTTTGTACTCACCACATTGGGGTTTATCAATGAACCATCAATAGATCCTTCCATAGCCTTTTTTTTCAAGTCTCCTGCATTTTTTACATCTTTAAATAACAGAAGGGTCACCCTGCATTCAGGAAACAAGTCCAGCTGCTGTGATAACTGCATTTCAGAGACAAGAAGGACTCTCCTGGACAAAAACAAGAGATCATCAGGTTCTTATATGTAAAAGAATGTCTCCATCTTTTCCACCCAGTTTCTCCTTGTCTGTCTTTCTCATCTGACTGTCTTACTGTCCTATAACTTGCTCTGTAGTTCCATCCTCCTGCCTCTGCCCCACAAGCCCTAGAAGACTGCATATGAAACACACTCAGATGTAACCATCTTAACAAAACCCCTGTTTCTTCTCTAGCTTTATTTCTATTGCTGTGATGAAACATTCTGACCAGAAGCACCTTAGGGGAGAAAAGGGCTTATTTGGCTTATAATTACAGGAACTCAAAACCACAAAGGAACATTGTCTGCTCACTCAGCTGCTGGTTTCTGCTTAACTGTATTTTTAGTACAGTCTAGGATCACTTGCCCAGGGAATGGTGCTGCCCATAGTGGGCTAAGCCCTTCTACATCACAACAATTAAGAGTCAAGGAAGCCCATCATAGATAGATCAATGGGTCAATCTACACAATCCCTCAATTAAGAGTCCCTTCTCAGGTAACTCTGTTTTTTGTTTTGTTTTGTATTGTTTTGTTTTGTATTGTTTTGTTTTTTTTGTTGTTGTTTTTGTTTGTTTTTCGAGACAAGGTTTCTCTGTATAGCCCTGGCTGTTCTGGAACTCACTTTGTAGACCAGGCCTCAGGTAACTCTGAAGACTATGTCGGGCTCCTAAAGTAGAAAAGTCCATTTCCAGAGCATCTTTGGCATCTTTATAAGGTGTGTTTCTAACTGTGCTGAGCTGTTTCTAGTTCTCCCATTTCCAGGGAAAGGCCAAAGGAAGTGGCTGGTGCCCTGCTTGGAAATATGGGAAGCTTCTGTGCATGGTCCAGAGACTCCTCTCCTCAGAGACAACCAAATGCAGAATGCCAGGAAATCACAGATCACAGACTACCTACAGCAGTAATGAGACCTTAATTTACCATATCCTTCTAGTCTATTTTATTTATACTTTAATAAAGCCCAGCCACAACATTAGGAAAAATAATTTAACATACTCAAATACCATACCTTACTCAGACATATATTTCAACATGGAATTGACCAAGAGCATATAATTGTTAAATAATTCTCAGCAGCTGTGCTGGCTCCCATCTACAATATAAAGGAAGTATGGGGTTGTGCTCAGCATAAGGCCTCACCTATTGTGAATGATGCCCTGGGTACAGCAGTCATGCTATACATTACAGAAAAATAAATACACTTTAAGAACAATTTCAACCATCAGTTTTCTTTGTAATGATGGACACAGAAGTTAGGGCCTTTCCAAGGCTAAGCACACTCTACTGTTGAGTGACATCTCCAGCACCAACGTCTTACTGATCTTTCTTTGGTTTAGCCAGTCTGCTAGGTTCTAGTCATCTTTTCTATCTATCAGATCCATTTCTAGTTTTCTTTCTTGAGGAACTAATTGGAAGTTTGATGATGATAAAATAAGATGTCCTTTTTATCATCTTGAAAGGTTAAGAACAGCTTATTCAACCAATGGCAAGGTTTGCTGTGACTAAATAGGGCTAAAAGTTGTCATGTTCAGAGGGAGTGGGCATGTCTGACTCTTCCGGCTGTTCTCAGGACCTTTTTCCTCTTACTGGGTCCTACTGGTTGCCTTGCCCAGCCTTGATGGGAGAGTTTCTGCCTCGTTTTATTGTGTCTTGTTGTGTCATGTTCAGGTGATGTCCCTGGGAAGCCTTTTCTTTTCTAAATGGAGGTGGGAGGGACTGGATCTATGGGAGAGGGGAGGTGGGGGAGGGCTGGAAGGAGTGGAAGCTTTGGTCAGGATATCTTGTATGAGAAAAGAATACATTTTAAAACTTTTTTTTTAAGTTGTTATGTGGGGGCTGGAGAGATGGCTCAGCAGTAAGAGCACTGACTGCTCTTCCAGAGGTCCTGAGTTCAATTCCCAGCAACCACATGGCGGCTCACAACCATCTGTAATGGAATCCGATGCCCTCTTCTGGTGTGTCTGAAGACAGCTACAGTGTACTCATATAAGTAAAATAAATATTAAAAAATATTTTTTAAACAGTTCTCATGTTGACAGAGACAATGGCTTAATGATCAATCACTCTTCAAGCATGTACAAAGGTATGCTCAATTTTCAGCAAAACAGTCTCAGCGCCCAAACAAAACAAAATCAGTGTTGTAGTGTTGATTTGCCAAAGCAGTAATAACCACAGAGTTGAAAAACAAATAAAAGGTGACTAAATGTGTCACTTAAATCTTGTGGGAGTCTCATGCTCTGAGCCAGGCTGGCCTGGAACCTGCAGACCCACTGCTGCCCACACCAGCAATACGGTCACAGCTCGTTCCACCATGCTCAGCCTACTCTCAGCCTAACTGAGGAGGTTTTGGAAAAGCTCCTCATGGGATTGGAGAGACGGCTGAGCACTTTTGAGTATTTGCTATTCTTCACCTGAGTTTGGTTCTTAGACTGATCTCAGGAGGCTAACAGCCACTCCTAACTCCAACTCCCAGGGATCAGACACTTGCTTCTGGCCTCTGTGGGCACCCAGCAACATGTCCACATGGATCTGTAGACACACATTTACTCATAAATTGAAAATAAAAGTCTTGAAATAATTTCAAGGCTGCTCATTAAAAAGATAGTGAAACAAGGGGCTGAGAAGACATTTCAGTAGGTAGAGTGCTTGAGCAGCAAGCACGGAGCCTTAGGTTCCAGCCCAAGCTGGATAAAACCAGATGAGCTAGTGCTCACCTAGAATCCAGTCCAGGGGAGGTCAGGAGAGGAGGGTCACAAGGTTAGATTGCAGGGGACTGGAAGTATGGGTCTGTACAGTCAGGAAAACGCCTGAAAACAAAATAAAACATGTCTTTAATCTCCTCTTGAACACAGGTAATCCAAGCCCAAACTACCCTCTCCACCCACCCTGCCAGCCCAGCAATTTTGACAGAGGCTTCTGCTCCCATTAAGGTGGGAGTCTTTATCTTAATCTACATCCAAAGTACTTCTAAATACATGAGGCTGAGCTTATATGTGCACTTCTAGCCTTAGTCCCCGGAGCACTAGCCCAGATGCATCTAGCAGCAGGATCTTCCCTGTGAACTATGCAGTGACACCCACATGAGATAATGATGTGGGGATCCACAGAGCAGGAATTAAAGGAGGGACCCCTCAAGTCATTGTCTCTAAGGATCAAGACAAAAAAAAAAAAAGGGCTCAGGCTGAAATCAAATGATGGTGTGGTCTTTCTGTTCAGCTAGTCTGGGCTAACACTTCACTGCTGGTGTGAGATTTAGAAGAGAGGTGACCCAGATACATGGTGAAAACCTTTTAGGCTGCAGTTCTGATAAGATGCACAAAGTGCTCAAAACAGGCTTTAGAGAGAAGATTAATAAGATGACTATTTGAGACAGATCCTTAAAAAAAATAATCATTAAGTCTAGGGGTAGTTAGTAGTGGACATGTTGGTTTTCTCTTTAAAAGTATAAAAAAACCAATCATCCTCAGTGAAGAACAGTCTATTGACAGAAATAATCTTCTTCATTCATCATAACTTCTGTGAAGTCACTGGACTGCAGGACTCACAGACATACCCAGAATGTGGTTATGACTACACTCAGGCCTACTTTTATCTTTGTGCAAATTATTATGCTTTACAAAGACCTACTTCTAAGGCTCAGATGCCACGAATGTGTAAACACAGCTGAACTCTGGACACATGAAGCTCACCTAGAGCCAGGGAACATGGCTGAAGGAAGGCCTTTTCATTTTACACTATGGCAGGAATCTTGTCATGCTGTGATTGGCTGTCGTTTTCAGATTCCGAGATGTAGCCTGCTCCTGATTTTTCAGATGTAAAATTATCAAAAGATTTACTGACTACACTAGAATAGTGTCTCTCCTGGAAACCTAATGCTTTGTTAAGATCCTGATTAGGATGACTGACAGGCTGTTTTTACTCCAAGTGAACTATCGTGCTCTTTGTATTACCTTGGCATTCCTTTTTAAATATGCAATAGTAGACATTACCATACATTACTTACGGTAGACTGACTGCCTTTGATAGTTGTTCTAAGTTTTCTTGGTTGGTGTGTGTAAAATGCCAATTAATCAATACTGGTTCGTTCTGAATAAGAATTATTTCAAGAATTACCATGGTTATCACTAAAATTCAACTATCTTCATGTAATTTGTGTCAACTGTTTTTTAAGTACGGTGAGCACCAGCTGGGTATAGTGGCACATGCCTTTAATTCCAGCACTCGCGTAAGGCAGAAGCAGGTGACTCTGTGGGTTTGATGCTAGCCTGGTCTACACAGTGAATTTCAGAATAGCCAGAGCTACACAGTGAGACCCTGTCTCAAAAATAAAACAAAAAAGCTATAGTGAGCATATACAATAAAACCCAAAATATAATAATGGCTGCCATTTATAAATGTTGGCTGGAGAGACGGCTTACAGCCTACATAACAAGACCTAAAGCACTGGTTCTGCATCACGCTTACCTGAGTCAGCATTAGCTGCTTATGTGTACTTCAGGTTTCCTAGTACTTGCATAACTGAAACCACTTCTAAAGGCTGACCTATTACTTTCTGAAAAAGTTACATATTTATTATATTAAACAGAATTTTGGACTCTTTTTTACTACACATGTATATTACGTGCCAATGATTAATTCTGGCACCTAACTCATAATTTCATGTTCCCTGCCCTTTGGAAGCAGACTTGGAATGTTTTCCTCAAAACCCTAGTTTGTTCCAATCTCTTAGGCCTTTCTCCCTGCTAGTAAAATGGCACTGACTCTTTATTCTGAGTTTCTATCCTATTAGATGTGTATAAAGTTACATTTTCATTTGAAAAGAGATCAAAGTCACTCTCAACTACACAACTCCAGTCCAGGCTAGCCTGGGTTATATGAGATCCTGCCTCAGGAAACGAAACCAAAAGCACAAGAGAGTAAAGACTTGAGAGTTAGCTCAGCCACCAAGAACACTTGCTGCTCCTGCAGACGTCCAGGACCCAGCATTCACAAGGTGGCTCACAACTATCTGTAACTCCAGTTCCAGTGGATCCAATGCCCTCTCTGGCCTCCACTGGTCCAGACACACAAGTGGCACACACACCTCTATACAGGCAAAACATCCATCACATAAAATAATAAATATTAACATTTTTTAAAACCCACAAAACTTAAACATAACAGAAAGTTACCTTTGATTTTCTAGAATGATGTCTGAAAAAGAAGAGTTTGACAAATAATGTCCTGACACAGTCTTTTTCATGTTAGCATCTAATTGACAAAGAATATTGTAGGCATATAAAAACATGCATAGAAAAACGTAGATAACATAACAAAATGCTGAAATCTTGAGTATTGAGATCATTAAGTGACTTTTTACTCTTAAAATATTCCACTGTGCATGCTCTTAACTTCTACAGAAATCAAACAAAATTTAAGTACACCCAAGAGGGTGTTGGATTCCATGGAACTGGAGTTATAGACTTTCGTGAAATGCAATGTGGGTGCTTGGAATCAAAACTCTGGTCTGGTTTTTAATAGTAAGGGAAAGGGGCTTTTAGAAAGCCTCAGTACAGTTTGCTCTGGTTTAGTGAAAGAGTCGCTTAGACCAGAAGCTTTGGAATCATCACTTGTATTGATCTGTTTTGACACCTGTAAGAGTCATGTTGAAATTTAGTTCCCGATGTGAGATATTAAAAGGTGAGGCCAAGTAGGGAATTAAGAATGTGATTAGGACTTTGTACTAAAAGATAAAAATAAAAAAATCATTAATCCGCTCATATCACTATAAAGTTAATAGTTTACCTCAGGGGCAATTGGTGTCTTGAACTCAAAAGTTTGTTTGGGGGGTTTTGTTTTGTTTTGTTTTGAGACAGGGTTTCTCTGTGTTGCCTTGGCTGTTCTGGAACTCACTCTGTAGACCAGGCTGGCCTCGAACTCAGAAATCCGCCTGCCTCTGACTCCCGAGTGCTGGGATTAAAGGTGTGCGCCATCACTGCCCAGCTCAAAATTATGTTAATCCAGTTATATAATTATCAAATAATGGCTTTTATCTCCAAAGCGATTCTGTTATGAATGCAAGTTTGCCTAGCCTCCAAACCTGCTCCCTGGCTTAGGCTGATCAAGCTTTCCAACAGGGCGTCCCTACTGCCCTCAGGGCTTCCTGCCTGGGTCCCTTCTGTCAAGGCCGCTCGCTAGCCCGGGGAAAACCAGGGGTGGGGACGACTCTCAGCCGCGTCTCCCTCCCAGCGCTGGGCCTGGCTGTGGCTGTGCGGACCGCACGCGGCTCCTCCAGCCTCAGCCTCGGGCATCGTCTGCAGGGGGCGCCCCGGCGCGCGCAGCCGAGCGGCCTTCTGTCCCGAGCCGCGCTCCTGAGACCATGTGGCTCTCCACCCGCGGCCTGGGAGGGCTCGCGACAAACACGGGCAAAGGCACGCGTACTTCGCCCGCAAAACTATCCACAGGGAAAGAGCTACAGGGCGGAACTCACCCTGTGTCCTATGTCCTTTTCAGAAGATCGTCCCCTAGGAAACGAAGCTCTCTACTTCCGGAAGTAGTTGTGTTTGATAGGTGGACCGGCACCCAGTTTCCGGTGGGCGTGCTCCTGGCTCTGTTTATATGGAACTGGAGCGGACTCCTAGCATCGCTTGGAGCTGCTGGCGGGGGGACAAGAACTACCTATTTTGTCCTGGCTTCGGAGGTGGGAAAGACCCCACTGGTCGGACCTAGAAGCTGAGGTATGGTGTTGAGTGTCAGCCTTGTTCTTAGCCTGTGTTGAACACCCGTTTCCTGTGAAAAGAAAAATATTCACCAGGACGGGAGTCACAATTTATCAGAGCTTTCGAGACTCAGTTTACCGAGTGTGCTCTCCGGTGGAAACGGTAGTGTGGCGTAGTTGTGGCTTACATTGAAAGAGCTCTTCCGGTGCTTGGAGATCTAGAGGCAAGTGGACTCTCACAGCCGGGACAGAGGAAAGAGACAAATTTCTTGAGCAGACAGGAGGACGCGACGCTGGGATCAAGTCCCCAGAAGCCATCGGCCTCAGGCAATTGTGCAAGACCAGGGTACTGCTGACGGGGATTTTAATCCTTACTACCTGTCAAGAGAACCCAATGAATAAAGGGCTTGAGTCTTAAAATTAGTTTCTCCAGAGAGAACCTGCAGTCTGAAAAAGTAGGTTAATTACCCTAAAGACTTGCATTCTCTGCCATCTTCACGCAGCAGAATATATAAGGAGGAGATAGGACCATAGGCAAAGACAGCCAATAGTCCTGGGGCTCCGTTTTGTTTTGCCTCTCTGGCCAGATGGTCAACATGAGGACACTTCTCATATGATGTTTGCTTGTTACTTTCTTCGCTTTCTCCTCATCTGCAGGTGTTTGGAACTCAGAATCTAATTAGTTTCTACTGATAATCGACCTTATACTCCTTCAGAGATACCTGGGAGGTTAACTCAAAACAAATGAGAGGGTGTCCATTTTGTTTCCTTCCTCAGTGTGAAGTACAAGTGTGTCTTCATAATACAGAATATGAAAGTGTCCCTGTCTGTCCCCAGTCATTCTTCACTGTCAGTAACAACTCTGAGGTCTGTGTCATATGAAAGATGACATCCTGACATTATGTACCTGGTTGATTGTCAGAATGACTTCTTGTAAGAGAATTCTCTGGCACAAAAAAGATGTACATCAGAAAATACTATATGTGTCTTGGAGTGAGAATTTCTGAAATAAGCTTTGTTCTGAAACAAATATAAACAATAAAAGTCTGAACCAAAGTTAGAAGACAGTGTCAGGTAGCCATGTATAAAACCATTTCTCTCTTCTCAGCTTTACTTCTGGAAAGTCCATCACAGTGAGTCCAGTCTCACTGACGAGGGCCAGACTGTCATGCAAGTGTAGCCTTTCTGTTTCAGCTTTCCCACTGCTGGAATTTCAGACAAGCAGCATCATGGCAGTGTGATTTGGTTCTAATTCTGACACCTTCTCACATCTCTGAAGATCCTATTGTTTCGTTGTGGTGGTTTGATCTTCTCTCTCATCCCTGGGATGAGATCTGTCCCAACCGATCTGATTCTGTGTTGAAGGTGTGAATGAGTGACAGATGTCAAGGAATTAATGCGAATAAACCCTAGAGCCTACCTTGTCTATTTTTTTCCATTTTGTTTATCCTGTTGGTGGCGTCCTTGCATCTCCATTAAATCACTATTGGGGATGTCCATTAGAGGCTGTATTTCTGCAGAATGTCTGCAGGCAACAGCCATAAGTTTTAAAGGAGAACACAAAACAGAACTAATGAGCAAATATTTAAGGAAAGCTAGTGTTAAAGTATGCAGGCCATCACGGTAGCCCAGCAAGCCTGAGACCTAAATAAATCCCCCGAAGCCACCTAAGGAGGAAGGCGAGAACCAACTGCACGAGCTTGCCTTCCGACCTCCACTCAAACCATGGTGCACACAATAGTAATGAGAATTATATAAATTACAAATAAGCAATTGTCTATAGATGCTTTTAATTTATCTACTTATGTTTTTAAATCCCAGTAGGCCATGCCTTTTAATCATTAGGAAGCATTGCTCAGAGTGTGCACTGTTAGAGCATGTTGAATTATCATTGCTTAAAGAGAAGAGTCGAGAGTTAGGAGCACATGAACACACGCCTAGGAAAAATTAATAACACTAACAGTTCTGATTTGGAGAAAAGCAGTTTTCAAAGTTCTTCCTAACTACTGTGTTTTAGAAAGTTTATAGAATATAAGAGGGGTGTGTGTGTACACACACACACACACATATATACATACATGTACACAACTTGTCACTGCATCGAAGAATTATACAAAACTAAAGGACCCCACACACACACATTATTTATCATTCTGCCTAGTTTTGTTTTTGAAGCAAAATTTAGGTTCTTTGGTTGGGTAGGGTAAAAGGTCTACAGCATTAACTATTTAAAAATAAACTTTAGACCCATAATGGGGAACAGTGTTGATCATGCAGAGATGTACTAAGTGAGTTATGGATATAGCAACAAGGTATGTCTTTAGTCAAGGTGAAGACATATAGACCAGGATTTTAAATAACAGTACTGATTGTAATTTGGTTTTTTTTTTTTTAATTCTGAATGGTACTGATAGAGATATCAAAAGATTATATAGGCCATAATGATTTGTGTATAAAAGAGAACATGTGTCAGTCATTCTGTATGAATTAAATGTCTTTAACTGCAAACAAGTTCAAACATAGATTGCTACACACAGATACATAGAGTATTAAATTTACCTGGAAAAATTATTTATAAAAGTGGTTATTTAAAGGTGTTAACATAAACAAATTAGACTTAATGAGCATCAGCGTAAGACTGGGTTTCCTAAGTAGTTAAAATTCTGACAATCATAACAAAAAGCATAAGTAATTCAATTTTTTGTGTTTTTAAGTATTTTTTTTTAACAAATGCTGAGAGCAGATTAATTTCTTCCAGTCTTACTGTTCTAAACTACCAACTTTTAGGTTGTGTGGCTGTAACAGCACAGGACCACACCATCGTAAGTTCTCCCCCAAAGACTGTGTGCACCTCCGTTTTCCACTCACTTAAGCTTGCTGGTTTTACCCTCATTTTTTGTTTGTTTGTTTGTTTTCATTTGGGGAAAAAAAAAACCCTAGTCATCTTACCCAAGGCAAAATCCTATTTTACTGTACAAAAATCCTTCATTATCTAAAATACTCCCTTTCACTGGGCATGGTATCAGTGCCTCTAATGCAGCACCAGAGAAGCAGAAGTAGGTAGATCTCCGTGAGTTTGAGCTCACCCTGGTCTATATAGTGATTTCCTGTAGAGCTAGATAGTTATAGACAGTGAGACCCTGTCTTAAAAATAAATAATAAAAATAATTAAAATACTCCCTTTTTGTCCTTACAAAAATATCCTTATACTTTCCTTAAATAAAATCTCTCGTGTTTATGTGGGAAAGAGAGCCATTTAAGCCACTCTTGCCCATATCAGTAAAGTGATATGCTGATGTTGGCTGGCGTGAGAAGATACCTTGGATTTGAGCATGCCTTAACTCCAGCGGCTGCCCGACCTGGGGACTGTTGTTTGGAAAGCAGATCTACTTGGACGGAAGGGGGCTCACGAGACACAACAGTTGTGTCCTTCATGCTATGGCTAAGGAGCAGGGAGGTCAGTGTAGACTACAGAGCCATTTCAGTAGGAGCCGCTGCAGTTGAGGCAGGGACGAATACTGCTCTAAAGGCCCTTACCTAGGCAGGAGGTATGAGCGCATAGCCACACCAGACCCCAGGTCCTTCTAACACAGTGGTCCCCAAACCTTTAATACAATTTCTCCTGTTGTGGTGACCCCCAAACATTAACTGTAATTTTGCAACTGTTATTAATCATAATGCCAATACCTGATATGTTGGAGGGTCTTGGATGGCCCCTGTAAGAGGGTTGTTTGACCCTCAGGTTAAGAAACACTGTCTTAGCAGGTGCATTATGATAGCCAGGCTGGGAATTGGAGAAAAACACTAAGAAGTGAAGGAGCCAGGAAGAAGATGGCGGGGATGGGGGTGCTTCATAAGGGTGGGGTCCAGTGTACCATTCCAGAGCTTGCTTGTCCAGGTTTATTCCATGGGGTCACAAGGAAAATGGATATGTGCCACCTTCACAGTCCAGTTCTTGGCTTTGGTTTACAATTATTCTGGAGCCATTCAAGGAATTTCCTCCCGAGGTCTACTGCCCAGAGGGAGGGCAGGCACCAGCAGCTACTACTTAATGCCTCTTAGGAGTGGGAACCATTTCAGACACTACTGGCTCTGTGGTACCAGATGAGAGGAAGAGAGGCAAGGTTGGGGCTTGCATTACACAATATTTAAGGGTTAACCCTTTGTCCTTCATCACATCAAGTCTTTCTAGGCAAGGGAAAGAGGCTTTGCTGGAACTTGAGCTTGGAAACACAGCTCTGTGATGCAGGGACTGTGACTAGGAAACACAGTTCTTAGGACATTACATCTTCCTGCACAAAGGTGCCATCTCCGTACCAAACACCAAAGAGCCTGTAACTGGGTCATGAGAGAAGGAACAGTTTATATGCATGCTGCATACAGGTCAGAGCATTAAAACCAAAAGTTCCCTTTTCCTGATCTACAGGTGAAGCAGACACACCTGCTCAGAGAGGATAAGAGAGACAAAGCACCCAGTGGCTAGAGGCTAACACGGGGAGGATGCAGGGGAGTAATGAGGTCCTGCAAACACAATACTTCCTCTCAATGTTAGTGACAGCAGAAAAATACACCTATGGACAGGGCCTACATGAGTCCTGGGAGATTGGGAAAGGGAAGTTCAGGAGACTCACATGGCTTCTCTCTTCTGCAGGGTTCAGGGAAGGTGTGAAGGCAGGTATAGCTGTCTCTCCTGGATGCCAAGATTTGAGACCCAGGAGTCTCCCATGGTTCCTTATCACATCCGACAGTATCAGGACAGCGACCATAAAAGAGTTGTGGATGTGTTCACCAAGGGTATGGAAGAGCACATCCCCTCCACCTTTCGCCATGTGCTGCTGCTGCCCCGAACCCTCCTGCTCTTACTTGGGGTGCCCCTCGCCCTGGTCCTGGTGTCTGGCTCCTGGCTGCTGGCTGTTATATGTATCTTCTTTCTGCTCCTACTCCTGCGGCTCCTTGCCGGACAGCCCTGGAAGGAGTATGTGGCCCTGTGTTTGCAGACAGACATGGTTGATATCACCAAATCTTACCTGAATGTACATGGCGCCTGCTTCTGGGTGGCTGAGTCTGGGGGGCAGGTGGTGGGCATAGTGGCTGCTCAGCCAGTCAAGGATCCTCCATCAGGGAGGAAGCAGCTGCAACTCTTTCGCCTGTCTGTGTCCTCACAGCATCGAGGACAGGGGATAGCGAAAGCACTGACCAGAACTGTCCTCCAGTTTGCAAGGGACCAGGGCTACAGTGATGTTGTCCTTGAGACCAGCACCTTGCAGCAAGGTGCTATGAGTCTCTACCTGGGTATGGGCTTCCAGAAGACAGGCCAGTACTTCATGAGTATGTTCTGGAGGTTAGTGGATATTTGTACAATTCAATTAAAGTACTCCTTCCCTTCTGCCTAGGAAGGGGGGCTGTGACCTTATGCTCCTGTGCAGCAAGCACACTTCTCTGCACTCTGCTACAGGAACCAGTGAACCCCTTCATGTCAGTGTGATTAACAATAAAAGCTTGTTGGTGCGCACCAGATTCTAATGCATGTGATGGCTGAGTGGGGGGTTGGGGGCTCTACTACATTCTAGGTGTCTGGGGTGCCTGTGTTTCATATACCTAGCCCCATATTACTGTTGCATTATAAGCTATGCAAAATACTACTGCATATATTTCACTTTTGAGTGTGGCCCAGAAGTTTCTGTATGGCTGAGAGGGCCACTCACCTAGCCCCAGGACACTGAGTTGGTTAGATGTAAACATGGGAAGTGAACATGAAGGTTTCTCTCTCTGTTCCTGTGTTCCAGGAAGCCATGAGCTTTGGCCTGTGGTCATTGACCTTCTCAGACTTAATGAATAATACCTTAAGTCCACCTTTTTAAAAAAAAATTCTTTGACAGTTTCACACATGTATACACTGAGCTTCTTATTGTACAGTCTTCATGCACACAGGTATCATTACAGCTAAGCCCAACCCACAAAGAAGATGGGAGCTTCCCAGTGCTGGATACTGATGCAAATATCAGAAGGTTGTTGGGTGAAAAGATCAGCTTCCCAGGGTCTTGAGTTGTTTTAGATTGTGTTCACATCCTCAGAGTAGAGACTGTCATTAAAAAGGCATGCAAAGTTATACAAAATACTAAGAAAGCTCACTTACCCCCAGACTTGAGTAAAAGTACATTTCTAACTGCCGCCTGAGTTTGGGACTCAAGAGCCCTGTCATCCTCACATAGAAGAGCTCTGACTCCTCAGAAGTAGAATATAGTTGTGCACATATGTGTGCACATAGTCACTATAGTCTCCTTATTTGGAAATTAGAAAAAAAATGTGTCTCTATCGCTTTCTCTTACAGCAGTGCTCTCAGTAGTGAGCTTGCTATGACTGTTCCTAGGAAACTAAACACGGTTCCTTTCAGAAAGTAGCCGTTTCATTTCCTAGGAAATGGCTACTTTCTGAAAGCTCATGAGACTTGTGCAGTAAGCAAAAGAAGCCCAAGTGGTGAGACAATTGACAAGATCAGGAAGCACCTGAAACCTAAAGGATCCACTGAGGCCCACCCCAAGGTTCTGTTAGCAGCGACTGCTGGGGAGAAGAGACTCACCTTCAGAGCTGCTTGCAAGTGGTGCAGGGCTCCAGGATGAATGTGTGTGAGGCATGCCTGTGGCTTTTCGGTGATGAAGCTGCCTTTGAATTGTCCAGGCTCCTTGCTCGAATTCCTAGACACATCTCAATAACCTCACTAATTCAACTGAAGCTAGACTTGGATGGTGGGATTTGTCTGCTCTGTTAGTGTCCAACCTGGAATATGTTCATATTTCTGCAAGAAAAGCCTCCCAATGTCATTGTAAACGTCTCCTCTGCTCCTTGGAGATGTGTGTAAACCTTAGGAGTTAACAGTGCTCACAAGCCACACACTAGCAGTCTTCTCAATATTCCTGGTGCCCTCTTGAGATGCAGGCACCCAGAGGGGTAGTGCCTACCTCCTAGACTTTGGGGATGTTGGAAGCCTATCTCAGGCTCTTACATAGGACACTTAATGCTCACTCACGAAGATAGGAGTTTCTTGTTGCTTTGCCTCACACAATTTGGTAGGTGTCATGGATAAAGCAAAGTGGATCAGGTAAATGCTATCCTCCACCACAGACTCCTGTTGTTTACAGAAGCACAGGGTGGGTGTAGCTGTAGGCGGTGTAACAGGGTAAACTTCTATTAATCTGGAACACTGCCGTTCAAATGCGGGGCTGGCATACCACTGGGGTATTCCCTGTTCAACCACGAATGTTTTCTTTCCTGCCGCTGCAGAAAGGCCTTCTAGGTTGGACATCTTTGTTTTTAAATGCACCAATTTTAACACAGTCGAGCCAGCCTGGTCTCAACACAGTGTCTCCGTGGCAGTGGGAACGCTTCCTATACCAGACTTCATAGCACTGTAGTGTGTTCTCTACCCCCCAAAAGATGGCCACACACTGCAAGAATACAAATTAGCAGATGTTCCCGATAGCCAAAAACATGTGTCTCACTGGGCCTCTGGAGAAACAAGGCTCTGGTCTATGTGACTACCTACATATGGTTCTGTGCCTAAGGGCTGCCTCTGATTAGGAGCTGCCCCTGCACCTAAACACTAGGACTTCTCAGGTAGGTTCTTCTACCCACTCCACTCTAGGGGACAAAGAACAGCATGTTAGTTTCTACTTGTCAAGTGTCCATCCCCACTACAGGGAGAGGACACCTGCTATAGCCACTGTCCTTCAGCCAGCTCTGGACTGCTCAGCCCTTGCTGTGACCCAAGTTGGACTTAGTCTGGGGCTCTGCTGAGATATCCAGATGCCACCTACCCAGGACTCATCTCTTCCCACCCCATCCAGCCCAAGGTGTTAGAGACAATCTCCTGACCAGTGTCTGAGCTGCCTATGAGCCTGCAGGGGTCCCTCTTTCAGAGCCTTCTCAGGGCAGCTGGGTTTGCCCTAGGCTAGACCCTCCAAACCTCTGAGTCACAACAGCCCTTTTCACGTTGTCGGTGAATTACCTCAGTGACTTTGTCACAGTGATGTGGAGTTGAGTACCACAGGGACAGGCAGGATGCACACTGAGGACGCTCTAAAGCCAGCATGCTGTGACTGTGAGCCTGAACAGGATGAGCAGAAGTGTGAAGTCACCAAGGCTGCCTGTTCTGGACAGGAAGGGAGGGAAGGTTTGGGGAGCCTGGACAGCTGGGAATAGANTTACCTCAGTGACTTTGTCACAGTGATGTGGAGTTGAGTACCACAGGGACAGGCAGGATGCACACTGAGGACGCTCTAAAGCCAGCATGCTGTGACTGTGAGCCTGAACAGGATGAGCAGAAGTGTGAAGTCACCAAGGCTGCCTGTTCTGGACAGGAAGGGAGGGAAGGTTTGGGGAGCCTGGACAGCTGGGAATAGATCTTGTCCTCAAGGAGGCCCCAGACAAAGCAACAGCTCACTCTCTTCCTCCATCTTCCAATCTCTCCCAGGCCTCCAACCTCATGCCAAACCCCGGCTATGGCAGTACAGAGACCCAGTCTCCAGGGCAGAGTGTGGCAAGAGGGAAAGTGCTGACCTGGGCATGAGGGCTGTGAAGGCATCTAGGACAGCCAGTTGTGATGCATCTAAATTCTGTCCCCAAAGCAACTGACCCTGAAGGCCATGCTTTACTTTCTGGGGTGACTGAACAGAGCTGCAGCAAAGCCAGGAAAAACAGAACATCAAAGCCAGAGTGGCCATGAGCCAGCCCAGCTCAAGGCTGCTGAGCACAAGCTTGGGATGGGGTAAGTAGGAGGCTGGCAGCAGGAGGCCATCGCACAGCCTGTGAGCCACTGGCTTCTCCTAAAATGCGCTTGGAGCTGGCTGGGTTCTGAGTGGTGGCTGGGGTGTGCCAAAGCCACCTCCTCATACCTACACAAAGCCTTGCCTGTCTTTCCCAATCCTGGAGAGCGAGAGTGACCACTGGTTGACACAGCCCCTCCTCCACCTTATCCCTGCTGGCTTCTTATACAAGGAGACAAATACATGTGACCCACAAAACCACATCTTCTGTCCCTTTTATCTAACCCCGTACCATACCCGTTGGTGCACATATCTACAGAGGTTACAGGAGCCTGCCACCCTCCTTTTGAAACAGTCTCTCACTGGAACTTGGGACTCATCTATTAGGGAACACTGGCTGCAGCGTGCTATGGGGCTTCTGGTTTCTGCTTCCTCAGAGCTAGGGTTTACAAGGGCTGGCCGCCATGCCACAGTTATAAACATGGATGAGACAAACCCAACTCGAGTCCCAGTGTCTGTGTGGCAAGCGCTTTTCTGACTGACCCTATCCCTAGCTTCTACATCCCCTTTCCTACAGCACCACATTCTAGGTAGAAATGAGCAGCTTTTCCAAAGCATAACACAAGCTCTGGACTTGACTGGTTACTGTAGAGACCATTGTTCTTTCATGGGCTCAAACTATCCTTTGAGAGACATGAGAACTTCCATTAACTTCCTCCCTGGGAAATGGAAACACTGTATTTCTTTTCTTGGTCAAAGACTCACAGGGATCAAACATACCTCAAGTAGAAAATAAGAGCTTCACAAATCATCTTCAAGACACACACATTAATAAACTGTACCAGCAGCCCACAGACCAAAGTGGAGGATGTGTTTAGTAACTCGCATTGTTTACATGGTTGCTTTGGGGCAGCTCATCTCTACACTGCATTCAGAGTGTGGTGGGGCAGCATCCCTTGTGTGCAGGCATTAGAGGTGCTGGGGAGCTAGCTAACTTAAACACTGGCATTAGTAGTAACAGACTCATACCAACACTGACTGAGGAGTTCCTGCCTCCTCTTTATCCCACACTTTCCATGGTTCAATGCCAGGATCCCACAGTGGAAGGAAAGAACCAGCTCTTAACAGTTCTCCTCTGACTTGAACATGTAGATTATGGCTCCCTTGCCACCCCTCCCAAGTTTTTAAAGTAGAGTCTGTCTGGGTATGGGGTTCTCACCATCCCAGCACTCATGCTAGTCCAGCAAGAGCATTACTCCTTGTCTCATCTTGCCAGCCCCTAACGGTGTTGATTGCTTAGGTACTTGTTATGTCAGGAAGAGTGTTTAGACAAACCTGATGACCTTCCTTTTGAGATTTTAGCAACATTTGTTCCCTGACTCCTCAATATCATACTTGAAGTGACATTTGCTAAGGTATCTTTCAAAACCCCTGGTAGCTAAACAACACAAGGAACTATTGTGTTCTCTGTCTGTGACATCTCCAGACAGCCTTCTTCCTCAGTCATGGGCTTCCTTTCTCTAAGATACAAGCTTCCCTTTCAAGTGGTTGAACATATTTTCCGTGGAGTTCTCTTCATCATTTCCAGTTTGTTATGGGAAATCTGATGGTGACCACCAGATTGGACATGGGTCAACCATCAGAAGTATTATTCAGAGCCTTAAACATCCTCACTAATGAATACATGCTCCACACACAGGTCTCTGTGGGCGAGTAACACTGGTCTAGTTTTACTTTTCTCTGATTCTTAATGGACTACAGTTTCATAACCTCGAGGGATTTTGTATACACAGCATTCTTAAACTAGTGAAATAAAAGTGTTTCTTTTTTAATTAAAAACAACGTGATTGAGGGCAAAGTCTGAGTACCTACTGAGCATGAAGCCCTGAAGACCAGTAGACACACACTCCTGCAAGGAGGAGCAAGATCTTAGGTGGCCTCTGCTCTCTTGACCTGCGTCAGCCTCGGGTCCTGCCTCCAGGGGGCGCCGCGCGTCCAGAGCAGCGCTGAGGCGCTCAGCCCTTTCTTTCACCTGCTCTCCACACTTGGCCTTGGAGGGCGCCCAGGGAACTTGGGCCAGGAGGCTGCGCACCATCTCAGGAGAAAAGAGTCCACAGGGCAGGAGAAGCACCTCGCTGCGTCAGATCCGCTCACCTTCGGTCTCGGTCGGCCCAGGAAGATCTTCCCCACGGAAACAAGTCCGCCACTTCCGGAAGACACAGTTCCTGCCCAGGGAGAGAGCTGCTGAGCTGCTAAGGAAGTCTTTCAGATCCTGGTGGGTGTCGCCCTCAACTTCCTTCTCATGAGTNTCAAGTGGGCTCTCAGGAGAAATTAGGGAGGCATCCACGTGGGGAGGTGAGCGAGTGTTTTTGATTGAAGGAGCTCCAGGAGTGCTTGGAAGCCTGGGGTCACATTAACACCCTCAACCAAGATGGTTGTTCGTCAGGACACTGAGTTTTCCCGGATTCTATATTGGACCAAGGAGAGACCTCTTGTTTCTGGCATTTTAGAGGCAGTGAATGGCTTAATATTGAGGCACTGCTCTTAAAGAGGCCACCAAGGAACAGAATGTGCGAGAAGCAACAAGGACCTGCCACTGCATGTTCTGTATCCTTATTAGGCAGCAGGGATTCAACTCCAGGAGCACAAGAGACCACAAATAGGCTTTTTTTCCCCTGAAGGAGTGACTTAGCTAGGGTATTTGGGGAAGGGGTGGGGGGAGGTTGGGTGGTGACATACCAGGAGTAGCTTCTGGCTTTGGCGGGAATGCATCCTTACATCTGGGTAAAGCAGGGAACAGAACTCAGGTTCCAACTTTGTAGCGTACCACTGTGGTCCTACTTAATGCTATCTAGGCCTCAAAGAGTCAGTGACACTCTCTGGACACCAATGCTCAAACACATATGCCTATGGGGAACATTTGCCATTCAGTTGGGAACAGCAGGTTCCAACAGAACCTGGGTTCCAGCTTCCAGTTTGCCATATGGAAGAAAGCTGAAGGCAGCACTGACAGACAAGCCATGAGTTTTTCAAACATGGCCTTGCCACGGCAGGATCTTAGGTGCTCTTTTATAGGCATGTGATCAGGGTGCTCATCCCCACCTGAATCCCGTTAAATCAACTGTTCATTTTGGCTCCAAAATGTCTGTCCCCATTTTGGAGGCTCAGTGGTTTTAATGTCTTCACTCTGGTCTCAGCGACCTTGGTGTCTCTTGGTTCTCTGCCAACCCAATCGATTCCTTTGTCAACTCAGACAAGGCTCTTCTTCAGACCATACAAACCATGAGATGCTGACAGACCATGGAATGCAAATCACACCTCTGAGTGAATTAACTGTAAGTCATGCCTTTTGTTTCTACCAGACTCACTTCAGAGCCTGGCCTCAGGTAGCTTGGTTTCTTTCAAGCAAGGTTGCTCTCCATGTCCAGCTGCTTTGTGAGCCCTCTGGGGCCCCTGCACCTGGGCCTTCTCTAGCTCAGATGCTACACCTGCCTTTGGAGAGGTCTGCTGCCATCTTTTTCTCTCTCCTGATTGATTCTCACATATAAACACACACACACACACACACACACACACACAGTACATGCATCCCACTAATTAAAACAATATCTATCTGTTCCTTGTAAGGATCCATGCTACATACACTTGAAGTTGTTCTCTCTCCTCTCCCTCCCACATTTCTCCCCCATCCTAGTATTTCCCCCCCTCTCTATGTAGGGTGTCTTTCCTCCAAAACCGTGACCATATTCTCTTCAAGCTGCTCCTTAGTCCTGCTCAGGGAATCTCTGTTTCTCTCTTCAACCTGAGAGCTCCCTGAATGATGGGGAAAGGCCAACAAAGCTCTCCTAGAGCCTTCATCCCAAGTCCTCCTCAGAAACCCTCACTCCTTTTCACCCTCTTTCCGACATCCCTGGTCTTTATTATTGATTTTTGTAAAGTTCTAAAGGCTCTCACTTAAGCCCCAAAATTCCTAAGAATCTTCTTCAATCTAGGACCCCACCAAAGCTACCTTCCCTCTTTCTCCTTAGCACTCACTTGCCCCCCAGGTGGCCATAGGCCCAGGCTAAATGCTACAGGTGTAACAGCATACATCGTGAGTTTGTGCTGCACCTATTATCCCTGTCTTTGTGACCTCTTCCAGGAGGTATGTGCCAATGCCAATGACTAGGCCGGAAACCAGAGGTGGCAAAGTACACTGGGTGTAAGAGGTTATGATATGAAAGGGACAGAAAGGAGAGGGAAGCTTCTTGAAATGATGAGGAACTTGGTGCAAGCCAGAGCCAGCTTCCCCTCTAGGATAATACTGTGGAGATCAAGGGGTAATAGATATGGGTTCCCTCCCATGTCATATTTCAGCTCTTGACCTTTGGTTTATGATAGTCCAGGAGTCATCCAATGAAGTGCCAGGCTAGATCTACACTTTAGAGGTTCATCAGACCCTGGTAGATTCTCCCTGGATGTTATTGGAGCCTGAAGCCATCCTGGACACTTGGAACTGTGGTACTACATGAGAGGACAGAGAGGACTTGATTCTCTTTGGGTCTGGAGTCCCAGAGCCTTCTTGAAGACACTTGAGTGGAGAGTTTTTGCATTCATCTTTTGGTTTTCTGTAGACTGAATCATTCCAGTTGCTGGAAAGAGGATTTCTTGAAACTTGAACCTGGGAACACAGAAGTTTTCAAGTCGGACCCTGAAGAGGAAACAGAAGATCTCAGACAGCACATCTTTCCACAGTGTGGCACCTCAGTTCCCAAAGGTCAGAGGGCTTGTCACTAGAGGAGGAGGGTGACAGGGCTCTGAAAACAGCTTCCTGTATTAAATCTTCAAAGCCTCCTAGAAACCAGGTGCTGTTTTATCCTGGTCTCCAGGGGCAGACACATGGGCTCAGAGAGGTCATGGGACATGTCCCAGGGACACATGGCTAAAAAAGGGGAGGAAGTGGAATCCTTAGTGAGGATGGCCTGACACTTCTCCCAGTAGGAGTGTCCTGCTTACTCTTGGGTGTCAACAGAGGCACACCTGTGAGTGGAGTCTCCCTGGCTTCTGAGAGTCTGGGAGGGAATTGGGGGTGCTGACCTGGCTTCCTCTATTTCCTGCAGGGCTCAGGGAAGCTGTGCAAGAAGGTCTGGATGTCCCTTGTGATCACTGATACTTGAGAGCCAGAAGTCTCCCCATGGCTCCTTATCACATCCGACAGTACCAGGAGAAGGACCACAAAAGGGTCCTGGAATTGTTCTCCAGGGGCATGAAGGAGCATGTCCCAGCTGCCTTCCACCATATGCTGACACGGCCTCAGACTCTTCTGCTCTTACCTGGGGTGCCAGTGACCGTAGTCCTGGTGTCTGGCTCCTGGCCCCTGGCCACAGTATGCAGCTTTCTCTTTCTCCTTTGCCTGCGGCTCCTTATCTGGCTTTCTTGGAGAAATTATGTGGCTACAAGTTTGCAAGCTGACCTGGCTGACATCACCAAGTCTTACCTGAATGCACATGGCTCCTTCTGGGTGGCTGAGTCTGGAGACCAGGTAGTTGGCATGGTGGGTGCTCAGCCAGTCAAGGACCCTCCATTAGGGAAGAGGCAGATGCAGCTCTTTCGCCTGTCTGTGTCCTCACAACATCGAGGACAGGGGATAGCAAAAGCACTGGTCAGAACTGTCCTCTGGTTTGCTCGGGACCAGGACTACAGTGATGTTGTCCTTGAGACCAGCTGTGTGCAGTACAGCGCTGTGGCTCTCTACCAGGCCATGGGCTTCCGGAAGACAGGCCAGTACTTTGTGAGCATAGCCACAAGATTAATGGGTCTTTCTATCCTCCATTTCACCTACTCTCTCCCTTTTGCTTGGGGATCAGGGATGTGACCTTTAATCCTTTGTCTTGGAGGCTCCAGTTCACTCTGCTGTAGGAACAAGCCATCCCTGACAGTTTCCTGCTACCAATCCCTACAGTTCTCTTTCCTTCCTTTTCAGATGCAGCCACGTGGGTGTTGGCTCCATTCTGCCTCTTTTGTATCTCTCTTTCGTCTTTATAGTGCCATGATAAGATAGCACAAAAGCCAATTGAGTTGATCCTGCGCACATTTCACTTAGAATCTGTTAGCTATCACTTTGAGCTAGGTGGTCTCAAGACCTCAAGGCAAGCAACCTTGCTGAGCTGAAGTTCCAGCAGCTCAGACAGGATTTAGGATCTTTGCAGAGAAGCTAAAGTGAACTCAGAACAAAGGCTTTCCTGACACACTGAACTGGTCAGTTACTGAAAAATCTAAGACTTGTGTAGAAATGGAGGCTCCATTGGTAGAGGCACAGCACAGGTCAGGGTGGCTGCCCTGAGTGCACTGGAGCAAGGAAGCCTGTAACTCACTCCTAAGCCACTTTTGTGCAGAGGGACGAAGGGGACCTCTGGTGCAGTGAGAGTAACTAAATGGCCTCTCCTGGGTGCAGTGATCCCTCCTGGCCTCCTGGTCCCAGTCTTTTTTTTTTTTTTTTTTTTTTTTTGGTTTTTCTAGACAGGGTTTCTCTGTGTAGCCTTGGCTGTCCTGGAACTCACTCTGTAGACCAGGCTGGCCTCGAACTCAGAAATCCACCTGCCTCTGCCTCCCTAGTGCTGGGATTAAAGGCGTGGGCCACCACAGCCGGCTCTGGTCCCAGTCTTACAGGAAAGCACAATTAAATGCATGCAAAGCATGAAACTTACTTGGGGATTCAGGAAATGAAATGGGATCAGAAATTGTCTGAATATGTCACCCTAGGGAAAAAACCCAGGACCAATTGACACTGGAGTAGGTTGAACATCAGTGGGTTTCCAGTGTTCCTGGTTTTCCTGTGTAAAAAGTTAAAATGGCAGTTGTTCAGGCATTGGAACAGCACTGTAGAGTGGAGAAAGGCAGTCTCAGAACTAATAAAGTTGTTGGGTGAAGATGACCCTGCTTGGCATAGGCGCCTTCCAGATTGTTAAGGAACGGCCCTGAGGGCCCATGAATCACAGATGTGGTTCCCACTGCTTTGCTTGCATGCTGGAACTGGAGAACTCCTTGCAGAGGCCATTACACCCTTTGGTTTCAGGACATGGAAAAATCAACAGAGACTGACCTGGAACAGCCTTGTGTACTCGCTGGGTTTCTAGTGCCAAGAGGCTCGATCCAGGCTGCTGAGGGACAGTTGTTGAGATAGTCTTGGTCTGTGCTGTGTTGTTACATGCCAGGAAGATGTATGTTGCAGTGCTATAGTGGCATTGTTATGTTTGCACACACATACTTTCTGATTAAGACCTCCACAGGTGGGCATTCCCATTGATTATTCTAAATCAAGACAAAATTATGTGATGTGCAGGCCATACACAATAGTAAGGAGACTTCTACTATTGTTTTAGTTTTTGTTAAGCAGGTATAGTGTATCAGCTTGCCTTCAAAACATTTGTGTTCATGCCAAATGACTGCTGTACCAGCATCACTTGTAATTGGGAGTCTTTTCACAATGGGAGATGGTCGGTCATTCCAGAGACTCATAACTTGTACAATTGCAGAGAATTAGTGACTGATCCTTTGATATAGCCCAATATTGGGCCATAGATGGAAGAAAATAGATGTATATGTCCAAGGCTTAGAAGAGTTATGGAAGAGGATGCATAAAGATTTAAGATCTGGAGTGGGTGGGATACCCTATATCTCTTTGGTCTGAATTGAAACATCCCCTGTGGGGGCTGACAGAGGCTCAGGAGACTCAGGAGAGCATTCCTCTCTTAAGTCACCCAGACAGTAAACACTTATCAGCAGAGAGAAGCCTCTTAGGAATTCAGGGTTGTAGATTTGTGAGTCATTACCAGTGCAATGGTCATACTGCCTGGGCAACCGGTGCTCCTATAAATTGTCCCTCACCTGTGTTCCTGTGCTTCAATAAACTGTTTCATCAAACTTCACTTGGGTGGATTTGAGTTTCGTTGCTTGGTTCCTTGTTTGCTGGGGTCTGCCATAGTGCCTGGATGATGAGAATAGATGTTCATTTACATCCCTAGGGGAGGTCAGACACAAAACACTGACACAAAAACAGATGGTTTTTCTCATTTTGTAGCCACTTGGGAGGGGAGCCAAGTGACAGGAACAGAGAGGCCAAGCAATTCCAGGTTGGAAAGACTGCCAAAGTGGGCAATAAGCATGTCCTTGGCACCTGGGGAAGCTGTGTGGCCCTCCACCTCCTAACTGAGATCTCTTCTGCTCAGAGATCCTGCTCCTGTATATAGCCTCAGAAATTTGCTGGGCCTCCTTGCTCAGCCCCTGCCCTTCCTCTACAGGCATGGCAGCAGCTCAGGGGCAGTAAAATTTGGTGGCAGCATCCAAACATGCCATGTTAATAGCCTCTGACATCCTCCCCTTTTCTGATCCCATCCCCCCTGCCATTATCTTTACCATCTCAGCAACTGTGCTTTCAATTAAGGTATTCTATGTGTCATGGAGAGTTATTTCTATGCTCCATGTCCTGTGTTCTCACATGGGAACACTACCTCCCATGTTGCCTGAGGAGTAGAAGAGGGGACATGGAGCTTTTTACACTCACAAGGCTAATACCAGTTTGAAAATGTCCACCCTAAACAGGGTCTTATCCAGGTGCCATGTACCCATCTCCAGGAGGAGGGGGGCAGACGTCATCAGTGGTCTAGAATCAATTCTTTTTTTTTTCTCAAAGTTTTATTTTATTTATATGAGTACACTGTAGCTGTCTTCAGACACACCAGAAGAGGGCATCAGATCCCATTACAGTTGGGTGTGAGTCACCATGTGGTTTCCAGGAATTGAACTCAGGACCTCTGGAAGAGCAGTCAGTGCTTTTAACCTCTGAGCCATCTCTCCATCCCCGAACGAATTCTCCATGAATAAGGCTTTCCCATCTCCTCCTGAGGGATGCAAAGATAAAGCCCATGCTGTGCTGATGGGATTGGCATCACTGAGTCAGAGAAAATGTGTTCCTTCCAAAGAAGCAAGAAAGCCCACTGAGACTATTTCTCACACATAAATCATGTCATTTATTGAAGCCTGAGAAGTACCAATTCTTTGAACCTGGGTTTCCCTTGGAGTCCAGCTGCAAGTTTCCAGTCATGGACAGACTCAAGGCTGAATTGAATGACTAAGGACAGGAAGTCACCTTGTGTGGCAAGCGCTTTTCTGACTGACCCTATCCCTAGCTTCTACATCCCCTTTCCTACAGCACCACATTCTAGGTAGAAATGAGCAGCTTTTCCAAAGCATAACACAAGCTCTGGACTTGACTGGTTACTGTAGAGACCATTGTTCTTTCATGGGCTCAAACTATCCTTTGAGAGACATGAGAACTTCCATTAACTTCCTCCCTGGGAAATGGAAACACTGTATTTCTTTTCTTGGTCAGATACTCACAGGGATCAAACATACCTCAAGTAGAAAATAAGAGCTTCCAAATCATCTTCAAGACACACACATTAATAAACTGTACCAGCAGCCCACAGACCAAAGTGGAGGATGTGTTTAGTAACTCGCATTGTTTACATGGTTGCTTCGGGGCAGCTCATCTCTACACTGCATTCAGAGTGTGGTGGGGCAGCATCCCTTGTGTGCAGGCATTAGAGGTGCTGGGGAGCTAGATAACTTAAACACTGGCATTAATAGTAACAGACTCATACCAACACTGACTGAGGAGTTCCTGCCTCCTCTTTATCCCACACTTTCCATGGTAGGGACTCCAAGTTCAATGCCAGGATCCCACAGTGGAAGGAAAGAACCAGCTCTTAACAGTTCTCCTCTGACTTGAACATGTAGATTATGGCTCCCTTGCCACCCCTCCCAAGTTTTTAAAGTAGAGTCTGTCTGGGTATGGGGTTCTCACCATCCCAGCGCTCATGCTAGTCCAGCAAGAGCATTACTCCTTGTCTCATCTTGCCAGCCCCTAACGGTGTTGATTGCTTAGGTACTTGTTATGTCAGGAAGAGTGTTTAGATAAACCTGATGACCTTCCTTTTGAGATTTTAGCAACATTTGTTCCCTGACTCCTCAATGATATCATACTTGAAGTGACATTTGCTAAGGTATCTTTCAAAACCCCTGGTAGCTAAACAACACAAGGAACTATTGTGTTCTCTGTCTGTGACATCTCCAGACAGCCTTCTTCCTCAGTCATGGGCTTCCTTTCTCTAAGACACAAGCTTCCCTTTCAAGTGGTTGAACATATTTTCTGTGGAGTTCTCTTTGTCATTTTCCAGTTTGTCATGGGAAATCTGATGGTGACCACCAGATTGGACATGGGTCAACCATCAGAAGAATTTTTCAGAGCCTGAAACATCCTCACTAATGAATACGTGCTCCGCACACAGGTCTCTGTGGGCGAGTAACACTGGTCTAGTTGTTTTGTTCTTTGATTCTTAATGGACTGTAGCTTCATGACCTCAGTAATATTTATATACAGCATGATACATTCTTAAAGTAGTAAAATGAGTGAGGTTTTTGTTGTTGTTGTTGTTGTTGTTTTGTTCTGCTTTAGTTAAAAACAACGTGATTGAGGGCAAAGTCTGAGTACCTACTGAGCATGAAGCCCTGGAGACCAGTAGACACACACTCCTGCAAGGAGGAGCAAGATCTTAGGTGGCCTCTGCTCTCTTGACCTGCGTCAGCCTCGGGTCCTGCCTCCAGGGGGCGCCGCGCGTCCAGAGCAGCGCTGAGGCGCGCAGCCCTTTCTTTCACCTGATCTCCACACTTGGCCTTGGAGAGCGCCTAGGGAACTTGGGCCAGTAGTCTGTGCACCATCTCAGGAGAAAAGTGTCCACAGGGCAGGAGAAGCACCTCGCTGCGTCAGATCCTGTGAGCGGAGCTCACCCTCGGTCTAGGACGGCCCAGGAAGATCTTCCCCACGGAAACAAGTCCGCCACTTCCGGAAGACACAGTTTCTGCCCAGGGAGAGGGCTGCTGAGCTGTTGAGGAAGTCTTTCAGATCCTGGTGGGTGTCGCCCTCAACTTCCTTCTCATGAGTCTTCCTCACCACAGAGCCTGAGTTGCTGCCTTAGAGGAAAGCAGGTGCTCTTCCAGCAGAGGTGGCAATTGAAATGGTGTTTTGAGTCGTGCCTTTGTTCTTAGCCAACATCCTGGCTCTCATTAGAAACCTCAGGTTCTCCCTGGGGTGGAGACAGATTCCCACCACGGGAAGATTCACTGTCCTTTGCAAGAACATTCTGGACTCCTTTCAAGTGGGCTCTCAGGAGGAATTAGAGAGGCATCCATGTGGGGAGGTGAGCGAGTGTTTTTGATTGAAGGAGCTCCAGGAGTGCTTGGAAGCCTGGGGTCACATTAACACCCTCAACCAAGATGGGCATTCCTCGGGACATTCAGACAGGGCACTGAATTTTTCCGGGTACTATGTTGGACTGAGGTGAGATCTCCTGTTTTTGGCATTGTGGAGGCAGTGAATGGCTTAATATCGAGGCACTGCTCTTAAACAGGCCACCAAGGAACAGAATGTGCGAGAAGCAACAAGGACCTGCCACTGCATGTTCTGTATCCTTATGAGGCAGCAGGGACTCAATTCCAGGAGCACAAGAGACCACAAATAGGCTTTCCCCCTGATGATTGACTTAGCTAGAGTAGGGGTGCATAGATGGGCATAGGTGGGCTGGGGTGGTGACATAGCAGGAGTCCTTCTGGTTTTGGCATGAATACAGCCTTATATCTGTGTACAGCAGAGAACAGAACTCAGGTCCCAACCTGAGTAGGATATAACCCTGTAGCCTACCCCTCTGGTCCCACTTAGTGTGACCTAGGCTTCAAAGAGTCTACAACGTACCAAAACAGTGACACCATCTGGAGAGCAATGTTCAAATACATAAACCTATAGGGACCATTTGACCTTCAGTTGGTAACAGCACTGACATACAAGCCATGAGTTTTCCCAACATGGCCTTGCCCCAGCAGGCTCTTAGTTGCTCTTTTATAGTTGGGTGCTTGGGGTCCTCATCCCCACCTGAATCCTGTTAAATCCTGTTAAATCTACTGTCCTGTACTGTACTGTACTGTACTGTCAATTTAGCTACAAAATGTATGTCCACATTTTGGACGCTCAGAGGTTCACTCTGTTCTCAGCGACCTTTGTGTCTCTTGGTTCTCTGCCAACCCAATCGATTCCTTTGTCAACTCAGACAAGGCTCTTCTTCAGACCATACAAACCATGTGATGCTGACAGACCATGGAATGCAACTCACACCTCTGAGTGAATTAACTGTAAGTCATGCCTTTTGTTTCTACCAGACTCACTTCAGAGCCTGGCCTCAGGTAGCTTGGTTTCTTTCAAGCAAGGTTGCTCTCCATGTCCAGCTGCTTTGTGAGCCCTCTGGGGCCCCTGCACCTGGGCCTTCTCTAGCTCAGATGCTACACCTGCCTTTGGAGAGGTCTGCTACCATCTCTCTCTCTCTTCTGATTGATTCTCACATATGTATCAAGTCATATAAACACACACACAGTACATGCATCCCACTAATTAAAACAGTATCTATCTGTTCCTTGTAAGGGTCCATGCTACATGCACTTGAAGTTGTTCTCTCTCCTCTCCCTCCCACATTTCTCCTCCATCCTAATGTTTCCCCCTCCATGTAGGGTGTCTTTCCTCCAAAACTGTGACCATATTCTCTTCAAGCTGCACCTTAGTCCTGCTCAGGGAATCTCTATTTCTCTCCCTTCAACTTGAGAGCTCCCTGACTGATGGGGAGAGACTAAGGAAGCTCTCCTATAGCCTTCATCCCAAGTCCTCCCTGGAAACCCTCATTTCATCTTCTCCTCTCCCCCACATCCTCTGGTCTTTATTATTAAATTTGTAAAGTTCTAAAGGCTTCTCCCTGTCTCTCAAGCCCTAAAACTCCCTAGAATCTTCTTCAATATAAGACCTCACCAAGGCTGCCTTCCCTCTTTCTCCTTAGAACTTGCTTGCCTCCTTCCTTGGTGACCATAGGCCCAGGCTAAATATTATGTAGCCAAATACATCATGATCTTGTGTTCTACCTATCATCCCTGTCCTGTGGCCCCACTTCTGGTTCCTAGACCATGTCCAAAAGCTACCCAACTTTGCCACATGATGACTCCTGAGGAGCATCTGTGATGCAAGGTTCCATCCTCTTTGAATGTCTCCTGAGCCCACTGGCCCTGACTACAACAGGCCCAAGCTAACAGCAGCAAACAAGTGCTAATGAAATACCCACAATGTAAGTACTCCCCCATGTTCTGACTCAGGAGAGCCGACACCCCAAATCACTCACGAGAAATGGTCTTGATGCAAACAGCAAGAGGATTTTTATTTCAAGACAGGCGATACTCTTGGGCCCAAAGTCATACACCATGCAGGGCTAGAGGACCTTGGCGCCCTGAGTAGCTGGGAGAGAGAACATTTAAAGGAAGAAAACACAAAGAAAGGGGAAGCTGAGTAAACATCATAAGAACAGGGATGATGAATTACAGCTCATCCCTGATGGAAGGGTTACAGGCTATCTTTGGCAAACATCCCTGGTTCCCTACACAATGAGTCAGGCGCCTGGGTGGGTCACCCAGTGTTCATCGGCTTCTCAGGCTAAAAGAACTTCATGCTGGCTTTGCTTCTAGGACTCTAGAAACATATTGAGTTGGGGGTCTTACACTAGTTTACAGACATCATGACCCTGTGCAGGACGCCATGAGTAGAGTCAGAAGGGCCCTCACTGATGTTTAGGTCAGTACTGGGGGCAAAGAGCATCCATCTCATGGGGGTATCTTGCAAGAAATGTGCTCTTCTGTGTCAGTCTTGCCTGGTTTGTTGAAGTACTTCCTCAAATAATCTGTGAAGTTGTGCCCTTCCCTATCCTTGAGCAGGCTAAACAGACAATGAGTGCTTGCCACAATGGGCTTATTGACCCAGGTGGAGTCATCACCTTCTGCACCTGCAATTCCCTACAGGAATTTGGGAGAAAAGACTGCCAACTGAGCTTGCTTTGCAACATAATCCAGCTGAAACAAAGGATGGGTTTTCTGTTCTTCCCTTTATAAACTGGAGCTGCAGAATTAAACTTTGAGCCTTGTTCAGAACCTTGTCTTGGCTTCATCGCTCTCTCCCACCCCATCCTTTTCATTTCCAGCCCCCCTTTCAGGTAACCCAGTTCATTCATGACCAGTGGATGGCTACATGATGTGTATACTGTCTGGGTTATAAATGGGTGTCAAGCTCATTCCACTATTGACTGTGGGGTCTATTCTCTACACCAAAGCACTGTATGGGGATGAAAAGGACACAGTCAGCAAAGCAGTTGCATCAGCATGGTGGCTGAGTGATGTCATGCATAATGGTTTGGGGGGAGGGACAGGAAGTCAGTTTGGACCATCAGGATCCATTGGCCCAGGATCAACCACAGCTTAGAGAGGAAGAGAAGCACTGCTTGTCCAGAGTACAGGCTTCTACAAAAAGGTATGTGCCAATGCCAGTGACTAGGCTGCAAATCAGAGGTGGGAAAATACACTGGGTATAAGAGGCTAGCATATGAAGGGGACAGAAAGGAGAGTGAAGCTTCCTGAAAAGATGAGGAACTTGGGGCAAGCCAGAGCTAGCTTGCCCTCTAGGATAATTCTGTGGAGATCAAGAGATAAATAGATATGGGTCCTCTCCCATGTCATATATCAGCTCTTGACCCTTGGTTTATGATTGTCCAGGAGTCAGCCAATGAAGTGCCAGGCCAAATCTGCACCCTAGAGGTTCACCAGGCTCTGGTAGGTTTTACTGGATGTCATCTGAGGCAAAGGCCATCCTGGACACTTGGATCTGTCATTTTAGATGAGAGGACAGAGAAATGGAACTTGGTTCTCTGTAGGTCTGGAGTCCCAGAGCCTTCTTGAAGACACTTGAGTGGAGAGTTTTTGCATTCATCTTTTGGTTTTCTGTAGACTGAATCATTCCAGTTGCTGGAAAGAGGATTTCTTGAAACTTGAACCTGGGAACACAGGAGTTTTCCAGTCGGACCCTGAAGAGGAAACAGAAGATCTCAGACAGCACATCTTTCCACAGTGTGGCACCTCAGTTCCCAAAGGTCAGAGGGCTTGTCACTAGAGGAGGAGGGTAACAGGGAGGGCTCTGCACATAGCTTCCTTTATTAAATCTTCAAAGCCTCCTAGAAACCAGGTGCTGTTTTACCCTGGTCACACTGGCTCAGAGAGGTCATGGGACATGTCCCAGGGACACATGGCTAAAAAAGGGAGGAAGTGGAATCCTTAGTTAGGAGGGCCTGACACTTCTCCCAGTAGTAGTGTCCTGCTTACTCTTGGGTGTCAACAGAAGCACTCTTGTGAGTGGAGTCTCCCTGGCTTCTGAGAGTCTGGGAGGGAATTGCGGGGGGGGGGGGCTGACCAGCTTCCTCTATTTCCTGCAGGGCTCAGGAAAGCTGTGCAAGAAGGTCTGGATGTCCCTTGTGATCACTGATACTTGAGAGCCAGAAGTCTCCCCATGGCTCCTTATCACATCCGACAGTACCAGGAGAAGGACCACAAAAGGGTCCTGGAATTGTTCTCCAGCGGCATGAAGGAGCTTATTCCTGCTGCCATCCGACAGATGCTGACTCTGCCTCATTCTCTCTTGCTCTTACCTGCAGTGCCTGTGACCATAGTGCTGGTGTCTGGATCCTGGCCCCTGGCCACAGTATGCAGCTTCCTCATTTTCCTTTGCCTGTGGCTTATTTTCTGGATTTCTTGCAGAAATTATGTGGCTAAAAGTTTGCAGGCAGATCTGGCTGACATCACCAAGTCTTACCTGAATGCACATGGCTCCTTCTGGGTGGCTGAGTCTGGAGACCAGGTAGTTGGCATGGTGGGTGCTCAGCCAGTCAAGGACCCTCCATTAGGGAGGAAGCAGCTGCAACTCTTTCGCCTGTCTGTGTCCTCACAACATCGAGGACAGGGGATAGCAAAAGCACTGGTCAGAACTGTCCTACAGTTTGCTCGGGACCAGGGCTACAGTGATGTTGTTCTTGAGACTGGCAGTGTGCAATATAGTGCTCGGGTTCTCTACCAGGCCATGGGCTTCCAGAAGACAGGCCAGTACTTTGTCAGTATAAGCAAGAGGTTAATGGGTCTTTCTATCCTTCAATTCTCCTACTCTCTCCCTTTTGCTTCGGGACCAGGGTATAGTAGGAAATATTAAAAAGGGTCCCATTTCATGCTAGCACCTGGTACTCTCTGGCCCCAGTGGTCTCACTGCCTCCATGGCTTGTCCCATGTAGCAACTGCCCATCTTGAGGATCTCTTTCCGGGATTGTAACCCAGTAAAATCAAAATTCTAGAGGCTTGTGATATATCAGTCAGATTTATATTAATAAATCCTCAACCTACAAAAAGTCCCCACAATAAATTAAAACTCAATTGAAATAAACTCAAACTACACACCTAGATGGGGCAAACATACCCTATATATTATTTAATCATCTATCCAATAAATTCCCAATATATATGGCTCCCAGGACTGTGTGTTTTTGGCTTCTCATTCTCTCCTATAGATTTGATTTTCTCTCCTCCCCTTTGTCTCTTCTTCTCTCTAAGATTTCCTGTTACACAGGGATGTGATCCTTTTTTTCTTTGTGTGTCCAGAAGGCTCTAGTTCACTCTGCTGTAGGAACAAGAAACTCCTGGCAGTTTCCCCAATACCAATCCCAAGGGCTCCCTTTCCTTCCTTTCTGATGAAGCCATGCAGCCACCTATGGGTGTTGGCTCCATTCTGCCTCTTTTGTATCTCTCTTTCGTCTTTATAGTGCCATGATAAGATAGCACAAAAGCCAATTGAGTTGATCCTGCGCACATTTCACTTAGGAATCTGTTAGCTATCACTTTGAGCTAGGTGGTCTCAAGACCTTAAGGCAAGTACCCTTGCTGAGCTGAAGTTCCAGAAGCTCTGACAGGAGTTAGGATCTTTGCAGAGAAGCTAAAGTGAACTCAGAACAAAGGCTTTCCTGACACACACAGTTACTGAAAAATCTAAGACTTGTGTAGAAATGGAGACTCCACTGGTAGAGGCACAGCACAGGTCAGGGTGGCTGCCCCAAGAGTGCTGGAGCAAGGAAGCCTGTAACTCACTCCTAAGCCACCTTTGTGCAGAGGGAGGAAGGGGACCTCTGGTGCAGTGAGAGTAACTCTGAATGGCCTCTCCTGGGTGCAGTGATCCCTCCTGGCCTCCTGGTCCCAGTCTTATGGGAAAGCACAATTAAATGCATGCAGAGCATGAAACTTACTTGGGGATTCAGGAAAATGAAATGGGATCAGGAATTGTATGACTATGTCACCCTAGGGAAAACCCCAGGACCAATTGGTACTGGAGTAGGTTGAACATCAGTGGGCTTCCAGTGCTACTGGTTTTCCTGTGTAAAAAGTTAAAATGGCAGTTCTGGAGTTGGAACAGCACTGTAGAGTCGAGAAAGGCAGTCTCAGAACTAATAAAGTTGTTGGGTGAAGATGACCCTGCTTGGCATAGGCGCCTTCCAAATTGTTAAGGAACGGCCCTGAGGGCCCATGAATCACAGATGTGGTTCCCACTGCTTTGCTTGCATGCTGGAACTGGAGAACTCCTTGCAGAGGCCATTACACCCTTTGATTTCAGGACATGGAAGAATCAACAGAGACTGACCTGGAACAGCCTGTGTACTCGCTGGGTTTCTAGTGTCAAGAGGCTCGATCCAGGCTGCTGAGGGACAGTTGTTGAGACAGTCTTGGTCTGTGCCGTGTTGTTACATGCCGGGAAGATGTATGCTGTAGTGCTATAGTGGCATTGTTATGTTTGCACACGCATACTTTCTGATTAAGACCTCCACAAGTGGATATTCTCATTGATTACTCTAAATCAAGACAAAATTATGTGATGTGCAGGCCATAAGCCATAGTAAGGAGACTGCTACTATTGTTTTAGTTTTTATTAAACAGGTATAGACTTTTTATCAGCTTGCCTTCAAAACATTTGTGTTCATGCCCAATGACTGCTGTGCCAATGTCACTTGTAAAGGGAGACTTTTCATAGTGGGAGGTGGTCACTCCAGAGACTCATAACTTTCCTGTTTGCTGAGCATAACTGACTGATCCTTTGATATAGTCCGATATTGGGTCATAAGTAGAAGAAAATGGATACACACACACATCACCTGCTCCAAGGCTTAGAAGAGTTATGGAAGAGGATGCATAAAGATTTAAGATCTGGAGTGGGTGGGATACCCTGTATCTCTTTGGTCTGAATTGAAACATCCCCTGTGGGGGCTGACAGAGGCTCAGGAGACTCAGGAGAGCATTCCTCTCTTAAGTCACCCAGGCAGTAAACACTTATCAGCAGAGAGAAGCCTCTTAGGAACTCAGGGTTGTAGATTTGTGAGTCATTACCAGTGCAATGGTCATACTGCCTGGGCAACCAGTGCTCCTATAAGTAATCCCTCACCTGTGTTCCTGTGCTTCAATAAACTGTTTCATCAAACTTTACTTGGGTGGATTTGAGTTTCGTTGCTTGGTTCTTTGTTTGCTTGGGTCTGTCATAGTGCCTGGATGATGAGAATAGATGTTCATTCACATCCCCAGGGGAAGTCAGACACAAAACACTGACACAAAAACAGATGGTTTTTCTCATTTTGTACCCACTTGGGAGGAGGCCAAGAAATTCCTGGGTGGAAAGACTGCCAAAGTTGTAATCAGCATGATGTCCTTGGCATCTAGGAAAGCTGTGTGACCCTTCACCTCCTTACTGGGATCTCTCTTGCTTAGGGACTCTGCTACTGGACACAGCCTTAGATCTATGCTGGACCTCCTTGCTCAGCCCCTGCCCTTCCTCTACAGGCATGGCAGCAGCCCAGGAGCAGCAAAAATTGCTGGCAGAATCCAAACATATCATGCTAATAGCCTCTGACATCCTCCCACTCTGTCCCCCTGCCATTATCATTACAAGCTCAGCAACTGCACTTTCAGCTAAGCGGAAAGTGTGATCCTTTGTCCTTTGTATTCTGTCTGTCATGGAGAGTTATTTCTATGCTCCATGTCATGTGTTCCCCTCAATGGTAACACCAGCTGCCATGTTGCCTGATGAGTAGAGTAAGGGGCATGGAGCTTTTTACACCCGCAAGGCTAATTAATACCAGCACGTAAATGTCCACCCTAAACAGGGTCTTATCCAGGTGCCATGTACCCATCTCCAGGAGGAGAGGGGGCAGATGTCATCAGTGGCCTAGTACCAATTCTTCATAAGTTTGTAGTGCTTCCCCATCTAGTGGGGAAGGATGCAAAGACAGAGCCCATAATGTGCTTGCTGATGGCTGCATGTATCTGTGGATTGAATTTGCATCACTGAGTCAGAGGGGCTAATACAAGAAGGAAGATGTACTGGAGCTGGGAAGTCCACATGATTGATACATAGGAACTTGTGCCAGGAGCTCTGAGCCAAGCTGCTCAGAGTTAACCTGGGAAAATGGAGGTGGCCAGCGTTTGGGAAGACAGAAACAGGAAGCAGTGTCTTCTGGGAATGCTTGGGATTTGAGAAATATGGTTATGCACAACACTTTTGATGGAGCAATGGCCACTAAGTCTTACAGTGTAACCACAGGCTAATTTCATGTTGTATACCTTTCATCTAAAAAAAAAAAAGACAAAGGAAAGAGAATTGTTTGGAAAGGTATAAATTCAAAGAGCTAGGATCTCCAAGGTTAGAAAGATCAAACTGTAGGTGGAGTTTTTGTACTAATGGTGACTGTGGCCAGAGCCAGTGCCTGTGCCACTTTGACTCCAACTGAACTAATGAGTTTTATTGTGGGTTACTCCAGGAATGCCGGTGAGGGGGTACTTACAGGAGCAGAAGTGACTCACAGACAAGCATTACAACAGGCTGGACACTGTCCTTTCTAAGAGACTCTTGTCTAAACCTCTTCCAGGAAGCTTGGCTGCTTTGTGCTTTTTCCAGGCAGTTTGTCTGGTCTTGTTTTTTGTTTGTTTCTTTGTTGTTTGTTTGTTTGTTTGTTTTGAAGCTTGGCTTGTCTAAGCATCATGTTGAAGCTTTATTCTAGGCAGGGAGGAACCTACTAAATCTGGTCACTTTCAGGGACTTCCTGAAGCTAATGTGAGTTGTTCACATTCCTACTTAAGGAGCTTCCCTAGCAGATGGAATGTTTTGATTTCAGAGGAAATTGTCACATGACACAGTTTGTACATGGGTGTTTGCCTATATCTATGTATGTACTCCATGGATCCCTGGTACCATGGAGGTTAGAAGATGTCAGATCCTCTATAACTAGAGTTAAAGATGGTTATGAGCCACCATGTGGGTGCGGGGAACTAAAACCGTGTCTTCTGAAAGAACAACACATGCTCTTAACTACTCAGCTATCTCTCCAACTCCAAGGAAGGTTTTAAGGATCATGGGGAGGGCTACATAGAGCCCTCTGTTAGTGAAAAAAATGTTCTTAGCCCCAAATAGTTAAATCTATGAAGTTCAAGTTCAGCAATCAGAACATGGCTACTCCCGTCTTGAACAAACAGTCCCTGGCAGGTATCCTGGCAGATTTGCTCACTGCAGTGTGTGGCTTTGGCACAGTCTTTGTTGATCATTTCTTGCTTTAGGGCATACATCTTTGAACTCTTTCCTACAGAGCAACCAGCTAACCATATTCATTTGTTTGGTTAGGAATTGAGGAAAATTACTAGACTGATTTGGGCAGCTTGTATAACACCTGCCTGGAGTAGACTAAACAATCATTTTTTGGTTGATTGATCATTTACAAAAGGTACCACATTTATTTATTCTGTGTGTGTGGTGCCTGTAAAATAGTAAAACAGTCCACATGAAATAGTTATTGACAACCAAGCTGACTGAGCAAGTTACAAGTGTTGAGTCTTTTTCTTTTTTAATTGACAGCCAGACCAAGAGTGAACTCATGCCTCTGAAAAGCCTCTTGGTGCTCAAGCTCTGGCTTAGAGTGAGACAAAACCATAAGTACCTCAGTACTCGGGAGGGGGAGGGACATAATGAGAGAGTTAGAACAGCTGAGAAACATCTGGTTCCCTTTCAAGGCTCTGTGCTATCTTTTAAACACTATTGAATACATTTGGACCAAGGTTAAGGTCACAGACAGTCCTTGAAGCATTGCCAAGGCAGAGGTGGTTGTTGGAGGGTGGAAAGCTGAGAAGTGACCAAGCAGATATAAAACAGTTAGAACAGAATGACATTACCTCAATTGTTTCACCTGTGTGCAAAGGTGGGCATGTACAGGCCAGAGAACATCTTGCTGATTGGCCTGGGTTGTATGTCTTATCACTCACTGCAGGGTGATACAACTGAACTTCTCAAAGTCACCTGGGTTTAGTTCCTAGTGGTGGCAAGTGTTTTGCAACTGACTTTTTGGGGGGAGATATGTTTCTTCACAAGCATCAGGACATCAACAACAGACCAAAAGAAGTAGAGAAGGAGAAGGAGATAGAGACAAAGAGGAAGAGAAAGAGAAAAAAAGAAAATCCATGTAACACCGCTGTCTTGGTCAAGGTACTCTTATAAAAAGAAAGCACTTAACAGGGGTCTTGCTTACTGTCCTGGCTGGTTTTATGTGTCAACTTGACACAGGCTGGGGTTATCACAGAGAAAGTAGCTTCAGTTGGGGAAGTGCCTCCATGAGATCCAGCTGTGGGGTATTTTCTCAATTAGTGATCAAGGGGGAAAGGCCCCTTGTGCATGGGACCATCTCTGGGCTGGCAGTCTTGGGTTCTATAAGAGAGCAGGCTGAGCAAGCCAGGGGAAGCAAGCCAGTAAAGAACATTCCTCCATGGCTTCTGCATCAGCTCCTGCTTTCTGACCTGCTTGAGTTCCAGTCCTGACTTCCTTTGGTGATGAACAGCTGTAAGGAAGTGTAAGCTGAATAAACCCTTTCCTCTCCAACTTGCTTCTTGGCCATGATGTTTGTGCAGGAATAGAAACCCTGACTAAGACACTTACAGTTTCAGAGATGTCATTATCCTCATGTCAAAGAGCATGGCGGCATGCATGAGCATGGTGGTATGCATGACACTGGAGCAGAGCCTAGGAGCTACATCCTGGTCCTCAGGCTGTGACAAGACTCCTATTGCATGAGCTTTTGAAACCTCAAAGTGCATCTCCAGTAACATACTTCCTCCAACAAACACATACTTCCTGATCCTTTCAAATAGTACCATTCCCTGGTGAGCAAGAATTCAAATCTGTGAGTCTATGGGGGCCATTCCCATTCCAACCACCTCAAGTACCATCAGGGCAAATCAGGGAGTTGATTGGGCTTTCTTAAGGTGCCCACATCAGCACAAGGAAAGATTTATAAAACCTGCATCATTGGAAGTCCCTGAACAACAGGCAGTTAGCTCCATCACAGTCCCCACCACCCCCAACAACCATGGACTGCTTATATAGCCCAGGAGAGGGGCTCACAGGCTGTGTTATGTTTTGAGAGCTTCCAGAATCATGTGAGCCTTCTTTTTCTTTAGGATATATCTCAATCTGGAGGACACAACTATGCAGTATACTGCTTCTATATGAGACTTTAGATCCCAGGGAGCATCAGAGACCTCCACCATGTTGTGCTCCTCTGTTCATACACTCTGGAACCTCCCTAGGAAGCCCTGGCCTTGGTGGCTAAGAAGTGACAGGAGAGCAAGACCTCACTGCATAATACCATTATCCTAAGGAACCCACAGTTGAGAATGAAACTGGATCCACAATTCACAAGTCAAAGGTTGTCTGTATATGGACAAAGAGATGGCTGGTAAGGATAAAGGGACATTGTTGTTTGCCATCTGGGCAAAGTGGAACCAAGATGAATAGGTTCCATGGGGTTCTGATCCAGCCATGAATGCCAACAGTGCTATAGCTCCTGATAAGGAGGCCGTTTGGTGTTGCAGAGACTCAAGGCTGTCTGCAGTGTAAGTCATTGCCTGGTCCTGGAAGTCACTGTCCAGATGGTGTGTTTGGGTGAGGGCTGTTCCAGCAGTCCCTGTTGTGCCCAGTGAGACAGCGAGTTTAATGAGCAGAGAGATGAAGATCTCTCTTGTCTTTCAGTCTCCTCCCAGCTATAAGGTGATTTTTTGAGGTTCATAGAGATAAACCTGGATAACAATCATTATGGAGGTGCAGAAACCTTGAAAAGGTGGGGGGAGGGGGTTAATGCAGGAACCCGTAGTGACTTTGCACCAGAAAAGAGTAGGGGGGTCAGCACATATAGGTTTGGTGTTGGTGATGCAATAGTAATGTGTAGGATGAGGTCTTGTGGAGGGTCCTACAAGGCAAAGGGGAGTGGTAGATCAACGAGAGGAATGTCCTGTGCTCTCCGTGTATGCAAGGGTCCATGGGGTTCATGAAGGAACATGTCAATCAGCACAGCCTCCAACAGTGTTCAGGAAAGGGAAGTACAGAAAAAGCCTTGGGAGGAGTTGGGGTGAGTGGTTAAGGGAAGAAAGTACTGTAGCCAGGAGAGGGGAGCTTGGAGTTCCTTCTGAGACCGAGTTTCCTGTTGGAGAATATTAACATGGGTAAAAAGACTGATTTGGAGGTAGAGACAAGTTGGTGAGAGACATGTTTGGTTGGCTAAGGTGTATTTGGCATAGTCATGAGAATAGAGCTGACCCATGACTTCCATTTGCCAACATTTGTCCCAGAGATTGCTGATGGAAAGCTGAAAATGAGTTTCAAGGTTGGTGAGCATGGGTGCCTCTGTGGCTGGTGGATTCAGCTCTACAACTCCAATATCAACAGCCTCCATATGTGGAGGCCTCCTTGGAAACATTCACTTGTGTTTCAGCAAGGAAAGGAAAGCAGAGAAAAGAGCTGGGGCAGTGGGGATGGAATTAGGGTGTAGAAGGATCTCAATCTTGGTCCAACATCCTTCAAGTGGGCAATCGTGGGTTCCTATGTCTCTTGTAGACTTCTCTAGAGAAGAATCTCTAGTGGTGAGTGTTGGGAAAGTCAAACAGAGGCTAGGCAGAAGCAGGGTTATATGAAGAGTGACAAAACACCCCAAAAAATAGAGGAGAGGGGAGCTTGTGGAGGGCACATGGCCTGGACAGCAGTCACCAGGTCATGGATGTCCTTCCAGGAGAGCTTGTTGTTTCTTTGGGGTGGGGTCTCCTCTACCTCCTTTGCCTCCTCTGTCCTTGATCTGTCACGGAGAGGAGGGCGGTATTCTGGGTTGGTAGGGTGGTGTCAGACATCTCTGGCAGGAACTCAGATATGCCATTGCTGGTCCTGTGAGAAACACAAACAAAACCCCTTCCAGTTGTAAGGAGGGAGTCTGGTCCCTTCCAGATCCCATCCAAGGGACGGTGCCATCATACTAGGGTAGGAGGGGTTATTTCTGGTGTGTGCCAATGGAGAGAGCTAGGAGTGTGTTTGTTGCTCTTGTAGATGTTAAGTATATTTACGGTAGTCAGAGCTGTCTTATTTGGAATGTGGGTTGTGGGAAAACTCTGCTAATCAAGGTCAAAGTCCACCGTGACTGGGTAGCCTCTGGGCTCAGCACACTATGGAAGACTCCCTTCATTAGCAGGGCTTCTCCTTCTCTAACCTTGTCTGGGGAGTTCTAAGCCCCTACACTTGCCTCTTCCTGAGGAATGTCACCTAGCCTCAGTTAGTTTATAGGATCAATTTCTTTCCACCTGAGAAAACTTGTTCAGCCGGCACCTGAGATTCCTGAAATGCTTCCCCATGCTAATGAAGCATTCCAAGTACCCCAAGCTCCAGACAATGACCTTTGCACATCCTGGATGTCCCTACCCTAAATCCCCCAAAACTTTATAAGCCTTGACTCACCCTAAGTAAAGTTGATCTGCTTACTGACAGCTGGTTCCAGTGTGGTCTTTCACCGTGCGTACTCACAGGAATTCCAAGCCCCCTGTTCAACATCTCTGCTCCCACTGCCCTGATGGATTGTATTAGCCAATGATCCATGAGAGCTGAGAGACCCACAGTGGGTAACATCAGTTTGTCATAGGGCACTGGGTTTGAGGGCTCGTGGGTTGGTACCCATAGTTGGTACCAAAGCCGAGGGATGCACAAAAGTAATAAGTTTTTATTATCCTTTAGAGCTGAGCAAAAGGGATGTAGGGGAAGCAAGCATGAAGCCCCTTGATATGTGTGTGTGTGTGTGTGTGTGTGTGTGTGTGTGTGTGTGTGTGCAAATAGAATTGCTCTGTTTGTTCGATGGAGGCTATAATTGTTCCTGTAGATGCAGTTTGATCAGTGAGCACATTTCCCTTGGATGTTGGACCTGGCAGAGGGCCGTGAGATCTGACATGCTGGACATAGAGAGGAGAGGCTCTTTCCTGTAAAAGGGTGGAAACCTGTATGAGTAGAAGGGAAAGTGGGTTGGCATCTAATTTAACAAAGGATTTGGATTGCCAGGGGAGCAAATTGGCAGCATGTGCATTTTCTGAAAAGAGGTGAAAGGGTCTATTGACTTACCATAGGGCTAAATGAAAGAAATTGATCCTATAATATAGTTCTTTATATTGGGAGGAGTGATGGGGTAGCTCTTTGAATCAGACAATGGGGCTGGGGGTTCATCCTCAGCAGTATATTATCCCTGCAGCTCCCCTCTTTCCCCTTTTGGTAAATATTGAGGGGTTCCAATTATGGGCTTTCTTGAAAAGAATCTGGGGGCAACCATTGCAACAGAGGGAGGGTAGAAACCCATTTTTCATTAGGGCAATGGTTGTCAATTTGCTCTGGGAATCCTATTAAGCTGATAGCAAAGTGGATATTAGAGATGGAAAGGAGTGACAGGGGTACCAGGTACATTTAGAATATACTATAATGCTAGTATCTAGACACATGCTTTCAGAGCCTTCTCAGGGCAGCTGGGTTTGCCCTAGGCTAGACCCTCCAAACCTCTGAGTCACAACAGCCCTTTTCACGTTGTCGGTGAATTACCTCAGTGACTTTGTCACAGTGATGTGGAGTTGAGTACCACAGGGACAGGCAGGATGCACACTGAGGACGCTCTAAAGCCAGCATGCTGTGACTGTGAGCCTGAACAGGATGAGCAGAAGTGTGAAGTCACCAAGGCTGCCTGTTCTGGACAGGAAGGGTGGGAAGGTTTGGGGAACCTGGACAGCTGGGAATAGACCTTGTCCTCAAGGAAGCCCCAGACAAAGCAACAGCTCACTCTCTTCCTCCATCTTCCAATCTCTCCCAGGCCTCCCACCTCATGCCAAACCCCGGCTATGGCAGTACAGAGACCCAGTCTCCAGGGCAGAGTGTGGCAGGAGGGAAAGTGCTGACCTGGGCATGAGGGCTGTGAAGGCATCTAGGACAGCCAGTTGTGATGCATCTAAATTCTGTCCCCAAAGCAACTGACCCTGAAGGCCATGCTTTACTCTCTGGGCTGACTGAACAGAGCTGCAGCAAAGCCAGGAAAAACAGAACATCAAAGCCAGAGTGGCCATGAGCCAGCCCAGCTCAAGGCTGCTGAGCACACAGCTCTGGATGGGGTAAGTAGGATATTGGCAGCAGGAGGCCATCACACAGCCTGTGAGGCACTGGCTTTTCCTAAAATGCAGTTGGAGGCTTAGGGCTGGCTGGGTTCTGAGTGGTGGCTGGGGTGTGCCAAAGTCACCTCCTCCATAATGACACAAAACCTTGCCTGTCTTTCCCAATCCTGGGGAGCAAGAGTGACCACTGGTTGCCATAGCCCCTCCTCCACCTTATCCCTGCTGGCTTCTTATCTAAATACATGTGGCCCTCGAAAACACATCTTGTCTGTCTGTCTGTCTGTCTCTGTATGTGTCTGTCTGTCTCTCTCTGTCTCTGTCTTTCGTTGTCTCATTTCTTCCCTCCTTCTCTTTCAACTAAATTAAAATAGAAGTTCTGAGTGTGGTGGCTCATGTCTATAATCCCAGCACTTGATTGGTTTGTGTGTGTGTGTGTGTGTGTGTGTGTGTGTGTGTGTGTGTGTGTGTGCTTCTTTGGTAAGTGGGATACCATAGCACTGAAGGCCACCAGGCAAAGCCATTGCCTCCTAGCCAAAAGAATTGATATATGTCAGTATCTGCTATCAAGAGTTACCACAGGGGTTGGAAAGATGGTTCCATGGTTAAGTGCACTGGCTGCTCTTCCAATGGAATCAGGTTCAATTCTAAGTCCCCACAAGGCAGCTCTCAACTATCTGTAACTCTCGTTCTTGAGAATGTAATAGCTTCTCTGGCCGCTGTGGATGCAGGTACTCAGATGCACATGAAGGCAAAGCCTCCATACATATACTAGTACTAAAAGTAAAATGGTTTCTTTATAAAAAAAAATTGATCCAATTGTACCTGTTAATCACCTGTCTAAGAGACCATTTCTTGGTATGGTAGGTTCACCTTGATGCCCACTGAAGAGATTAGAGGAATAATTAGCTTTTTAATAAGAAAGAACCTTTCCTTCCCAGAATCCCTGGCCGTGCAGTCACTACAGCAGCCATGATGTTCCCTTGGATATACCCTTCTTTCTCTTTGTGGTCCTGGTCAGTGCCTAAGTACACTTTTTTCCCCCAAAAGATTTATTTATTTATTATTATATGTATGTACACTGTAGCTGTCTTCAGATACACCTGGAAAGAGCATCAGATCTCATTACAGATGGTTGGGAGCCACCATGTGGTTGCTGGGATTTGAACTCAGGACCTTCAGAAGAGCAGCCAGTGCTTGTACTCGCTGAGCCATCTCTCCAGCCCCTAAGTATACTTTTGCTGGTCCTCTTGGTTTCCTTGCTTTTCCCACAAAGCACGGGTTCTCACCATGTGTTTTCTTGTCTGCCATGTGGCTGGCCTCCATCTCAGGTTAATCCGAATGGCACATCTGACTTCATTCCTCTTAAGCTTCTAACTACAAAGCTCTAATAAACTTGTCTCTAAAACTCTAAAATGTGGTCCATGCATTTGAGTCTGAATTTTTAGACAATCACCCAGAAGCCCTTTGCTAGAGCTGCCTTTCGTCATTCTCAAGTTTTCTAGATCCTTAGCTCCCCAAGCTAAGAAAGTCTCTGTTGTTCTCAACACCACCACAGAATTCCTATAGGGTTATATTTAATCTGTAGGTTTGGGGAAAAAAAAACTTTTTCTTTTTTTGAGGCAGTCTCTTGCTACATATCCCAGAGTGGCCTCAAACTCTCCATCTTCCTTTGCCTCGTCTCCTGAGTCCCTGAATTACAGGTGTCTTCCACCATGCCTAATTTTAATTTTTTTTTTAAGTAAACAGAAAGAGTGGGTTCCTCCCTCCAAGTATCCTGGGGCTAAACACTAAACAGTGCACACAAAGCGTGGAGCACAGGAAGCCCGCAGGAAAGGTGACAAGGTGCTGCGGCCCAGGGACTTTGCTCTACACTCCTTAAAGCATCCCACTGCCACACTTCTCGGCCGTTTGGGAGGTTGATGAAGCAGTACCTGTCACCGCTGTGCTTCCCCAGAGCTTCCTCCCGGTGCTCCACTTTTGACCCTGGAGCTCAGACTGGGAAGCCTCCATCAGGCTGAGCACCACTGTGAGCCCTGTGAGCTTTGGAGACTGCTTGTTGCTGTGTGGCTGAGTACTCACCAGAGAAAAATGCTCACAAGTGTCAGATGACATCATGAACTCTTCCCTCACTCGCTGGGGGCAGATTTGCTGGTATCAGAAGTCAGGCATAGGCTTGGATGCCATCAATGATGCTCTGCTTCTGGAAGCCTCCATCTATCGTCTGCTGAAGTTCTACTGCAGGGAGCGGCCCTAGTACCTGAACCTGCTGGAGCTATTTCTGAAGAACTCCTATCAGACTGAGATCGGGCAGACCTTAGACCTCATGACAGCTCCCCAGGGCCATGTGGATCTTGGTAGATACACTAAAAAGAGGTACAAATCGATTGTCAAGTATAAGAAGGCTTTCTCCTCCTTCTACCTGCCTGTCGAGGCCGCCATGTACATAGCAGGCATTGATGGGAAGAAGGAACATGCCAATGCCCTGAAGATCCTGATGGAGATGGACGAGTTCTTCCAGGTCCAGGACGACTACCTTGATCTCTTTGGAGACCCCAGTGTGACGGGAAAGGTCGGCACTGACATCCAGGACAACAAATGCAGCTGGCTGGTGGTTCAATGTCTCCTATGAGCCTCTCCTCAACAGCACCAGATCTTAGAGGAGAATTATGGGCAGAAGGACCCAGAAAAAGTGGCTCAGGTGAAAGCACTGTATGAGGCGCTGGATCTGCAGTTTGCGTTCTTCAAGTATGAGGAAGACAGTTACAACCACCTCAAGAGTCTCATAGAGCAGTGCTCTGCGCCTCTGACCCCATCCATCTTCCTGGAACTTGCAAACAAGATCTATAAGCGGAAAAAGTGACCTCGAAATTGGAGAGGCTGGGAGGGAGGGATCTCAATAAATTATTGTTCAACAACAACAACAACAACAACAACAACAACAACAACGAAGTGTATTCAAGCCAACAGAAAGTATTTGCCAGACAGCGACTACACTGGGTGTTCAAGATCCCAGTGTAGCCCTGAGCCGTTCTCAAGATGAACTTCTAAGCACAAAAGCCATGTTCTGGGTTAACATACTTTAATTAACAAGAACAGTTAACTACACACGTTAAAAAGCAAGGTTAGCAGTGCATTTTAAGACTTTCCCAGAACTGTGTACTTGGATGGGGTTTTAGGTTTTTTTAGTTTTGGCAGATGGTGGTGTCTCCATGCTGAGTTTTGCAGCCTACAAGGAACGTTCATCATGGAGTCAATTGCACTAAGGTCTTGGGGCCGACTAAGATCTGGGGCCCTTTACATTCCCGACTGGTCTTAGTGAGTGAGTCAGATTATGAACTCATCCTGTTTTCAAGAGGTGTAGTGGGTCCTAAGGATCATCCAGTCAGTGTTTGCCACGGGGTCCAAGAGAATAGAGACTGGTATCAATTGTTTGATTTATGCTGGGAGGGAGGGGTTAGCCAAGGCAATATATTTTTTTAATTACTTTGATCATAGTTGCTTGTTCTAACTTCCCATTGGGTCTAGTCATTTAAAAGCAAAGATGGGTTGACTAGCGTCTGCCAATGGGAAGCTGAAGAATGCATCTTTCAGGTCCAAGACAGAATACACCTGTCCCACCAAGTTTACTAGGGCCCTAGTTCTCCAAGCTCACAGGCAAGAGAGGTATTCCAAGATGACTGGCAGGGCACCGGATGCTGCAAGCCACTAGGCAGTTTGCACTAGAATTCCCATTCTTGTTTCCAGGGTCATTGGGTATTGTTTAATCTGGACAGAGGTGGCTGAACTGGTTTAGTTGGACAATTATAGGATCTTGGTGATCACCCAGATCTGGGGGGAGGGGGTTGGTTTCTTCTGATAGAGGGTGAGATACCAAAAAATGTGCTGGGTATCTGTAAGTCTATATCTTACCAGCAGAGAAGATGGTGGTGTCTCTCAGTTATGTAAAATGTCCTGTCCCAATCAGCTCTCTGTTGTTAAACACCCTTAGGCTTCCTCCCAGAAACTGGGCCCTACTTAGACCTTTAAGTCTTTCTAACTTTCATAATTTGTTTTTAATATCTGGGGCCAACTGGGTGACAAAGAAAATCTTTTTAGCAGCTATCCTTTAAAGAGGACTTAGTGAAAGTTGTTTAAAGTCTCCTTGGTCAGTGCTGGACACAAGGGAAAATCTGTCTGTGATTCTCCTGCCTAGCCCAAGGGAGTTGTTTGTTTGTTTGTTTGTTTGTTTGTTTGTTTGTTTTTAGAGAATGGTGGGTTTACAAATCATTGGTTAAAAAGAAGACATAAGTCGATGTTTCACCACCACACTATCATTTAGTTTTTCGGCTAAAAGCATATTCACAGCCTCATGTGTATCTGGACTCTGTACTACTGGCTAGGGTGTGGGTCCTGTATAGCCAGGTCTCTAATAGTATCAGCCACTCCTTCATTTGAGGACCATCCCTTTCCCAAGGACTGTGCCTTCATCCTGCCTCAGGAGTATCTCTCCCTTCAGCCGGAGACCAACCTCTTCTGTGCTGTTTCTCTGGGCATCCTTTTTCGAGTCTGACTTGTGAGTATCGTACCCTCTCCCCCACCCAGGTCCTTGTCACAGCTGTGAGGGTAGCCCACCCAGGTCCTTGTCACAGCTGTGAGGGTGTCCCACTTTTCCTTGACCCCAAAGCTCCTAGTACACCTTCTAAGCAAGGGCTCACTGTAGGCCCCTCTCCACCCATGCAGGGTGCCATTGGACAGCAGGACCTTCACCGGCCTGCAGGCCAGCGCTGGGGGAGGACGAGGACCATCGCTTCTGCAGAGACAGCTCCTTGGAGAATAGTGTTCCTCTGAGTTACTCTTGCCTGAAAGGCAAACCCTCAGTTAACCCAGTGAGATGGATGAGCCTTCCCGACTCTCAGCAACCTCCAGAGTTCACAGGGCTGTCCCCTGTCCAGGGCCTGTTGTCTGGAAAGCAACACTTCTGGGGCTGAGAAGGCTGCACAGCAGGTAAAGTCACATGATAGTTGGAGGCGCACGGGGTATTGCAGATCAAAAGCATTCATTGTCCTAGAACAAACGGCCCAGGCAAGCTTAAACAGAGAGAAACCCTACCTCAGAGGGCTTTACTGCTGAGCCAATGAACCTGGACTCTTATCAAGGACATGCGAGCTTGGGGTAAGTTGCACTGTTGCCTAATTGTGCACATGGGACCAGGTTGTCCTCAGAGAGGGTCAAGTGTGCTGTGTGTGAGGCAGTGTGATGTGAACAGATCAGGAAGGAAAGTAGCCGCCTGTCACAAGGTTAAGGACCCAAGGACCACCCCGACCTACTTTCCCTCCCAGATTAGCTCCATGGGGATCAGAAAGTGAATAGACGGGTTCTTTTCTTCCCTGTCACATTCTAGTTCCTGTCCCTTGGTTTGTGATTATCCAGGAACCAGCCAATGAGGTGCTAGACCAAGTTTTCTTCCTAGAGATGGGGTAGGTCCAGGCAGGCTCTTCTGAATGTCCAGTGTGCAGTGCTCTGGGATTCTCTGCTCTGTGTTACCAGAGAGGCAAGGCTGGAGGATTTCTGTGGGCCTAGAGTTCCTCAACCTTCCTGGGGACTCATAGATGGGTGTTTTGGCTTGAACCATTTTTTTGGTTTGTTTGTTTGTTTGTTTGTTTGTTTGTTTTTCACTAAAATTAAACTTTCTAATCAGAGGGAAGAGCCTTTTTGAAACTTGTACTTGGAAACACAGGGCTCTGCAATGTATGGAACTTAAAGAAAAAACATCTAGATACCAGATTGCCTGCTACCAGATGCTGGCTCAAGGCACCGAAAATGCAGAGAGCCTGTGACTGAGTAAGGATAGTGATGTGGAATGGAGGCCATCATACTATATCCTCACAGTCACCTAGGAAGCCACCTGTTGTTTCACTGTGCTCTGCAGATGAAGATATAGAGGCTCAGTGAGATCAGGTGGCATGACAAATGTCACAAAGATGGAAAGGAGGGAAAGCCAGGGGAACAGTTGGGTGTTAGTGACATCACACTTTCTTCCCATGAGATATTCCGTGGCTTCCTGGGTGACACTAGTAAACACACTCGAGCCAACTTTACATGGCTCCTAGGAGCCTGGAGCAGGGTTGAAAGGTCTCAGTGGACTCACATGGTTTTTGTTCTCTTCTGCAAGGCTCAGGGAAGGTGTGCTGGCAGGTCTGGATGTCCCTTGTGGATGTAGATTTGAGACACAGTAGTCTCCCCATGGCTCCTTATCACATCAATACCAGGAGAGGGAGCACAAACAGGTCCTGACTTATTCTGTAAGGGCAGGGAACCCCACTACGTTCCAGCTTGCATTGGTGCTGTCCTGAATCCTTCTGCTTTTCCTTGGGGTGCCCCTCGCCCTGGTCCTGGTGTCTGGCTCCTGGCTGCTGGCCATTACCTGTAGCTTCTTTCTGCTCTTATTACTGTGGCTCCTTGCTAGACAGCCCTTGAAGAAGTTAGTGGCCATGTGTTCACACACAGACCTGAGTGACATCACCAAGTCCTACCTGTGTGAGCCTGGCTCCCACTTTGTGGTGGTTGAATCTGAGGGCGGGGTGGTAGGCACTGCAGCTGGTCTGCCAGTTAAGGATTTCTCATTAATGAGGAAGCAGCTGACGTTCTTCTGTAACCACACACAACTGTTAACTGTTTATGTAAGCCCTGGAAGGGGACTCTTGGAACATTTTTGTTTGAAGAGTTTCAGTGTCTCTTTCACCCCTTCCTCCAGGTCTTACATCCACACAACTCTGCAGTGTTCCTTGAGCCATGCGCAGGGAAATATAGATGTCAAGAGTACAGACCAAGAGTAATACACACTTTCCTTAGCAACTTGGCCAGCTATGGGTCTCCACAGTAACACTGAGGGGAAAAGAAATTACTCTTCACAGCTGTGATTGACAGGAGCAGCACTGTTTAGGTAAGAATGGGCATGCTTAGAAGGCAATTTGATAAGCATGTGCATCTCAATGTAACTAAGCAATAGCAGTAGATTCCACTTCAAGGCCTATGGCCTCTCCTGACACAGGATCTCACCAACTTACAGTACAGTACAGGGTTCTCCCCTGGGAAGCTGGCTTTACACTTAACCAGAAAGCAGTCAGATGTACCCGCAGCTGTACCCCCAATCATACATGCTGGGCTAGCCTGGCCTGGCCTGGGCTGACAACAAGACCATTTGCCACAATTCTCCCCCAGAATCTTGCACAGCCCTTTTCTGACACTCTAAATGTTAACCAGAAGGGAAGGAGTTTTCACCCTTGCCTGATTTCCTTATGTCTTATCAAAAATCAAAAGTAAAAATAAGGGGCTGGTGAGATGGCTCAGCGGGTAAGAGCACCCGACTGCTCTTCCGAAGGTGATAAGTTCAAATTCCAGCATCCACATGGTGGCTCACAACCATCCGTAACGAGATCTGGCGCCCTCTTCTGGACTGTCTGAAGACAGCTACAGTGTACTTACATATAATAAATAAAATAAATCTTTAAAAAAAAAAGTAAAAATAAAAAAGCATACCATAACAAGCAAGCCACAGCAGTGTCAATAGTCTGTATTGTGTGGAGACGCAGAGAGCTCCTGACTCATGGAGATGCCTCTGTTCTCACACTGGGATAATCACCCAACAACCATATACCTAGTGGGAGTGTCCTTTCCCACCCACATGAGCACTTTGATTCAATTTTGTTTATTTTGCTCTCTTTTTTTTCATCTAAAAATTGTTCTCATGCAATCTATTTTTTTAAAGATTTATTTATTTATTATATGTAAGTACACTGTAGCTGTCCTCAGATACTCCAGAAGAAGGCATCAGATTTCCTTACGGGTGGTTGTGAGCCACCATGTGGTTGCTGGGATTTGAACTCTGGACCTTCAGAAGAGCAGTCGGCACTCTTAACCACTGAGCCATCTCTCCAAGCCCCTCATGCAATCTATTTTAATCATGCTTTTTCTCTCCTCTAGCTCCTCCCAGATCCACCTGCCCCAATGCCCAACCAACTTTCATGTTTCTTTTTCCCTGTGTGTAGGGGTGTTGTCTTGTTTAGTTTTGATATTTTTTTTGTCTTATTGTTTACTTGTTTTGATTTTTTTGTGTGTTTTGGAGAAAGAGGGAGGGAGGGAGGGAGGGAGGGAGAGAGAGAGAGAGAGAGAGAGAGAGAGAGATTATTCAAATTGTCTAAACTGTTGTGCCTACCATTCCTCCAGGTGCTTTTACAAATCTTTTACTCCAGTGCATCATTTTAAAACTACATCTCTTATCATGGGTCAGTCAGATCTCTGAAGGGACACTTGTTCCTTCTAAGCAAACTCCATCTGGCACTGGAATTCAGCTTCTCAGAGGACACTAAAGAAAATGTCAGCATGATTTAATATGTCACCAAAAGATCCAAAGGAGCAATGTTGAGAACAATGACATTGATTTGGACCTCGCCACATGGAGCCTTCCGTGATCTGCACTCATTCCCCATGAGCTCAGTTTGCATTGCTGTCATGAGACAACTTCATGCCTGGTGAGCTTAGCATGGCTAGCCTGAACTACTTAACAGTCTCTGGGTCTAGAAGAAACAAGGACATGTTCGTGCCCATTGCTTGAGAAGCTCTGTGGTAGTTTGAATAGGTTTGACACCCACAGATTCATGTTTCAATGTGTGGCATGGGGAGTGGCACTGTTAGGAGGTGTGGCCTTGAAGGCGTAGATGTGGCTTTGTTTGAGGAAGTGTGTCACTGTGTAGATGGGCTTTGAGGTCTCATATGCTCAAGCTCTGCCCAGTGTGGAATCAGGACCTCCTCCTGGCTGCCTTCAGAAGACAGTCCCCTTCTACTGCCTTCAGATCAAGATGGCTCCTTCAGCACCATGTCTGCCTGCATGCTGCCATGGTTCCCACAATGATGATAATGGACTAAACCTATGGCACTGTAAGCCAGACCCAATTAAATGTTTGCCTTTATAGGAGTTGCTTTGGTCATGGTGACTCCTCACAGCAATAAAACCCTAACTAAGACAAGCTTCCTGGGTCTGACAGATTCTAAGCTGGATCCACTTATTTTTTCCCCCATTGACCATACCTTGCTACTGAAAGGACCTTGGGCTGCACTAACAACTCTTATCCTCAGTGTACTTTCACCCAAGGGAGACGTATAGACAGCACACTCGCAGGGATAGAGATAATTTTCTGGGTAACACTATCTACCCACCGTATCCATTGCCTTGGGTGCTATTAGGGGTTTCCATAAACCAATGCACATCTGGCCAGCATCCACCAAAGCCCACACATTCTGCACATAAGCAAGGAAATAACAAACCTAAAGATCTACATGGGTCCTCCAGTTGCCCTGCAAGATGTTCAAAGTGCAGGTGACCTTGACCACTCCTTCAGGGAAGCCACTGATATCTTCTTCCCTAGCAGCAGGTGTAGTGGGGATCACCAACATCTGTTGCCACCCCTCTGGTGAGGTGCCCGTGGGCTTGAAAGACTTCTAGATTCTCTCCCTCTCTTTTGTTTCTTTTTTCTTTTTAAGTTCATGCATTATGTATGCAGTGGCCTGCCTGTATGTATGCCTGCAGGCCAGAAGAGGGCACCAGATCTCATTTCAGATGGTTGTGAACCACCATGTGGTTGCTGGGAATTGAACCCAGGACCTCTGGAAGAGCCCATCTCTGAGCCTCCTCTGACCCATCTCTCCAGACCCTAGATTCTCATACGTATAAGCTCTGTCCTCTCTTGGTTGCTTTACCACTCTATGAACTCCCTTTGAAAGCAGGTTCGGGTCATTCCGATTCACCAGCACCACTTCTATTATCCAAGAATATGCCCTACCATGAAGCTGAGCAAAGCCACTGAAGCCCACAGCAGACCAGCAGGCCCTGACGAAATAAATCTCTTTCTTAAGACTCTGGTAAACATCTGGTAAACAGACTCATCTACTCAGTGAACCATGCATCTAACACTACCACAGCCATGACAGTCCCTTACAGTCACTTCCACCATAGCCTTATCCAGCAGTGGCAGACTGGCATGCACACCTTACCCAGCAGTGGCAGACTGGCATGCACACCTTACCCAGCAGTGGTAGACTGGCATGCACACCTTACCCAGCAGTGGCAGACTGGCATGCACACCTTACCCAGCAGTGGCAGACTGGCATGCACACCTGTCCCATTAGTGCTCCCTTCCCAGGGACTGCAATACAGTCCCTGCTCTATCAGCCGTTCAGGGTGATCCCTGTACTTCTTTGGTGACAACATTCATTAAGGAGTTGCTCCACTCAGGAGATAAACAGAAACAGCCCACTAGAATTTCCCCCTATGGTCCAGTCTGACTTTCCCCCTAAGAGACAGCCAGGCCACAGATACATATCTTATTGTCCATGGTCATGAAACTATCTTTATAGCCAGGAGGCAGGATATCTCGCCACATAAAGACAAATGGCCCTATGATGATTGTCCATGCAGATGCTCCATCCTCAGACAGATCAGCCTCCTAAAATCATCTATAGTAGGATCAGGTACCATCTCCTCCCACCTCATCTTTGATTTTGTGTGTCCTTGTTTGGTATATGCCTGATAACATATTTAATACATACCAAAGATCTGGGAACCACTGTCTTTCTATTCACTCTATTTATACTATCACCAAAAGACCAAATAAATTATTCCACCCATGAGTTTATTGGATTTGTTTGTGGTTACATGGGGAAGGGGTTAATTACAGGAGCATGGCTGACTTGAGTTGTCTGTGTCACCCAAAAGCCCACCCCTAGCATGGTGACAATGTATGACAATGTGTGACAGGCATTTATTTGCAGATAGGTGTATCATCAAAGATTTTCTTCATACTCTGTGAATGTGTCTTATAACATCGAGTCTAGTATCTGTCTTCTGTGCTCTAGTGATTTTTTTCCTCATGAGTTCTGTGAGCTTCCCTATTTCCCCGCAAGGAGGAATGTTTCGAGTTAGAGTGATGGTTCTCAACCTGTAGGTCACAACCTCTACAGGGGTTGAATAACCTTTTAACAGGAATTGCATATTAGACATACCACAAGTCAGATATTTATTAAAAAAATCATAACTTAGCAAAATTACAGTTATGAAGTAGCAACAAAAATAATTTTATGGTTGGGGGTCACCACAACATAAAGAACTGTATTAAATGATTAGCAGCATCAGGAAGGGTGAGGACCACTGTTCTAGAGGAACCATTTATACAACAGGTCATGGAATCTTAGATCCAAGAAGTCAGGCCCCTTTGGTCCTGAGAATTCCCTCAGCAGAGTGAGCCAGCTAACGTAAGTGGATGATTTCTGCTGGAAGTCTTTGTGTCTGCTCCCAATGACCTGCAACCTTTCCCACTCTTCTTCCTGACCTATGTTCTCGTGACTTTGCAAATGCATTCTCTTTTTAAAAGATTCATTGACTTTATTTTATGTGCAGGAATGTTTTTGTCTGCATGTATTTCTGTGAACCACAATACATGTCTGACCCTGGGAGGTCTGAAGAGGACATCGGATCCCCTGGAACTGGAATTGTTGATGATTGTAAACCATCTGTGGATGCTGGGACTCGAACCCAGCTTCTCTGCAAGAACAGTAGTGTTCTTAACCACTGAGGCATCTCTCTCCAGCCTCCCTGCATTTTCAGATGGGGACAGGGATGAGTGGGTTCTAATGATGACTTGTGAGCTGGGTAGAAGCCCTTTGTCCTTTTGTTGTTGTTAGAAATATCTGTTTATTTAAATTGTTAAGTAGACCATGAAACCAAACTTGTAGCTTGCACTCTAAAGTGGATGGACCTATCGATGTTTTATGAGGACGGCTTCTACACTGATCCCAGGAGACTGATGGAAAAGGGTGAAGGCCATGGGACTAAGCACAGAAAGCTGGTGTTTTAAACAGATCGTGCAGAATGGCCTGAGTTCTTGTTCTTCCAGAAGAGCACAGCTCAGTCCCAATAACCCACATGGCGGCTAACAACGACTTGCAACTCCAGTTCCAGGGAGTCCAACATGCTCTTTTGGTCTCCAAAGGCACTGTGTACATACATACAGCTGGTGTACATACATACATATACACACACACACACACACAGGTGGTACACATACATACACACAGGTGGTGTTCTACATACATGGAAGTGGTGCATATACATACATACATACATACATACATACAGGTGGTGCACATACATACAAACAGGCTACATATACATAATATAGAAACAAGTAAAATCTTTTAAAAATTTATTTCTACTTAATTTTTTGATATTTGCCAAATGCATATTTAACAGAAGGTAGCCACATTTTTTCTATGTCTGATGCTGATTATAATAATTAAGTATATAGCAAAAAAAAAATGCCTGCTAGCCAGAAATGCCACTATTAAGCTCTCAAATCTTAAGACTTTGAGTTGAGTTAGGATTAAAGAGAGTTGAATGTTAAAAAAAAAAAAAGAGCTACTTCTACATTTGAAATAAGGAGACATGACACTGTATTAAAGCTAATCTACTAATAGAGGCTCAGCCTGAAACTTTCCAAAAACCCTAACAGCATTTCTTTAAAAAAAAAAAAAAACTAGAAAAATAAGGATTATTTGTCAATGCTACTTTTGACTAGAAAACAATGATAAAGCCCAGTGAGAAGGAAAAACCAAGCAAAGCCACTGGCGAGGCTCACAGAATCGTCACCGGTCAGGCTCACAGAATCGTCTTTAGGGCATTATTTGAAAAACTCCCAGGTTTCATAGCAGAGGTGCCTGTGTTGTTTGTGAACCAAGAGGTCATTAAAATGTGCATCACACCACAAATACCTTTTCAAGGGAAGCTGATATCCTAATCTTGGCCTCTGCTTGGAATGAATTATGCTATTCACAATTGTTTCATCTTGGCCTGCAAGCAGCCTAGCAAAATAACCTACTCAGTCTTAAACGGAACAATGAAGCTGAACTAGAAAGATGGGGAGAGAGAGAGGCAGAGCCCGCAGCTTCGTGAGAGAAGCCTTTTGTGGTCATTTTTTAAAACCCACAGTATTGGTTTTCCAAGATAGTGTGAAGATAGAACTTTAATATAAAGTGTTTCTAAATCTTGTTTGTTTGTTTGTTTGTTTTCAAGACAAGGTTTCTCTGTTTAGCCCTGGATGTCCTAGAACTCACTTTGTAGACCAGGCTGGCTTTGAACTCAGAAATCCTCCTGCCTCTGCCTCCCAAGTGCCGGGACTAAAGGCATTCAGCATCACACCTAGCCAAGAAGGCTGAGTATTTCTAAATCTTAAGGTAAAGACAACACTGAAAGTGTTCTTCAGAGGCCAAATCTTATTATACTGGAAACACGTTAATAAAATCCACTCTTCCTTTCTGCTTTAAATTTTTTAATTTTAAAATTTTACCTGTGTAAGTATTTTGCCTGAACACACACACACACACACACACACACACACACACACACACACCCCACAGGCAGGCCTAGTGTCCCTGGAGGTTAGAGTGTTTTGGATCCCTATAACTGGAGTTACAGATGGTTTTAAGCAGTCATTTAGATGCTAGGCACCAATCCTGCGTCCTCTGCAAAAGCAGTACATGCCCTTAACTGCTGAGCCCTCTCTCCATGCTCCATTTTGAATTTTTATGTTATGACTTTTTAATTAATTAGGCTTACTTTTTGAGAACTTCTAGCACATATACAATGCATTATCATTCTTTCCTCTCACTCTTTTGTTTCCCTCCAATTTCTACCAACCTCTCCTCCTTCTCCTCACAAGTCCCTTCCCCACCATCTCTCTTTTAGTCTGTTTTGGGACCTACTGAGTTTAGCCAGAGCCATTTGTATTGTGTTGTGTGGCGTGGTATTGCATTGCATTGTGGTTTTGTATGTGTAGTACATCCATTGCGCATGCATATCCACATGTGTATTGGCATGGCCAGACATTGACATCACTAGGTGTCTTCCTCAGCCACTCTTCTCCTGTGTTAAGGCAGACTCTCTCATCTGAACACAGACTTTGCTGACTTAGGGATTCGAACTAGCTAGTACAATCTGAGGATCCCATCTCTGCCTCTTACATACCAGAATTACAGGTGAACCATCATGCTCACTTACCATTTATGTGGGTGCTTGGGTCTCTGAACTCTGTTCCTCATGCTTGTAAGACAAAGACTTTACCCTATGAGCCATCTCCGCAACTCCCTATTGAAGTGGAAATTTCTGGTCACATGAATCAGTTGTGTCATGTGACTTTTTTCTGGAAACTGTCTTATGGGAAAGTGTTTTTGCTGAAGCAAACATGTGGGAGGATGTTTTGCTGAGAACAGACATGAGGTGTTTTTCTGGAAGCAGCCTGGGAAAAGGGCATGTGGTATTTTGGTAGCTCGGGCATATTGAGAGGACACGTGATGTTTGGAAAGGGTATAAATATAACCCAACAGACAGTGGACGATACTGTGTGGTATTGGTTCACTTTGCCACTCTTTGCTGGTCATCTTTGGGCTTTGCTGATGCTGGTCTTCACTGACAATGCTGTATGGTATTGGTTCACATTGCCAGTTTTGCTGATCATTATTTGTGGTAACTTTGTAGAGAGAAACACTATCAAAGAACTTGTGGTCTTCCAGTGGCTTCTTGCTAATTCCAAGGCCTTGCTTGGTCTGATTGACAGGGCCTCGAGCTTTCCTCTAGAGAGAACTGCCTTTGCTGATTTGTGAATGGTGTTTGCAAGTGGATTGAGCTACCACTGCTGATTCATATGAGCTGAACTGCTAACAACGCAGATTGGATTTGCTACAAAGAACTCCTTCTAAACAGGTCCGCATCTTCCTTTGCCCTAATAACTTTTCCTTTCCACTGCCTCTGGCGAGTGGTTGGCTAGAAGGGAGGTTAAAGCATTGAAGTGTGCTTATTAAAGTAGGTTTTGAAAAATATAAGCCTACACCTTACTTTTATTTTAAACAGTCTTTACCGGGACTTTTGCTCAAATGGAGATGCTCAAATTCAGGTTAAAAGATTTAACAAAGAGATGTGAATACTTCTTAATTAGAAAGACAAACCAATTAACTTTGCCATTTCATAGTCCTAATGGATGTGAAAGGGACAGGAAAGGAAAAGGACATCAGAGAATTCAAATGGAGAGAGTTTTTAGGAGAGAGAGTAAATGAGAGACAAACACCACATCATTGCCATTTGACAGCCTGCAAATGTCACTTAGCACAAAGCTGACTCAGCGCTTTCTGTGAAGCCTGACAAACCTGCTGGGTTAACTTAACCTTTCATCTTAAAACTATGGTCTTTTATTTTCAATTATAATGTTCTTTATTCTCGAGGATTTCGAACATGTATACAATGAAATATGATCCTATCCACCCCATTTCCTTCCTCAGACTCTACACACAGACCCTCAATGTGTCCTCCCCCCAACATCATTATCTTTTACAAAACTCATACCAGGAGTGATGGAGGAGCAGGAAAATAAAGCTGAATGCAGAAAGTGATGGAGACAGAGAGCCAGGAACACATTTAAATATCAGGGCCACTGAAAACGAGACTAAGCCACAGCCATGGCTTCAGCACACATGCTCCCACCAGCGCAAAAGAAGAAAGAAAGGAGAAAGTTCTTTCCACATCTGGCACAAGACAAAAATCCACCACCTCCATAGTCAAAGTGAAATGCACATTTGCCTGGCTTTTGTTTCCGCGCTATTTATGACAGAAAATTCCATGGCTGCACGAAACAAAATGGTTATTTTAACATTTTTCAAGTGAATGTGGCAAGCATGTACGCACCTCATCACATGGGTAGGTGAACATGTTTGCAGATGCTTGAGTGTGTGTGTGTGTGTGTGTGTGTGTGTGTGTGTGTGTGTGTACATGCATGGGGAGGCTTGAATTTGACATGTGCCTCCCCTAATCTCTTTCACCTTTATTTGTCTGTCGAGGCAGTCAGGCACATTCCACCCCCTGCTGCTATCTACACTTTCACTGTGGGACTTCCTTACAGGGGCCTTTGGAAGGATTAGCATCAGCTCCTGGGAGGAATGAGGAGTGCCCTTTGCAGGTTATATTGCTTTTGCAATAGTCTCCAAACCCCACATTCCCTTGAAAGCTGGCCTTTGTCTTCGTCATCTGTCTCACACTTTCTTAAAAACCTTTCTCCAAGTTCACTGACAGGCTCACCCACGATTCTAAGCCACCTCTTGATGTTTTCCATTTTTTTTTCCCCACTGACGATGACGCACATCACCTACCTGTTGCTTCTCTGAAGGAAGTTTTGATGATGAAGTCTCTACTGGCCTGCTGGACTCCTATCTTGATCTTTCCTTTTAACTTGACTATTTTAGTCTTAACAATTATTCCTCATCTGGAAATAAAGGCAGCATTAAAGATACCATCCGAGGAAAATTCAAAAGGAAACAAGTCTTCCCATGCTGGTATCCCAAAGCAAGAGCATCAAGAAGGGCAGGTTGTCTTCTTAGGAAAGAGCGCCTCCACGAGTTCAGTGCGTCTTACTACAACCGACTCCTCCCCAGCCAGAAGTTTTTTGGCTAGAAAGGAAGTTCTGGAAACCAACAGGAGGCTCCTTGGAACCCGACAATGGCGTCGTAGTCCCTGCATCGAAACTTTAGAATCTAAGGGTGGCAACCTCAGCTTCACAAGAACAAAGTGATCCTCTCTTCACCCTCAGTGAAGTTCTCTGGGAAGCTCCCAGGGGCCAGGGAGCAAGTTCTACAGTCCCGAAGAAGGAGGCAAATGTGAAGACTGTCTCTCCACCAGAACTCTGACGCAAGAACTCTTCAAGGGCAGAGGAAGATTGCCAACGCTGAACCCAGATACATACTTTATCCAGCTTGCATTGTGGCAGCCATTGAGACTGAGGCCTGTGTTCCTGAAAGCCTCGTCCCTGACACCAGCTGCCGTGGTGCCTGAGGCCCGTTCAACCCAGAAGTGGATACAAGGCATCCTCAGTCCCGAAGGCAAGTGACACGGTTTGAGTTTTTCTGGAAACCTGAGGTCGGTTTCCAGGATGTTGTATGAGTGGAGCATCTCCAAAGAGGTCAGGGACCCAATTATAGTCTAGAATGGCTAGCTCAGCTCTTCCTGAAGGGTGGAGAGATGCTGAGCAGGAGCCTGTACCCACGCCTGGATGGGCAGGCTGGGCTGTTGGGTCACACGGTGAGTTGAGAGCAGCAGGTAGGTTCAGTGGTGCCTCAGGCTGCTGAAGTGCGCGTGGCAAGTAGGAACTGTGCCAGAAGAGCCGAGACAAAACCTGGAATCGAGTGCAGACTGTGCCCTGGTGCCCTGGGTTTACAGAGACAGACCAGGAGGCCACTGCTGTAGGAATACAGGGCGGCATCTGTACTGGGAATGGCTAGCATTTGAGAAATGTCAGCTACCAAAACATTGCCAGTGGGCCAAATGCTGCAAAGTTTCATAGTGTAAAAGGTTAATTTTATGTTGTAGAGATTTCAGCAAGAAGCAAGAAAAACATTTAGGACGAGTGAAAGTCACACACAAAAAAAGAAAGAAAAAATAAAGAAAGAAATGAAAAAAAGGAAAAAAAAGGAAGAGACCAAACCTGTGTATACAGTGCTTTTAGGGATCCAGTGGGAGGTGCCACTTTGGCCCTCGAACTACACAAATAGGGAAGGGGACTGAAAGCTGAAGACAGTCATTAGAGGCAGGGCTGGGATCTGAACCCAGATGGGTTCTATTGTAAGTCTGCATTGCCTCCTATTTAAAGCTCCATGCTCAGTTTTTCTCTTGGCTCTATAGAGCCTCAGGCATGGACAATTTAGGTCCTACCCTCAGCCTATAAACCAGGAAGTCCAAATAGAATTTCTTAGAAGGGCATGTGATCAGAATAGAAGTCTCCTTTGCTGCTCAGTTAACACTCAGCCTTATCTGTTCCACAATTCCAAGAGTTAAAAAGAAAGAAAGAAAGAAAGAAAGAAAGAAAGAAAGAAAGAAAGAAAGAAAGAAAGAAAAGGAAGGGAAGGGAAAGGAAAGGAAAGAAAAGAAAAGAAAAGAAAAGAAAAGAAAAGAAAAGAAAAGAAAAGAAAAGAAAAGAGAAAAGAAAAAGACCCAGTTGGGGTCAAAACCAGTACAATATCAAATAGGCTCAGCCCTTTTAGTATTACAGATCTTAAGGATTTTATATAGAAAAGTGAATGTCAAATTTTGGCATAGTAACTTCACTAGAGATGTGGAGTCTGCCTGGAGTTAGGGGACATGACGACCTGAAACTAACTGTGAGTTCAGCACTGTGAGTTCAGCACTCAGCAGAGTGGGGGTGGGGCTGCCCTCAGCATCAAGAAAGCACAGGACCTTTGCACTCTCTCTGCTATGCTGAGAGATCCCACACTCCCCCAAGGAGGTTTATCCCCACACTAATCATCAACTCCAGGTCATTAGAAACTCAGACCAGAAGGAATTTATCACCTCCTTGGAGGCAGGGAAGCCTGGTTGGCCAGCTTCTTCCAGGTGGATTCTGTCCCAATCTGGAAGGAGTTTGCCTGGAAGCTTCCACTCTGGAAATTGAGGCTGAGGGCCAGACTGCAAGGGCTGAGGACAAACAGGCACTAAAGCCCACCCTCAGCCCGCATCTCTGTGAAAATCCTCCATTCCATTGAACCACGCACAAGGACACAGATGTGTTGGTAAATTGCAGGAATGCTGTGTGGGTTATCCTCATCTACCCAGGCTCACTTCAGTCAGATCCTCCCCAGATGCATAAGTCAGCAAAGGAAGCTGCTTGGTCACACAGGAGAGATCTGGAGGGTGTGTGTCCCGAAGCTAGCAATACTCTCTGAAGACTAAACTAGAACCACATCTTGCCAAAAGGTCACCACAATCTTGTACTGCCTCTGCCACTGTGGGAGTGGCGCTGCTCTGGCTGCTAACCCGTGATCCCTCTCCATTTCCCTCTTTGTTGCCAAGAGAGGTTATGTAAGAATGTTACATAAGCCTTCTCCTTTATTTGCACCAGCCACTAGAAAGCAGGCACTGCGTGGGCAACATATGCACCATTGCAATGCCCTGAGATTCCCCACTGAACTGGATTGTATTTGGAGAATCAGCCTCTGCCTGTTGTTCTATCTCTGTAAAGGGGAATGTGGGGCGCACTCCTAGTTTAGTACCCACACAGCTTCTTACTGTGGACACTGCTGTCAGTTTGAACTTGGAACAGGGTGGTCACATGGTAAGAGTGAGAAAGGGGCCTGAGGAAGGGATGCTCGGGCTCGTGCATGGGATGCTTAGTGCACAAGGAGGGATAGAGGTCTCTGTTGCCTCTAGCTCCATGCCCTGTGGGAACATCATGACCTCCCAGAAGGTAACTGTGGAGGTCAAGATAAAATTGGACTCCTATTAATTGTCCATCCCATAATTATCTGAACAGGAGAGGTATCGGGGTAGGGTAGGATCCTCAATATCAAAACTCTAGAGCCTTAATATCCTTGCAAACCTACTTTAAAAAATATGTTATTTTTATGCGTATGAGTGCTTTGCCTGTTTGTATGTCTGTGCACCACATGCATGAAGTGCTCATGAAGGCAAGAAGAGCCAACACTCTTAACCACTGAGCCATCTCTCCAGCACTCCACCCCAAACCGACGTTTATATGGCTTATGTCTCCATTGTTGGAAATCTCGGGACTTCTGAACACCCTGATGGTAGCCAGAGCCCATGCCCTCACTCCTGCATACACAGAAGTCCTACATCCGTATCTGGGTGCATCTATCCTTTGCTGCATGATATTCTTTCCTTCTTTGGGGGTGCAGGGTCACCTCATCTTGCCTTACATCTGCATTTCTATGTAGGTTTTCTTGGGTTCCCAGTGGTCATTTATTTCTGTTGGGGTGCTTATGTTATTGAATTAATGGTGGCTTACACTCTGCTTAGGTACAAACAACATTGAATTTTGATGGTAGGTCTCTTGGGACCCTGGTGCTTCCCTCCTTTCTTCCCGAGGACCTCCATCCATCCTGGAGCATGTACACTCTTGCTACCAGAATCCTCTCTACCAGGTCACCAGGAATGCTGCTGCCAGAGGCCATCAGTATCTGTAGAGTATCAGCTACCTGGGATCACAATGGCTTGAATCTTCAGCAACCTGGGGTCTTTGGGACTGAACATTTTTTAAGATGACAAAGAACTGAACCTTAACAGCAAAGGCGGGGCTGGTGAGATGGCTCAGCGGGTAAGAGCACCCGACTGCTCTTCCGAAGGTGATAAGTTCAAATCCCAGCATCCACATGGTGGCTCACAACCATCCATAACGAGATCTGGTGCCCTCTTCTGGAGTGTCTGAAGACAGCAACAGCCTACTTACATATAATAAATAAAATAAATCTTTAAAAAAGTGTGCAAAGGCACACTTCCTACCCTCTGGAAATATCGGCTAGATATCACTGACTCTGGGGTGCTGAGGCAGAGGGGAACCAGGGAGCTTCCATTGTCTCAGGACGGCGTTTGGTTGAAGGAAGCTCATCCTGTGCTCAGAGCGGCAGGAAATTCTACAATCCAACCCACCTTCAAGTCTCCCTGGGATTTAGAGTTCTGGGCTTTGAGAAACCCCCAGTGAACACTCTGCATGTAAAGACACAGAGGGCAGGGAAAGCCCAGAAGCTCCTGCTCTGCCACTTGACTGGATTTCAGTCTTGTTTTGTTTCCCCCAATGAATTTTAACGCGCACACACACACACACACACACACACACACACACACACACACTCATCAAATGTGATGACTTGCACTAGAATGGTCTCCAGTTGGTGGAACTTTTTTTTTTTTTTTACTTTCACATCAAATATGTGAAATCATTAACCCAGTCCACATTTTAAACTGGGCTGTGTGCAGGCAGGCATGGGGATGGCGTGCGGCGCTCCACCTCTGAGCAACCCTTAGAGCTCACGAAGGTACCCTTTGTCCAGGTCTGTTGTGTGTGCTGGCCACCAAACAATGGGTAGGTGAGAGAGAGCCTGTAGGTGAGAATGGGGACAGCAGGTCCCTGAGGACCACCTGAACCCATTGCCAAGGAGCAGACACAGCTTGGAGGAGGTTGGGGGGGCACCCAGCCCTGAGGCTCTGGTTCTGGACCCCACAGACCTGGGTTCTTGCTTGTGACAAGTGAGGTCTAAGGGAGTGGCTCAGGTTCTAATTTCCTCCTAGCTGGTGCATGTGGAGACCAAAGTGGGCATTGGGGAGGACCAACTATGACAAGACATAGGCTGTAGGCCAGAAGGGCCAAGAAGAGAAATGGCAGCCTCCCACCAGAGTGATGGCCTTTGAGCCATCCCAGATGCCCCTCCCTTCCAGGTTAATTCTGTGATGATCACAACCTTAGGTGGACTTTGGCTCCCTGCCTCGTCACATGCCCATTCCTTCATCCGAGGTCTATGGTTATCAAACACCTAGGTGCTAGTCAATGAGACCTCTACCCAGGTGAGCCCAGGGAGAGTTGCACTGTCCCAAGGTTCACCTAACAGGTGCATCCTGGGCTTCAGGCAGGACCAAGAATCCTGGGCAAGAGATGGTATAACATGAAGAAGCCATGAAGAGAGATGGCGGCCTTCCACAGGAGTAAGAGCTATCGTGGAGCTTGCTTCTCCATGTTAGTCTTGTGGGGATCACAAAGCGAATGGACAAAAGCTCTCTCCTCTATCACATTCCAGACTTTGACCTCTGGTTTATGATTATCCAGAAACCAGCCAATGAGGCACCAGCTCAAGTCTATTCCTCAGAGGTGGGGCATGCCCTGACAGGTTCTGGATGTCATCAGTGACTATGGCCATTTGGACACTTGGCTGTAGTAGCAGCTAAGAGGACAGAGAGACAAGGTTGGTGTTTCTGGGGGTGGGGGTCTAGAGTCCCACAGCCTTTCTGGGTGTTCGAGCGTAGGGTGCTTGGGGCTTGACCTTTGCCCTTTAGTGGATTGAATCTTTCTAGCCAGGGGAAGAAGATTTACTGAAACTTGCTATTGGGAACGTGGGATTCTGGTATTTATAAATCCTGAAGAGGAAGCACAACTGGGAACCACATCTTCTTTCCATAGGCTACCATGTCCATGTACCACAGATCAGGGAGCCTGTAACTGGGTAAGGAGAGAGGTAGAAAGAGGACTGACTGTACAAGCTTGCAATATTAAATCCTCCAATTCATCCTGGAAATCAGTTATTACACTACTGTGATCAGTAGATGAGCACATACAGGCTCAGAGAAGTTGACATGCCTAGGTTTACGTGACTTGGCAGGGGATGAGTCAGGGGTATAATGTTCTGGAAACTGACACCTTCTCCCAGTGTTGGTGTTCCACTCCCTCCTGGGTGGCTGTGAAAACCTGTGAGGCTGGAGGCTGGAGGCTGGGTGGTGAGTAGAGGTTTAGAAGATGCATCTGGCTTCCTTTGTCTCCTTTAGGGCTACGAGGCAGCAATATAAACAGATCTGGTGTATCTCATGGATGCTGAGATTTGAGACGAAGTTTTTCCCATGGCTTCTTTTCGCATCCGCCAGTTCCAGGAGAGGGACTACAAACAGGTCGTGGATGTGTTCTCCAGGGGCATGGAGGAGCATATCCCCACTGCCTTCCGCCACTTGCTGACACTGCCCCGAACCCTCCTGCTCTTAGCTGGGGTGCCCCTCGCCATAGTCCTGGTGTCTGGCTCCTGGTTGCTGGCTGTTGTATGCATCTTCTTTCTGTTCCTATTCTTGTGGTTCCTTGCCAGCAAGCCCTGGAAGAATTATGTGTCCAAATGTTTACACACAGACATGGCTGACATCACCAAGTCCTACCTGAGTGTTCGTGGCTCAGGTTTCTGGGTGGCTGAGTCTGGGGGGCAGGTGGTGGGCACAGTGGCTGCTCGGCCAGTCAAGGATCCTCCATCAGGGAGGAAGCAGTTGCAGCTCTTTCGCCTGTCTGTGCACTCACAGCATCGAGGACAGGGGATAGCGAAAGCGCTAGTCAGAACTGTCCTCCAGTTTGCTCGGGACCAAGGCTATACTGATGTTGTCCTTGAGACTGGCCTTTTGCAGCAAGGTGCTGTGACTCTCTACTACAGCATGGGCTTCCAGAAGACAGGTGAATCCTTCATGGACATACTCACATGGCTTGTGGATGCTTCTCTAATTCATTTCATATACCCACTCCTTTCTGCTCAAAAACATGAGTTGTGATCTTTCTGTGTATCTGTCAGCCTCTGGTTCACTATGCTGTGGGAACAAAGAACCAGAGATTGTAGTGGACAAATCACAAAATTGCCTTTGTTGTTTTCATTGTATTCCTGCCTGTTAGATGGTCAGTGGAGAACAAGGGCAAATGCAGTGCTCTGCTGCCATTCACAGAACTTCAGACAGAGGGCCAGAACTGGCCATTGGTGCTGTGGGATAGTTTTCATGGCCTGACTAACATGTGTAGTCCCTGCTGGCACTAGCTAGACTCAGTCTATGGGCCAGTGTGAGTCTCTGGAGGATAGGTGGGTCCAGAAAGAGGATGTGGAATTGGAGACTCTAATTCACCTCTTTCACATCTTAAAACTGAAACTGGACCCATCCTGCCTGATCAACCCATCCTACAAGTCTCCAGTACCTTGCCAGACTGCATGCCGTTTCATCTCTACCACAACAGTGCCGTAAGGTGTTCAGGTGTCCAGGGTTCGCTCATACAATCACTTGTGACATGCAGGAAGCGCCAGGGCTACTCTTCATCCTGTCATTTCATTCTGGTCACAGATCTCTCTCTTCTGAGGGATTTGATGGGTGACTGTCATCCTGTCAACTTGCCTTGCCACAGGCCCATTTATCTTCTTGAAGTCCCTTTGCCAAGTCATGGAGTACTTCCAAGCTTAAGCTCTGGTCCATAGTCTGGTCCCACCCTTTGCCTTCCACTGCCCTGCAACAAGCCCACCCTCCCCTCTTGAGCACCATCCCTTCTTCAGGCCTGCTTCCCTGTGCTTGTCAGACAACTCAGCCATCCATATCTGCCCCCCTGTTCATTCTATCCAGGCCACTGTCCAAACCAAGTGACTCATTGACTCTTAAAATCTACGTCAGCTTCATACTCAGCTGCAGGCCTCTCAAGACAGCCTGATGTCAGGGAGGTGTAGGATTTGCCTTCCTGGGCCTCCTGCTATCCTCATTCGGTAGGGTCAGGGCTTCCAAAGACAGCTCCAGAGATAGAGGCATGGGCCTGGTGAGATGGCTTAGTGGTTAAGAGCAATGACTATTCTTACACAGGAACTGGATTCAATTTCCAGTACCTACATGGAGGCTTACAACCAATAATGCCAGTTCAGGGGATCTGGTATTCCTTCCCCATGGGCACGTGATGGTCTAATGATCCCTGTCCTTTGAAATACATATGCGATAGCATGAAGATGTTTTTAAACATTTGGGATACACATGGGCCCTGGATAGTGAAGATCAAATGTCAGCTATGGAGAAGGCCAGCAAGAAAAGGAAAGCTTTCATAGTGACCTGATGGGGAGACTTGGGTACCTGAAGACAACACCTACATCTGCAGTCCCTCACTGCTGTGGATCCATCAGGGCCTGGGCTTCTGCTTCTGATGTGTAACTTTTTCTGTGGAGACATAAAGTAACATCCAGACATTGCAATGATTAAAGAAATAAATTCTTCCTGCTGTCTGATGAGCCAGCCAGTGGGTGACACCCAGACATTGCAATGATGAAAGAAATGAGTTCTTCCAGCTATCTGATGAGCCAATGGGTGTATTGGCCTTTCGTAGAGCATCATGGGTACTCATGAAACTACATAATCAAAGCCACCCCAGCATGGTGGTGACTCATGAGAACTGTGTCATTGCAAGAGTTCCTGCATACTTGCAGGCTACTGCATGGTGAAGGGTCTGTTCTTCTTGGCAGTTGCTAACTGCTTATATAACATTAGAGGTGGGCCTCTGACTCCTTAAGCTTTTTTAGGAATTCATGATCCTTCCCTTTTCTCCCACAAAGGAGGAAACTGTTCAACACAAGCGTGAACATGAATGCCTCTGTCCCAAAGCAAGTACCAACTTGGGTGCATTTGTTCTGGAAAGTCCTGTGTTCAGAAATATGGGATCAGTATCCAAGATGTTATATGAAAGGGACTCCAGGGAGAGTTGGAGTCAGACTCTTACAATTGTGTTCCTGGCTGCTTGTTCTCTGAGGCCAAATCTACACAGTCCAGTAGGTAGGGCCAGCTCAGCTCTTCCAGGAAGGTGCAGAGGAGAGCTCTGTGCTATGGGGAACTTGCACCCACATCTGCATATATAGATTTCATCAAGAAATAAGAAAAACATTTAGAGTAGTCTAAAACCACATAAGAACTAAAAACAAAGAAGTGAGAGACCCAAAAAGCTTAAAGACCTGTGTGTCCAATGCTCTTAGGGTTTGGAGGACAGTGGAAAGTGCCAGCCTTGGTGGCTGGTGGAGTGGAGACAGGTAGAATCCTAAAACCTATTGACCAGCCAGTCTGTTTGAATCAATGAGCTGCAGGTTCATTAAGAGATCCTATCTCAAAATTGATCAAGGTGTGACATCTGACACACACATACACATGTGGTATGTGCGTATGTACCTACATGGATTGAGTATACACTGCACACATACATAACAACACAGAGAGAGAGAGAGAGAGAGGAAGAGAGAGGGAGAGAGAGAGGGAGAGAGAGAGGGAGAGAGAGGGAGAGAGAGGGAGAGAGAGAGGGAGAGAGAGATGGAGAGAGAGAGAGGGAGAGAGAGAGAGAGGGAGAGAGAGAGAGAGAGAGAGAGAGAGGTCAGCACATGTATACAGCTAGAAGAGGCTTTGTCATATCTCCAAGGAGAAGAAACTTTTTTTTCATTTCATTTTTTTTTTACTTGTTCACTTTACATCTTGTCATCCTGTTCACTGCCCCACCTCCTGGTCATCCCCTCCCACAGTCCTTCCCCATCCCTTCTCCCTTTCTTCTCTGAGTGGGTGGGAGCCCGTCTGTGTATCCCCCCCCCCCGCTGGCACTTCAAGGAGGTTAGGTGCTTCCTCTCCCACTAAAGCCAGACAAGGCAGCCCAACTAAAAGAACATATACCACGTACATACAGGGAACTGCTTTTGAGATAGCCCCTCCTCTGTTCCAGTTGTTTGGGACCCACATGAAGTCCAAGCTGCACATCTGCTACATATGTGTGAGGAAGCCTAGATCCACCCTGTGTATGTTCTTTGGTTGGTAGTTCAGACTCTGAGAGCCCAAAGGATTGAGGTTAGTTGACTCTGTTGATTTTCCTGTGGAGTTCCTATCCCCTTAGGGGTTGCAATCTTTCCTCCTATTCTTCCATAAGAGCCCCCCCAAGTTCCATCCACCGTTTGGCTTTGGGTGTCTGTATCTGTCTGAGTCAACTGCTGGGTGAAGCCTCTAAGAAGACAACATGTCCCTGTCCGCAAGCATAGCAGACAATCATTAATAGTGTCAGGGTCTCAAGTTGGAGCGGCTATTGATTGGCCATTCCCTCAGTCTCTGCTCGCTCCCCCATGCTTGCATTGCTTGTATGTCGCAGCCCCAATCTCTGACCAGCAGAGAGTGGGAATAAATGACAGGGACTCCAAAGCAGGTTCAGAGCAGCTGCAGCTGCTTCTCTTTATTTGGAGGTTTCTCGCAGCTTCCCCAGCTTTCTCCTTCATTCTCCTTCTTCATCAATCATCCTCCAGTCGTCCTCAATCATCATTCAATCATCAATCATCATCCCTCTGGGACTGCCCACAATTTATCCTCTTCCATTCACTCATGTCACCTTACATCACCCAATCATAGACGCACACATCCAAGGCAGCATGCAGGATTGGCTGATAGAATGGTATTGCGAGATATTGCGCTAATCTCTCCCAACGAGTTACACGTGCTGCTTTTACTGTGCATGATTGAGACTGAGGTAAACAAGTGAGGTCACGGGGCTTAGCATAGAGCCAGGGAGCCATCTTTGGCCCATGAGGCCGTGCCCGCTCCCCACACTTGTAGACAGGATACATTTGGGGTTGAATGTTTTGTGGGTGGGTTGGTGTCTCTATTGTTTTACTGGGGTTCCTGCCTGGCTACAGGAGGTGGCCTGAGAAGAGAAAACTTAATCCTCTGGGAGTCAGGAGGAAGGGTACTAGATAGCAAATATAAGAAGAATATGATGATACCCATACAATGAAATAACATAACAAAATCCAGGGCTTTTTTTAACTTTAACTTTTTTTTCAATTTTTTTATTAGATATTTTCTTCATTTACATTTCAAATGCTATCCCGAAAGTCCTCTATACCCTCCCCCTGCTCTGCTCCCCTACCCACCCACTCCTTCTTTTATATGCTTTTAAAATTTTAAATAAAAAGACAATGTCCTAGGCACAGAGAAAATAAACAAATATTCTCTCTACCTTAAAACAAAACAAAACAAAACAAAACAAAACAAAACAAAACAAAACAAAACAAAAAAACTAGAGATGTCCACTTCTTTCTTTTTCTTTTGGACTTACCTTGCTTCTGAGGTCAGTGGTCCTAGACTTCCTTGTCAGAAGTCTAGGACTTCAGAGATACGTTTATTATTCATCTTCTGTGACAAATAACCATGCTATCAAGTTTTGAGGAAGAACATTTTATTTTGGCTCACTGTTTCAGTGAGTTCAGCCATGGTTATTCACCTCTATCAGTTTGGCCTGTGGTAAGGAGACTGTCATGGTGAGGTATTTCTGGTTATAGTATGTCTTAAAACAAATAGAGGGCAGTTTGTTGCATTCATAACAACTACACCACTAATGAGTCAGCAACTAGTTGGAAGTGTAAAACTGCTGACCTAAGGTAGCCAGACAGTAGAAAGAGAAAGGAACAGATTAGAGACCTAGTATAACCTTCTAGGAGCCACCTCCAATAACTGTCTCCCACTCCTAAAGAATCTACAACCTCCCAACCGTGTCACCAACTGGTGACAAAGCCTTCAATAAAGGAAAATTCCAGTTCTAAACTATTATATAAGCCCAACACTAAGACTATGAATGAATTTTTCTCTTACTAATCACTGAAATAATTAGCTTGGTTAGTACATTTTAGAAATCTACATGTTTATTACCAGAAAAATCATAACTCTGAGGGAGTGGAGCTAGCTGAGATAGTCTAAGGTTCCAGATCATTCATACTGTCACCCTACCCAGGTGTCTTATTGTAGGAAGGCTGGCTGAGACTAGTTGAGTCTAAAGAAGGCTCTCAGAGTGATCACCAGGCAGTCTCGGACTTCATTGTACTCTGCGTTCAGATGATACTCCATCCATCCCCAAGACAGTGGACCTTGACACAATGAGAAAAGAACTGGACAGGAAGGAAGTGATATGCAAATTCATGGAAAGCCTCTACCCATTCCCAGAGAGAAAATGGACTTCTCCCTCTTTATTGGTCCATCCCTCTCCACTCTTACTATACAGCTCTCATCTCTGGATCAACAGTAGATAGAGAACATACCCCACTTCTACTCTTGGCTAAGAAAACATGTCTCCTTTATTGCCCAATCAATATTCAGCCTTCCCAATGGCTCCACAATTCTGAAGATGAAAAAGGACAGACACATAGCGGTTGTCAAATGTCTAAAAGATAGTAAGAGCTTAACCTTTTAATCATAGACACCTAAAAAAATTCAGTATGTAGAAAATTAACCCAGAAGTTTGACACAGGCACATCAATTTCACCAGAGACGTGGAATCTGGCTGAAGTTAGGCTAGCCAATGCTACCATAAACATGAATGTTAGCACTCAGAAGCGTCTGAGCCTTGCGCACCCTTGAGAACAAAGTCTACTACTCCCTCTCCCTGCTATGCTCAGAAATTTCAAACTCCCTAAAAGTGGTTTTGGGGAGCCCTGTTTCTTTCCACCCACACTTGTCTTCATATTCATATCATAATCCTCAAGGTATGAAGTATTTCTCTTCTATCCAGAGGCAGAGAAGCCTGCTCAGCTAGTTTCTTCCTGACAGGTATATATATCCTGGTCCAAGCCTAGAGTCTTGGGTTTGGCTGAAAGTTTCCAAACTCATGGCTGGGCTGAAGACAAGCACTGAAGCCAGGTCCCATCTCAGTGTTAGAAATGTCACTACCCTGCTGAACTGTGCTAGGACACTCCAGTTACTCCGCACATGTTGTCAAAACCAAACCCAAATCACTTAAGTCAGTTTTCCTGGCCAATGGATAAATCAATAAATTCAGTTGATTGTAAGAGAAATATATCAAGGTTGTGGGCCCTAAAGCAAGAAATGCCAAAATTCTTGCTAGAATCACCCTTGCACATAGGCCACCATAGGCTGTACAGTGGACACTTCTGCCAGGTCACCTGCCCAGTGACTGTCAGTTTAAGATGGGAGTGGTGCCTTTGTGACTATTGATCTGTGAGCTGCTTTTTTAATTGCTGTGGTCAAGAGTTGCTGTTTCACTGTCTTATGTAATCCTCCCTGGGAACCTTAAACCCTCTTTTGCCTCACCCATTGGCATGCTCCCAGGGTTTCCCACGGCACACAGATAGAGCAGCAGCGCTTCACTGGCCTTTGTTCATCTGTTCTTTAAAGACTTTAAAAGTGTGTGTGTGTGTGTATGTATGTATGTTTATAAGCATGTGCACAAGCACTCTATTGAAGCTGGAGTCACAGGCTGTGTGGGCCACCCAAGACATAGGTTCAAGGAACTCATGTTCTCTGGAAGAATATGACTCCTGAGAGTTTCTTTTTCTACTTATACAGGTACTATCATTTATATTCCCTTAGTGTCATTTTTCCAGTTCTTCCAGATGTTTTTCACAAATTCTTATTATACTCGAATGTTAGTACTATATGAAGAAACAATTTTTTTACAAGATCTCTGAAGGTTCACTGCTGGCCCTTTCAAGAAAGCTTCACTTGGTCTAGCGATTCAGTGGTTAAAGAGACACTAGAAATAAATTAGCAATGTCTAATAACAGTAAGGAACGATTCTGTGGTGGTATGAATAAGAATGGTCCCAATAGACTCATATATTTGCATCCTTAATTACCATGGAGTGGACCGGTTTGAGAAGGATTAGGAGGTGTGGCCTTATTGGAGTAGGTATGGCCTTATTCAAGGAGGTGTGTCACAGGGTGGGGGGAGGGCTTCAAAAGCTTGGGACAGGCCTGGTCTATCTCTCGTCCTACTGCCTGCAAATCAGAATGTAAAGCTCTCAGCTCCATTCCAGCGCCATGCCTGTCTGCTTCCCACCATAGTGACCATGGACTAACCTTCTAAAACTGTAAATAAGCACCTAATGAAATACTTTCTTTTTACAAGAGTTGCCAGAGTCATGGTGTTTCTTAACAGTAATAGAACACTAACTCAGACAGCCACATGTTGGGAGCACAAAGGTCTTTTTGCCCATGGGTCACTAAGAAGACCAGGAATATTAAACACACAGGAGATTCTCCTCCATAGAGAAGATTAAACTGCCTGTTTTCCTGCCCAGAAAGCCGAGAGTGGATCTTGTTAATGATTTGGTGACCTTTATTGCTATCTGAAGCACCAGACCTTACCCACTTTTTGCTGACCTTCCCAAGAATGTTTATCCCAGACTCTATCCCTAGCTCCCAGTTAACAGAACCCATCCTTGGGGGAAATGTCGCATGTACTTTATGGCTTGCTAATCTCTGTTATCTTGGTCAGAGACCACAATAGAGTCTAGTCTCTTTAGTTATAGAGCCCACCTTGGTGGCCACGTGTACTTCATATAGGAGTTTCTAAGGAGTCACACCTTAAGCTTTATTGTGCACCTGGAATGGGAGGGACTGTTGCCTGGAAACTTTTCCCCAAATTGTACTGTTTTAAATATTCTGACAATGAACTGTCTGGCACCAGACTCCCTGAGTCTGATCCATGTTAATGAAATCAATCATTCTCATCTCTTCTGGGTTCACTTCCCTGCCTAAACACCGACAGGGTCCCCTCCAGCCACCCTTGAACAGTTGGCCCTGAGAGGAATAACAAAGGAAGCCAAGCGAGTCGCAGCGGTCAAGCCACTAAGTGACATTTGTCCATGCCTTGTGCTTCAGTTCCTGCCTCCAGGTTCCTGCTCTATTGTAACTCCTGCCTTGGCTTCCCTCACAAATGGACAGTGAATGGAATGTCTAACCCAAATAAACCTTTTCCTGTCCAAGATGGGCTTTGGTCACAGTGTTTATCACAGCAACACAAATCAAACTAGGGCAAGGGGATCTTCATTTCTCAATGGTTGAGATCAAATGCCTTCCAGAAGCTCACAGGCACAGCTTCTGGTATTCTGTCAACCTCCCTGCTAGGCCTGCTTGAGTCTGTCATCTAGAAATGGACAGATGACATTGGAGCCTAATGATGAGATGGAGAAGCAGGAAGATAGTATTCAGCTGCCAGGATCCAGTTTTATATGTATATGTACAGCTTGGGCAGGGAGAAAGGCAGAAGTGAAGGTCATCCTTTGATTATGGGAAACCAGCCCCTAACCCAGGATGTGTGAGCCAATAGTGAGTTCCACAGTCCTCTAGCTCATCCAGCAGATGTTCATAGGGGAGCACAGGGCACCTCAGGAAGGCTACATGTGTCTAGTGAGAGGTGTGTGTGTGGTATGGTGGGATCAGGAAGAGAGGTGGCAGTCTTCCTATGAGAGTCATCCCAAAGCTGGTTTCTCTTCCAGGTTAATCCTATGGTGATCGCAAAGGGAATAAGCAAAGACTCTCTCCTCTATCATATTCCAGTCCTTGACCTTTGGTTTATGACTACCCCAGAGCCAGCCAATGTGGTGCCAGGCTGAGTCTGTTCCCGAGCCCTCGGGCAAGTTCTAGCAGATTTTCTTAGGATGGCATTTGGAGGCTGGCGCTTTTCCTGAACACTTTCAGCTCTGTGGTACCAGGTGAGAGGATAGAGAGTTAAGGCTGGGCGGGAGGTCTCTTGTGGACCTGCAGTCTGACAACCTTTCTGGGGATTCAAGGGTGGCATGTTTGGAGGTGACCTTTTGCCCTTTGGGCAGATTAAGTCATCCCAAAAAGGCAGAAGAGGGTTTTCTGAAACTTGTTCATGGGAACATGGGATTCTGCTGTCTACAGACCCTGAAGAAGAAACCAGTAGCTGGGAACACAACATCCTCCTTCCAGTGCGCCATATTAAGGTGTGGCACAACCAGTTCCTTGGAGGTGAGTAAGCATATCAGACAAAGGCCAAGTTGAATGTGAGTAAGCGTATCAGGCAAAGGCCAAGTTGAAGGCCAATCTTGGCCTTTAATACTTGTTACATCAGCTCCAGTATCTATTAATCGTTCAAAGATTTTTTCCTTCAATTATTAATTTAAGATTAGGTCTCTGATTAGTAATAGATTGAACCCTGTACACATCAGAGGAACCAAAGCCACTCTGTCCTCTCTCACTCTTAACAAATCTGGATGGTAGCAGATGCAAGGGAACTAAGATAAGTTGAACAATTCTTTGATTAGCAGGTACAGTTATAATGTCATGAGGAGAAGCAGCCATAATTTTAATTCTTCCCTCATAATCATTATCTATAACACCTGGATAAATTTACAGACCTTTTACAATAGAACTGCTTTGTCCTAAAAAAAATCCCCAAGTGTCTGCAGGTAGAGGTCTGTATTGGCTGGTTTTGTGTGTCAACTTGACACAAGCTGGATTTATCACAGAGAAAGGAGCTTCAGTTGGGGAAATGTCTCCACGAGATCCAGCTGTAAGGCATTTTCTCAATTAGTGATCAAGGTGGGAGGTCCCCTTGTGGGTGGTACCATCTCTGGGATGGTAGTCTTGGGTTCTATAAGAGAGCAGGCTGAGCAAGCCAGTAAAGAACATCCCTCCATGGCCTCTGCATCAGCTCCTGCTTCCTGACCTGCTTGAGTTCCAGTCCTGACTTCCTTTGGTGATGAGCAGCAATGTGGAAGTGTAAGCTGAATAAACCCTTTCCTCCCCAACTTGCTTCTTGGGCATGATGTTTGTGTAGGAATAAAAACCCTGACTAAGACAAATTGGTCCCAGCATAGTGGGGTATTCCTGTGACAACTTGACAATGTTTTGTGGTTCTGGTTATCTGGGGCTGAAGCTCCTTTCTCTGTGATAACTCCAGCTTGTGTCAAGTTGACACACAAAACCAGCCAATACAGACACTTGGGGATTTTTTTTAGGACAAAGCAGTTCTATTGTAAAAGGTCTGTAAATTTATCCAGGTGTTATAGATAATGATGGAGGCCTGGCTTGTGAAATTTCAGACGGAAGATTAAGACTCTTTTCAGGGTCTTTGCTATTTTGACTGTGAAGATTCTGTGGTTCTGGTTATCTGGGGCTGAAGAATCAGTTGTGATTAACAAGATACCAGAACTACTAAAGCAAAACCTTTGCATTTCTGGGACTATTGATGCTGGTTAGCTGGAGCTAAGAAATTAGCAGTGATTAAGAAGAGACCAGCATCATTGAGGTGACATCATCTAGGAAGTGTTTTCTGAAAGCAGAGAGGTTGTGTTCCAGAGATAGCCAAGGTTGTACCTTGTGCTGTGGCTGGACTCAAAGTAATGTGTAAGAGTTACTCAGGTGGTACTGGTTTTGAAGGCATGAAGGGGTCACGTAGAGCAGCTGAGGCTTGGCACTGTGAGAGGCCATGGAAGGCCCATGGTTAAGGTGCAGCCTCAGTTGTAATTGATGGCCCAGGACTGAAGGGGTCATGCAAAGGAGTTGAAGCTTGACACCATGAAGAGAGCCTATGAGAGGCTATTGTTGAAGCCAAGTTACAGTGGAAGACAGCAGCATTTTGAAGATGCCAGTACCATGAGATGACCACTAAGAACAGCAGCAGCAGTGGAGAACAGGCAGCTGGAACCTAGAAGACAAGCTGTGTGCTACAAAGGACAGGGCTGCAGAAGTGACCCAAGCCCTTAGAGGAGCCCAGAAGATCGTGAGTTGGATCCCAGACATTGAACAGTTGGAGTTTAATTTTGCTTTTGATTGTGACTGTGCCCTGATATTTTTCCCTCTTGAAGGAAGAAAGTATTTTAGTGGAGCCCACAGTTAAGAGACTTTGAATTTTAAAAGATATTGGACATTTTAAAGGAGTTAAACTTTTAATATGTAAAGACTATGGGACTTTTAAAGTTATTTAGATCTTGGGGATGAGTAAGAAAGTAAGGGTTGAAGCTTAATAGTGATGTGTTTGTGTGTCAAGTTGACAAGGGGTCAATTGTACTGGCTGGTTTTGTGTGTCAACTTGACACAAGCTGGAGTTATCACAGAGAAAGGAGTTTTAGTTGGGGAAGTGCTTCCATGAGATCCAGCTGTGGGGCATTTTCTCAATTAGTGATCAAGGGGGAAGGGCCCTTTGTGGGTGGGACCATCGCTGGGATGGTAGTCTTGAGTTCTATAAGAGAGCAGGCTGAGCAAGCCAGGGAGAGCAAGCCAGTAAGAAATATCCCTCCATGGCTTCTGCATCAGCTCCTGCTTCCTGACCTGTTTTGAGTTCCAGTCCTGACTTCCTTTGGTGATGAACAGCAATGTGGAAGTGTAAGCTGAATAAACCCTTTCCTCCCCAACTGCTTCTTGGTCATGATGTTTGTGCAGGAATAGAAACCCTGACTAAGACAAGGTCCAAAAACTCCTGTAGGCAGAGTTTGAACTCCCATTTCTGGGGTTAATACTGTGTGGGTGGTGGAACTGAGGTCCAATTCTGCACTTCCTGGGGTTGCCCTGATAAGTTCAAAAATGGATTTCCTTGGCTGGGCAGCAGCTTCTTGGCCCTATAAGCTGCCTGCTGTGTGTATCTTGGGCCCTGAGGCTGACCCCTCTTCTTGTTTCCCCACACAGGATGGCCCTGAATATCTGTCGTGGTTACCCTTCCTGCAAACTCCTTGGGTGTAGCCCGATTGCCTGCTCTCAGCGCCTCTATACCTAGGGCATCATTTTTAAAATGACCCAAACTTCCACACTTAAAACAGGCTTTACTCCCAAGGCCAAACCCTGATTATATGAAGGCCCAATCTCTACCTCACTAAGTCTGTCCTTTGAGTGCCTCAATAGAGGCAAGGCATGCTGCATCAGCATTCTCATAAGCCAATTGTGTAACAAAAGGAATTCCCAAGAATCTACTAGCTGCTTTCAATAGTCTATCCACAAAGTCCTGGAAAAGCTGAGATCCCCTTTATTAGGTAACTGGTTCCAAGCACCAGGAAACCCAATCTGATTAGCATTGCTTTCATATTGACCTTCTCCTAAAAGCATGTTAATATCCCAGTCTGGGGTTACCTGTCTGAGCATTCAAAAGGGCAGTTTTCTTACTGGCTTCTCACCATTCAGAACTCCAAAGTAAGAAATCTCCTCCTAACAAAGTTAGCCTTACATAGAGTCTTCCAGTCTTGGGGGTGGGGGAGTTAAATTTGACTCCATGACAGTATCCAATAATGCTTGTGTAAAAAGAGATGTAGGGCCATATTGTGCCACAGCTGTTTTTAACTCCTTTACCACCTTGAACTCCAAAGTCTGATATTGTCTGACTCTATTGTTTTGCTGGTTAATTATCTCAACACAGGAAAAGCTAGCACATAAGATGTATCCTGCCCTTTCCCGCGAGCCTGACTCACAGCTCTTTCTAGCTGCGTTTGGTACATTTCAGAATAGCTGTTCTTCCCTGTATTTGACACCTTTTTTTAGCTCCTGCAGTTCATTAGTCAATTTCTGCAACTTAATCTCAAACTCTAATCTACTTAGTTGCATGTTCATTTGAGTAGCATCTCCTATAGTGGAGACCATGGGTAGAGCAGAAGGTTCGCAAGGAGGCCAATCCTCCTCATAATATGTGGTGGCTCCTTTTTCTGAATGATCTTCTTTGTCTAATGTTAGCTCATCATTAGAATCTCTACACCTTTCTAATTTAGGGTTGAGAGGGCCCTTTTCTGAGAAAGTCCTCTCTGACAGGCATTTTTCCTGAGATTCTTCAAGCTCTTCCTGGGTGCTATCTGACACCTGCGAGGTCTCTTCATCAATAGCATCTTTTATGAGCACCCAGAGGCAGAGGGTAAAATTATCTGCCTGGGTGTTTCTCAGAGCTTCTCCAGTTCTCTCCCAGGTTCTCTGAACCATGGACAGCAAGAATCTATCTGATCTGAAAAATCTTCTAACAATTGTTCTTCAAACCCTACTCCTCTTGCCTGAAGCAGCTCTTGAAGGCTATGGACAAATGCCTGTTTAAAATTTTCTATTCCCATTTTCCGCTGTCAACCCCTAAGCGGAATCAGTGCCGGGTCAATGGTGTCCCAACTTAGCCTGTATCCTTTCGCACCTACAGCAACAATTTAAAAAAAGATGAAGTTTAAAGCCAGCGCTAGCATGAATACAACATGTTGCTTACTGGGCTGGATATGATCTTCTTACTTTTCCCTTCTCGTGGAGCTCCACCTAAGACAGCGTTCCCTCAGTTGTATTCAGGTCCCATGTTCAGGTGCCAAACTGTGGCCACCCACAGCCACACAAACTGGGTTCTTCCTGAAAGGTAGGCTGGGGCTATATGGAAAATAGATGGTGAGAGAAAAACAAGACCAAGACAAATTCTGATCAAGGCTCAATGTTTATTAAGAGTCTGTGCTTATCAAGGGGGAAAGCCCATCCCCAGCCAATCCACTCTTGATGCCTGTTAGCAATAAGTCTGACAGCACTTGTTGGCAGTAAGTTGTCAGTCACCAGGTTGTCAGCTGTCTCAGGAATTTCTCAGGAAGGCAGGTTCAGCCTCTCAGTTTTGGAGAAGAACAGCACAGGTGACAGAACAATAGAACCATCTAGGTCAGAAGACTCCACCCTTGGTGGTCTCCTTCACAGTGACAACATAGGTCTGAGTCAGTCTGCTCAAGGCTAGGGGAGGCGACATTAAGGTATCAAAAATATCAGATGACCAGTTTACTGGGTTAGGAGGGCAGCATGAAAGGTCCAAATCACATCTCTGCTGCATACAGATCACCATAGTGAATCCTGAAAGCAACCTACAAACCAGGTGTTATTTTCCATGTTCTATGATATACTCACGCAGGTTCAGAGAGGCGAAGTGACATGTTCAGGGTCACTTGGCTAGAACCCGGGAATTAATCAGGTGTTCCTGACCCAGTGCTTCTTCTCAGTGGTATTCTGCATTCTCTTGAGTGAAACAAGAAGACACACCCTTGAGCAAAGTTTATACAGCTCGTGGGAGGCTGCGGGCAGGGTGGAGGGGGTGCAAGGAACTCATGTGGCTTCCTCTCTCTCCTGCAGGACTCAAGGAAGGCGTGAAGAAAGGTCTAGCTTTCTCTTGTGATTGCTGATATTTGAGACCCACAAGTCTCCCCATGGCTCCTTATCAGATCCGCCAGTACCAGGAGAGGGACCATAAACCGGTTGTGGGCTTGTTCTCCAGGGGCATGATGGAGCACATCCCCACTGCCTTCCGCTACACGCTGCTGCTGCCCAAGACCCTCCTGTTTTTATTTGTGATGCCTCTAACCATAGTCCTGGTGTCTGGCTCCTGGCTGCTGGCTGTTATATGCATCTTCTTTCTGCTCCTACTCCTGCGGCTCCTTGCTGGACAGCCCTTCAAGAACTATGTGGCCCAGTGTTTGCAGACAGACATGGCTGACATCACCAAGTCTTACCTGAATGCACAGGGCTCCTTCTGGGTGGCTGAGTCTGGAGGGCAGGTGGTGGGCACAGTGGGTGGTCTGCCAGTCAAGGACCCTCCATCAGGGAGGAAGCAGCTGCAGCTCTTTCACCTGTCTGTGTCCTCACAGCATCGAGGACAGGGGATAGCGAAAGCACTGACCAGAACTGTCCTCCAGTTTGCAAGGGACCAGGGCTACAGTGATGTTGTCCTTGAGACCAGTATCTTACAGCAAAGTGCTATAACCCTCTACGAGGCTATGGGATTCCAAAGGACAGGAAAATACTCAGAGGTCAGCATTATCAAATGGTTAATTACATTTTCTGTAATTCATTTCACATATTCTTTCCCTTCTACTCAGAAACATGAACTATAATCTTATTTCTTATCATATAGATCAGGTTCCAATTATTGTACTATAACAAATAAAAGCATATTTTTCATGCTCACCGGATTACCATTTGACAATGTTAGGGTGACAGAGTTGACCTCTACAGCACACAGCCATTCTCCATGAGATATTTGTTTCATCTCTGAGATCCTTTCCTGGGGCTACTTTGCATCTCTACTCTTATTAAACTCAGCATGGCTGTTGTGAGCTACTTGCCAGGCTACAAGCATAGCTTCGTTTTGGTCAATCTTTTCCTTACATGTTCCAACTTAACACAAGTCCTTCCATATTTATATTCAACTGATCAAGACAGAGCCTTTTAATTGATTTACCTTTGATTTCTTTATGAATCCCATTTACATGCCAGATTAAATTATTCAGAACCACCAACACATCTTCTATCACGTAAAGATCATATACTATCCAGGGTGATCAGCAAAGCTACTGAAGCCCCATAAAGTTACTAAGGGCTCTTCTGAATCAACCAGTTTCTTAAGTCTTTGGAAAGCAGTCCTATCAGTGGGGTATCACCAAGATAATCATGACAAGATGTTCTATGATCATTTCTATTGATGCAGGAAGTAGAGAGAACAGCTTAGCTGCTCATTTCCATTGACATGGTACGCAGAGAGAACAGGTTAGCAACTTGAGACTTGGTTTGAACTATACATACATCTTCCTTCTAGCAATGCCCTTAGCAATCTGGGACCCTCACTGACATGTACCCTGCATGTATGTCCTATCCTAACAATACATTTGGCAACCTAAGACCCCCACTCCCATTGAGATGAATTTATACCTCTAAGTGCTGCAATAAATTCCAATTTCCCTAATATTTGTTAATGGATTCACTTTTGTAGATACATTCCATTGTGATATATTCTGAGGTATATCACAATATTTATAAGAGAGAAGGTGTCAGGCTGGAGTTAAGAGCACTGACTGCTCTTCCAGAGGTCCTTAGTTCAATTCCCAAAAACCACATGGTGGCTCACAACCATCTGTAATGGATCCAATGCCCTCAATGATGATCATGTATATCAATCAAATAAAGAAATAAAATATTTAAAGACAGAGAGAGAAAGAGAGAGGGAGAGAGAGTGAGTCAATTCAGCCTAGTGGTTTTGGGTTCACGTATAGTAAGGCAAACTATATCATGTAAGTGAACTTTTTTTTTTAATTAGATATTTTCTTCATTTCCATTTCAAATGCTATCCTGAAAGTCCCCTATACCCTCCCCACTGCCCTGCTCTCCAACCTATCCACTCCCACTTCTTGGCCCTGGTGTTCCCCTGTACTGGGGCATATAATCTTCGCAAGGCCAAGGGGCCTCTAATCCCATTGATGGCCAACTAGGCCATCCTCTGCTACATATGCAGTTAGAGACATGAGCTCTGGGGGTACTGGTTAGTTCATATTGTTGTTCCTCTTATAGGGTTGCAGACCCCTTCAGCTCCTTGGGTACTTTCTTTAGCTCCTTCATTGGAGGCCCTGTGTTTCATCCTATAGACGACTGTGAACATCCACTTCTGTATTTGCCAGGCACTGGCATAGCCTCACAAGATATAGCTATATCGGGGTCCTCTCAGCAAAATCTTTCTGGCATATGCAATAGTGTCTGGGTTTGGTGGTTGTTTATGGGATGGATCTCCAGGTGGGGCAGACTCTGGGTGGTTCTTCTTTCCATCTCAGCTCCGAACTTTGTCTCTGTAACTCCTTCCATGGGTATTTTGTTCCCCATTCTAAGAAGGAAGGAGGTATCCACACTTTGGTCTTCCTTTTTCTTGAGTTTCATGTGTTTTACAAATTGTATCTGTTAAATCCATTTGTTTCATAACTTCTGTTAGTTCCAATGTGTTTCTGTTTAGTTTCTTTTTCCAGGATCTGACCATTGATGGGAGTGGGGTGTTGAAGTCTCCCACTATTATTGTGTGCGGTGCAATGTGTGCTTTGAGCTTTACTATAGTTTCTTTAATGAATGTGGATGCCCTTGCATTTGGAGCATAGATATTCAAAATTGAGAGTTCATCTTGGAAGATTTTATGTTTGATGAGTATGAAGTGTCCCTCCTTGTCTTTTTTGATAACTCTGGGTTGGAAGTTGATTTTTTTCAATATTAGAATGGCTACTCCAGCTTGTTTCTTCGGACCATTTGCTTGGAAAATTGTTTTCCAGCCTTTCACTCTGAGGTAGTGTCTGTCTTTGTTCCTGAGGTGGGTTTCCTGTATGCAGCAAAATGTTGGGTCCTGTTTATGTAGCCAGTCTGTTAGTTTATGTCTTTTTATTGTGGAATTGAGTCCATTGATATTAAGGGATATTAAGGGAAAGTAATTGTTGCTTCCTGTTATTTTTGTTGTTAGAGTTGGGATTCTGTTTTTGCACCTATCTTCTTTTAGGTTTGTTGAAGGATTACTTTCTTGCTTTTTCTAGGGCATAATTTCCTTCCTTGTGTTGGAGTTTTCCCTTTATTATCCTTTGAAGGGCTGGATTCATGGAAAGATATTCTGTGAATTTGGTTTTGTCATAGAATACTTTGGTTTCTCCATCTATGGTAATTGAGAGTTTTGCTGGGTATAGTAGCCTGGGATGGCATTTGTGTTCTCCTAGGGTCTGTATAACATCTGTACAGTATCTTCTGGTTTTCATAGTCTCTGGTAAGAAGTGTGATATAATTCTAATAGGTATGCCTTTATATGTTACTTGACCTTTTGCCCTTACTGCTTTTAATATTCTATCTTTATTTACTGCATTTGTTGTTCTGATTATTATGTGTCAGGAGGAATTTCTTTTCTGGTCCAGTCTATTTGGAGTTCTGTAGGCTTCTTGTATGTTCATGGACATCTCTTTCTTTAGGTTAGGGAAGTTTTCTTTTATAATTTTGTTGAAGATATTTACTGGCCCTTTAAGTTGAAAACCTTCATTCTTATCTATACCTATTATCCTTAGGTTTGGTCTTCTCAATGTGTCCCGGATTTCCTAGATGTTTTGAGTTAGGATCTTTTTGCATTTTGCATTTTCTTTGATTGTTGTGTCCATGTTCTCTAAGGAATCTTTTGCACCTGAGATTCTCTCTTCCATCTCTTGTATTCTATTGCTGATGCTCGCATCTATGGTTCCTGATTTCTTTCCTAGGATTTCTATCTCCAGAGTTGCCTCCCTTTGGGTTTTCTTTATTGTTTCTATTTCCATTTTTAGATCTTGGATGGTTTTGTTCAATTCCATCACCTGTTTGGTTGTGTTTTCCTGTAATTCCTTAAGGGATTTTTGTGGTTCCTCTTTAAGTACTTCTACATGTTTAGCAGTGTTCTCCTTTATTTCTTTAAGTGAGTTATTAATGCCCTTCTTAAATTTCTCTACCAGCATCATGTGATATGATTTTAAATCCAAATCTTGCTTTTTGGGTGTGTTGAGGTATCCAGGACTCGCTGTGGTGGGTGTACTAGGTTCCGATGATACCAAGTGGTCTTGGTTTCTGTTAGTAAGTTTCTTACATTTGCCTTTCGCCATCTGGTAATCTCTGGTGTTAGATGTTCTAGCTGTCTCTGGCTGGTACTTGTTCCTCCTGTGATTCTGTTAGCCTTTGTCAGCACTCCTGGGAGTCCAACTCTCTCCTGAGTCCCAGTGGTCAGAGCACTCTCTGCAGGAAAGCTCTCCTCTGGCAGGGAAGGTGCATAGAGGTCTGGGTCTCATCTCTGCCTCCTGGCTGAGGATGAAGGCCTGAAGGACCCTGTCCAAGAAGCTCTGTTGCTTCTGCAGCCCACACACTCTCCTGTGCAGACTGGTCTCTGAGAGACCCAGGATACGAGATCATAAGTGAACTTTTAAAGAGAATTCTCTAATTACATAATATATTGTGTATGTCTAAAATCAGATACATCATTGAAAAGGCTGTACATAGTCCAGACAAGGTTATATAATTCCAAATTATCAATCAAATAGAAAGCCACTGCTCTTATGAATATGTTTAGCCCTTGATAAATGTCAGCTGCCAGAGCATTGTCAATGGACAAATTGTTACAAAGTTTTACATTGCAAAAAAGTGAAATTACATTTTATAGTTTTCATCTCTGTAAACAAGAGAATAATTTAGAAGAATCTAAATTCACATCTATGGTCACTGAGATTCGAGAGAGCAGGCTGTGGGTGCAGTGTTCTTATGAGTCCTGTGAGAGTGCCCAGCCCCACTGGGACTGCCACTTTGACCCCCACCTGCAAAAATATGAGCAGAAAGCAGAGATGTAGCTGCACACTGAAAGCTGACAGCGGGGGCTGAACTGTTGTCTAACTGTAACTTCTATATTGCATCTGACTGGGGTGTCACGGAGTAGAATTCAAACAAAGCTGTATCCACAGCACTGAGGGCATTCAACACAGAAAGAGAAGTGACAGGTGGGGCCTAGGGTGAATGAATCCTCTCAAAGGAGGTATGGCGGGAAGGGCTTTCTAGAAAGAGGCTTGGCATGGGTTGTTGTAGCCCTGAGGGTACTCTCAGGCCCTGTAGCACCTCACAGGCAGGACACACACTGAAGGTCCAGAGCAAACATTTGTCCCAAATGAGTGGCCTTTGGGAAAGTCTTCTTTCCACCACAGTAGAACCATACTGTATACCCTAAAGCCTAGGCACCAGCTATACTGCAGACAAGGCAACCGTGGGCTGCCTGGAAGATGACAGTTGCCTAAGCAGCTGTTCCCACTGCCTGTCAAAATAGACCCTGAAGAAGAAAAACTGAGGCGCTATTGTCCCTTGGTCAGAAACACTTCCCAGGAGTCTGATAGAAGGTTAGGGAAAAGTGACAATGTTCAAAGCCTGAGTTCTGAGCCACCATGTAGGTTCTAGAAATTCATAAGACCCAAGTCCTATGAACAAGCAGCAGAGCAGTTTCCACAGCCACCAGTTCTGTCACCATCAATCTTGACTGGATCTGGTAGGGTCTTCTAGCACATCCTCTAATGATGGACCTTCCTAAGAAGTGTCACCTTCTAAATTACCTGCCTCCACCCAAGACCTTGTTTCAGTGCAGGAGTGTCTAGATCTAAACTGTAATAGGAGCCCAACACCAAGACTATGGGAGAAGTTTTCTCTTGTCACTACTGGAAACAAAAAAGCTTTTCTAGGGTCTTGTCTAAATCTACATGTTCATTTCCAGAATAATCAACCCCCTGAGAAAACTAAACTCTCTGAGATAGCTTATACATCAACAGATGTATAAGATGCCATTAACTTGGGTCTTGTTTGGAATTAAGAGTCTGCCATCAGACATCTATAACTTAATTGTAAAGTACCTGCATTCTGATGATACCCCACCCGCCCCAATACACTTATCATTGCATAATGAGAAAAAGAAAGAACTGTAAAAAAGGGACAGAAGGCTGGGCGTTGTAGCACAAGCCTTTAATCCCAGCACTTGGGAGGCAGAGGCAGGAGAATTTCTGAGTTCTGAGTTCGAGGCCAGCCTGGTCTACAGAGTGAGTTCCAGGACAGCCAGGGCTATACAGAGAAAACCTGTCTCACCCCCCCCAAAAAAAAACAAAAGGGGGGGCTGGAGAGATGTCTCACTGGTTAAGAGCACACTGACTGCTCTTCCAAAGGTCCTGAGTTCAAATCCCAGCAACCACATGGTGGCTCACAACCATCTGTAACGAGATGTGGTGCCCCCTTCTGGAGTGTCTGAAGACAGCTACAGTGTACTTATATATAATAAATAAATCTTTAAAAAAGAAAGGGGGGGGGGGACAGATGTGGTGTGTGAATTCTGGGAAAATCTCTACTCATTCCCCAAGAAGACATAAATTCCCATCTCTTCTCTAGTCTTTCCCTCCCTTCAGGTGTAGTTTATACTCTTGACTACAGATCACCAGTGGATAGAGAAGTAGACTTGGGAGTATCTTCCACTTCTGCTTTTGAACAAGAATGCAAGTCGACCTTGTTGCTCAACCAACACTCGGCCTTCTCATTGGACCCACAATTTCAGGATGGAAAAAGAATCCATTTTTGGAGTCAGAACCAGCAATCAATCAAATAGGATCAGGTTTTTCAGTATCACAGCTCTTGAGGAGAATGACAACAAGGAAAATGAACCTAGAAAGTTGTCACAGGCAAACCAGCAACTTCACTAGAGATGTGGAGTCTGCCTGGAGTTAGGGGGCATGATGACCTGAAACTAACTGTGAGTTCAGCACTGTGAGTTCAGCACTCAGCAGAGTGGGGGTGGGGCTGCCCTCAGCATCAAGAAAGCACAGGACCTTTGCACTCTCTCTGCTATGCTTAGAAACCCCACACTCCCCCAAGGAGGTTTATCCCCACACTAATCATCAACTCCAGGTCATTAGAAACTCAGACCAGAAGGAATTTGTCACCTCCTTGGAGGCAGGGAAGCCTGGTTGGCCAGCTTCTTCCAGATGGATTCTGTCCCAGTCTGGAAGGAGTTTGCCTGAAAGCTTCCACTCTGGAAATTGAGGCTGAGGGCCAGACTGCAAGGGCTGAGGACAGAGAGGCACTAAAGCCCACCTCAGCCCACATCTCTGTGAAAATTGTTCCATTCCACTGAACCACGCACAAGGACACAGATGTGTTGGTAAATTGCAGGAATGCTGTGTAGGTTATCCTCATCTACCCAGGCTCACTTCAGTCAGATCCTCCCCAGATGCATAAGTCAGCAAAGGAAGCTGCTTGGTCACACAGGAGAGAACTGGAGGGTGTGTGTCCCGAAGCTAGCAATACTCTCTGAAGACTAAACTAGAACCACATCTTGCCAAAAGGTCACCACAATCTTGTACCGCCTCTGCCTAGTTCACTGTGGGAACGGCGCTGCTCTGGCTGCTGATCTGTGATCCCTCTCCATTTCCCTCTTTGTTGACAAGAGAGGTTATGAAAGAATGTTACATAAGCCCTCTCCTTTATTTGGCCCAGCCACTGGAAAGTAGGCCCTGTGTGCCCACTTTACTTTATTGCAACACCCTGAGATTCCCCACTGAACTGGATTGTATTTGGAGAATCAGCCTCTGCTTGTGGTTCTATCTCTGTGAATAGTGTGAGGGGGGCGCTCCTAGTTTAGTCTACCCCCCTCACACACCCACAGAGCTAAATGCTACAAATACTGGTTTCACCATAGGCAGAAAGCCATGAGCTGAGGGCATAAGTGGGTCTCTTCCACAGGGACATTTTTACATATAAGGGTGTTTCTCTACGTCTGAGGCCTGAGAAGACTCAGGCAGCATGGTAGTTTCATCAACACATGGCTGAGGAAGGGATGGAGAAGTCAGCGAAGACCACCGGGAGCCATTAGAAAGGGAGGCAAGTGCAGCCTGGGCAGAGAGAAGCCCACCAATGAAGGCTCCTGCTCTCGAGACAGTAGGTGGTGTAACTCCTGCTTGTGACAAGGGAGCTCAGAGGAGGTGCAGATCCCTGGGCTCAACATAGCAGGGGAGCAGGAGCAGAGGGCCTCAGAGAGGGACAAGAGTGCTGGGAGAGAGCCACTGCACCTGGGAGGGGACATGGAGGCGAGGTGCCGGCTTTCCACCATGAAAGTAAGGACCCCTGAGCCATCTCAGATCCTGATTCCCTTCCAGGTTCATTCTGTGACAGCCATGAAGTTGACTATTCCCGAATGTCCCTCTCCACACCCCATCTACTTGGCCCTGTGGTTTATAATTATCAAACATCCAGCTTTCAGCCAATGAGATTTCTACCCAAGTCTGTTACCTCAATAAAAGGCAGGTCACTGATTAGCCTCACTATCAGTCACAAGCACAGTACTAAAGCTGATTTGGACCCTTAGCTCTTAGCAACTAGGTGAGTATATTTGGGGGGCAAGGTTGGGGGTGGGGGATGTCTCTGCATTTGCCTGGTATAACAGGACCTTCTTGTTCATGTTTTCTCGAAAGTCTAAACGTTTAGAGTTGATGGGAAATGGCTTTGTTGGAACTTGTTCTTGGAAATCCTGGATTTGCAATGTATATACCCTAGAAAAGAGATCAAAGGAGCTGGGCATGAAGACCGGTGGCCACAGGGTACTAGCTCAATGCTCCATGAAATTTAGAAAGCCAGTAATGGGGCCAGGAGGGTGGATGAGAAGGGGGCCACCAGTGCTTCTAGGGGAGTCTAGAAGGCAAGTGTTTATCATGTTCTGCAGGTGAAGACACAGATCCAGAGAGATTAAGCAATATGTCCAATGTCTCACTTCCAGACAGGCAGAGAAAATAACATTCCAACTAGTGTGTCTGGCCTTATACTTTCTCTCTGTTAATGGTTTCCTCTTAGGTCACATGTGCATGTACACACAGACACACACATAGACACACACACAGACATTGAGCAGGTTAATGGCAAGCTGGGAACTTGGTTGGTTGGGGGACTTACATGGTTTCTTTTCTCTTTGGCAGGGTTACAGGGAAACCTACAGTGAGAAGTAGCTGTGTCTTTGGCCTTTGAGATCTTAGCCTCCGAAGTCTACCATGGCTCCTTATCATATCAGAAAATACCAAGACAGTGACCACAGGAGTGTGGTGGATTTGTTCCGCAGAGGCATGGAGGAGCACATCCCTGCCACCTTCCACCACATGCTGCTGCTGCCCCGAACCCTCCTGCTCTTACTCGGGGTCCCTCTTACTCTATTCCTGGCCTCAGGCTCCTGGCTTCTGGTTCTCCTGTCCATCCTTACCCTCTTTCTTTCCCTTTGGTTCCTTGCAAAATACACATGGGAAAAGCACGTGACAGAGTGTTTGCACACAGACATGGCCGACATCACCAGAACCTACTTGAGTTCTCCTTACTCCTGCTTCTGGGTAGCTGAGTCTAGAGGTCAAACAGTGGGCATGGTGGCTGCTCTGCCAGTAGAGGACCCCCTCCTGCAGAAGAAGCAACTGCAGCTACTTCACCTCTCTGTGTCCTTGCAGCACCGAAGAGAAGGCATAGGGAAAGCTATGGTCAGGACTGTCCTCCAGTTTGCACATAGGCAGGGCTTCAGTGAAGTTGTCCTTGCCACCAGCATGCTGCAGTATGCAGCCCTGGCTCTCTACCAGGGCATGGGCTTCCAGAAGACTGGGGAGACCTTCTACACCTATATCTCCAGACTAAGGAAATCTCCAATGATACATTTAAAGTATTGCCTCACTTCTCTGGAAGGGGACCTGTGATCTCTCTCCTGTGGGCATCAGTCAGGATCTGATTGTTTTTGTAATAGTAACAAGCAGATCCAGCTACTTCAGGTGCAAACCACTAACCCTCACTCTCAAGCACGCCTGAATAAACGTGTTTGTAGGTGGGGTTGGGGCAATGGTTACTCTATGTTATCCATGCTTTCTGAGTTATCCTTTAGCTAATACTGCAGTCATGTATAAAAAGTAACACAAAATAATAAAATTTTACTTAGCTTGTGAATCTTTGGGTCATCTACTGAGCTTGGCAGGACAGCTGTCAGGGTCTCAGGACACCTTGGATTGGCGGAAGCAGTCTGGCTCAGACAGGGCTCCAGGTTTTTGTAGAGTCACAAAAGCAGAAGCATAGCCGGGCGTGGTGGCACACGCCTTTAATCCCAGCACTTGGGAGGCAGAGGCAGGCGGATTTCTGAGTTCAAGACCAGCCTGGTCTACAGAGTGAGTTCCAGAACAGCCAGGGCTATACAGAGAAACCCTGCCTCAAAAAACGAAAAAAAAAAAAAAAAAAAAAGCAGAAGCATAAGGAAGTGAAGGTCTTTCCCAAACCCTGAAGGTGTCATATGCAGAACGAAGATTTGGTTGGAATCTCGCCTACCTCTGCTTTAAAGGGACTGAAGTCCCAGAACCCAGGGGCTGGCTATAGCCCTGTGACTAGCCAGGCAGCACAAGGTTAGGACAGTGAGTGGAGGTGAGCCACAGGGTGTTTTAGAAATTATTTACACCTTTTGGCAGCTGACTGGACTGGACCTCGTGGAGCAGCATGTATGTCTTGAGATAGGCTGAACATGGAGTGTTCCTGCGGCCAAGAAAAGCTATGATTAGTAAGGTTCCATACATCACCCCGGGACACAGCTTCGTCCTGTCCACGTTGCCCCGGATTCCTCATTTCCCTAAGTGCCTCTGGCCTGAATGTGTTCCTGTAAGCCTTGATGTCTTAGGGTCATGACATCATAAGAGCAGTGCAAATGTTATCAAATGCCACCAACTGACTTTTGTGTATTTTAAAATAGTTAACCCCAAGCATCTGCATGCTTTAAATCCCAGCACTCAGAAGGCAGAGGTGAGGCAGGAGGCTATCTGTGAGTTCCAAAACTAGCCTCATCTACATAGCAAAATCTAGGCCAGCAAGAACTACATAATTAAACCCTATCTTAATAATAATTAAAAAAAATGGCCGGGCGTGGTGGCGCACGCCTTTAATCTCAGCACTGGGGGGGGGGGGGGGGGGGGGGGGGGGGGGGGGGGGGGGGGGGGGGGGGGGGGGGGGGGGGCAGAGGCAGGCGGATTTCTGAGTTCGAGGCCAGCCTGGTCTACAAAGTGAGTTCCAGGACAGCCAGGGCTATACAGAGAAACCCTGTCTCGAAAAACCAAAAAAAAAAAAAAAAAGGTTAACTGTTAACTTTAAAATCTGTAAGTGTCTTCTCCCAGTAACCGGAAAATGAAAGAAGCCTATAGCCATGTCTAAAACTCTCAAGTTCACAAGAAGTTAAAGAGAGCAGTGCTGTTGAGGGAGGCACATGCATGCATGCAAACATATGTGTGCTCTCTTGTGTGTGTGTGCATGCATGTGCAACTGTGCACGTGCACATGTGTGCATGCACGTGTGTGTGTGTGTGTGTGTACTTGTGCAAATATGCCAGAACTCAACCTCAAATGTTTTTTGACACTGTTTCTCACTGGCAGGAACTGGCAGGCCAGCTAGCCCCAGGATCCATTTATCTTGGTTCCCCATTGCTAGGATTACAAATAAAAGCCCCTACACCCAGATTTTTTATGTGGGTTCTAGAAATCTGAGGGTTTAGGGGTCACTTTACTGACTCAGCTGCCCAGCCCTTTTGAGTTCTATGGGGAACTGCAGCTGTGTCACCTGCAGTCACATAGCCTCAGGAAAGTGGAATGTCCCTTTCTAAACCTCAGCTCCACTGGTGCCAGAGGCCCATCTGACACCCTGCTCTGCAGTGCAGAAACACATGATTGTCTCAGGAACTCCAACTCTCCAGGTATCAATGGTAGGGTTACTTCTAACAGAATTGGGACGGGCAGAAATTCAAGCAAACCCATGATTTTGGAGATTCCACCGAATGGCAAAACATAGACTTACTTGTACAAGGATTAGTTTATGTACATGGAAGGTAGGAGACTTAGGAGACTGACAGTTTTCTAAAGGGCAGGAAAATAAGGGCATGGACCAAGGTAATTTTAGAGGATAGTGACATGCATCCAGCAGTGAGAAACCCTGGACTGTGGCTTCCAGACCTCCTGCTCCTTCAGTTAGTAAATAATTTTTCTAATTTAAAGAACATGTTTTTATTCTGAAAATGATAAAGATGTAAAGACTTTAATATTTCTGAGGATTCGTCAGATTCCTAGATAGATGGAATATAACCAGCTGTGTCATGCTCCTGTTTCATACTTCCCTGTGATCATGGACTGTACCTTCAAACTGAGCCAAATGAAATCTAAGTAAAGGCATTTCCTGTTGTGTAATAGGTTATTGGTTAAGGTATATCTTGTTTTTTTCAATTTGGTTTTTGTTTTCTAGACACATTTATTCACCTGGGCACACACATGCACACTTGAGGGCATGGGTATACACAACTGAAGTCTGCCAGTCTGACCTCTTTCAAACTTCCTGTTCCTGCCTGCTTTATTCTCTTCTCATTAAAAAAAATTTATGGTAACTGTACATAGCACACACACACACACACACACACACACACACACACACATATTATTATTATTTAACATTTTGGGGGTGGGTTTATCTGTGTAGCCTGACTGTTCTGTAACATGCTCTGTAGACTAAATTGGCCTTGAACTCACTCTCTGTGAGAGAGAATATGTGTATAAGTGTGTGTCTGTGTGGAGGTTAGAGAACAGTTAGTGGGAATCAGTTCTCTCCTTCCACAGTCGTGGGTCAGATCAAATTCATGCAGACTTGGTAGTACATGTCTCTACCTGCTAAGACATTTTTGTAAATTTTCATTGATTCTTTATGAATTTCCAACCATGCACTCCAGTCCTACTACCTCTCAGTTCCTTTATATCTGCCTTCTGCCTTGCAACCTCCCCACAAAAGAAAATAAGATAGAAGTTTTAGAAAATCTTGTTGTGGAAGCTGTGCTATGTCACAGTGTGTCACACACTACACCCTTTTGTGTAGACAGGGGTTTCTAAGAGCAAGCTAGATAGGTAGGCAGCCAAATCAGTAATAAAAGGTGAAAAGAAACTGAGGATGCCAGCTATTGCTGTGACAAAACACCACGACCAAGGCAGCTTACAGAAGTTTATTGGGGGCTTACAGTCCCTGAGGGTGAGAGTCCATGACTATCATGACAGAGAGTGTGGAAGTAGACAGGCAGGCATCACACTAGAGCAATAGCTGAGAGCTCACATACTTATCCAAAATGTAGGAGGCAGAGAGAGAGATAAAGAGATAACTGAGAATGTCCTAGGCTTTTGATACCTTGAAGCTCACCCCCAAGGGCCACACTTCATAATCCTTCCCAAGCAGTTCTACCAACTATTATGGAAAACTGTAAAAGTTCCATAAAATTGCTTCTCCTTTGGAATATGGAATTTGGGATAACCTAAATTGGTGTTTCCAGGCCATGATCATCCCAAATGGCTCCAGAAGAAACTACCTCATATTCCTTTAAGATGAGAGCTGTGATTTGTGTCAAAAGAAGGTAAGAATAGGGTGTCAGATCCTCTGGAACTGTTGTAAGCCATTATTTGGGGTGCTGGGAATCGAACCCAGGTTCTCCAGAAGGGTAACAAGTATTCTTCATTGCTGAGCTCTCTCTCCAGCCCTGGTTAATCTTTTGAACAAAATCAATGTGGATTATTCAGTAGACAGGACCCAGATTAAACTTTACCGGTATGGCTGGAAATGGTTGTAATCCTAGGCCAAGGATAGCCAGACGGCTTTAGCAACACTGTGAGATGTTATCTTTAAAAAAAACAAAAAAAAAAAAAAGAAAAAGCTAATGTGCACGTTGTTAAAGCAAGTTTGTTTTAGGAACAATTGTAGAGCTAGCAGAGATTTGTGGTCAGGTAGAAGGCTAGAGCTTTAAAATTAGCCTGACTAGACAAAACAGTGGGTTAAGGCTTCTGCAGGCATCTGCCCAGAGCTCAGGTTAAACAGACACTGCAGGAGAAGGTTAAGGTGAGGCTCTTCTATTACCAGCTAATGTTCCCTCTCTATTGCATCTTAGCTCAGCTCTGTGTGGAGGGAGGGGCACAGGCTGCTACAAGCAACCCTGCCTCAGAGGTGAGCAGAATCAGGGGAGTGTGCTCTTGGCTGAGGGAACTAAGAAACAGGAAGAAGCCTCAACTTTGATAAAATTCAAAACCTGTGGCTCCTTCAGGAAGGTAGAGCTTGGCAGAAAGATGGCACCTGTGGCACTCAAATGGTGCATAGGGTGGGGACATTCTGAGAAGGGAGTGGGAGTAACTGTGAGCAGCACAGTGTCCTTTCCATTGGACACTGAGGTGTGCATGGCTTTACCCTGGAGGCTGGAGCACTGGTGAGTTTGTCTAGAGTGCTTTTATGTGACTATATGACTTGTCATTACCTATTCTCCTGTGAAAGGAGGTGAGTTGTCCCTGCCCTTTGCAATGTTAGGAAGCAGCTGTCATTAGCCTTCCTGGATGGGCAGTGGGGTGCATCTTTGGGACTCAATTGTTCAGGGAACGCAAACCTCTTCAAGGTGGCTTGGATTCCACTTAAGCCCCTTTCCTGGCCAACTCTGGTGTGCCAGACTTGCCAATCCACTGAGCAAAAAAGGGTCTTTTATTTTTAGTATGCATTTGACCAAAGCAGAATCCAGATGTTCGTTGTTCTGTGAAATTGCCTGTGCCCGCTATTTAGCTCCTTTTTACATTACCTGTTTTGGAGGTTGATTCATATAAGCTTTTTATGTACCCTGCATATAGATCTTCTGTTGGTTACCTGTGTTGCAATTATATTCTTGGGGGGGGGCAGCGAGGGTGTCTTTTCTCTCCCTTTATGGTTGATAACATTTTACATTTTAACAGAGGTCTAGAGAGATGGCTCAATGATAAAGAACACTTGTGGCTCTTACAGAGGACCTGGGCTGGGTGTCCAGCACTCAGATGGCAGTTCACAATGTAAATGAAGATCCCTGAAAAGAAGCTGTGTCTAGCTGTGAACAGTTGTTGACTTTGAAGCCAGCTTGATCTACTTAATGACCTCCTCTCACTTTCCCTGGGTCCACATCAAGATTCTGTCCTCTTCACCCATACCCTCACTACAAACTGGAGGCCCTAGCAGCCACTGCTGGACTGGGCTGGGCTTTATAAGGAGTAGACAAGCAGACAAGCAGCTCTAAAGTCAATCCATAGTAAGTTAGAAGCAGCAGCAGCAGCAGCAGGTGAGCAGCCCTGGCCTGGGCTTCCAGCAAAATGAGAGGTATGGGTGGGTCCTGGTGAGCCTGACAGCGCGCTGACAGGGCAAGTGTAGCTGGTAGACAGAGCAGGGCAGGCTGACTGCCCTAGGAATGAAGCCGGAGATGGGGGCTCTTGTTTTTGCCAAGTACATAGCATAGATGGATCTCTGCACAGTAGGGATGTCATCCTGTGATCTGGGAGCAGAAGGCAGGCCCCAGCTTTGAGAACTGTTTTCTAGTCCTGTTCCCATGTCCTCTCAGGTGCCAGACCTGAATGCTCTGGCAGGGCATCTGAACAATCCAGTGCTGGGCCCAAGAAATCCTATTATTTCCATCTTGCCTAAGTTGCTTTGCAAACTGGGGTTTGAGACAACCGCTGCTCTCTATTTCTATTCTGAATGGTAACCCACAAGGCATGAAGTCGTAGCATTTTGGAGCTGAAAAGGGTTTCAGAGTTACCTGCTCCTCTCCAGATAGGAAAGAAATGAGCTTTTGTGCTTGCTTTACTATGAGTCAAGCAGCAGTAATTTATTTCTAAAAGTATAAAAGCACATACAAGCAGGGGCTCCCTCTTTCCTAGAACTCAAGAGTTCCATCGTAAGGCATGGCCTGTGGGCAAGGCTGCAGTGGAGAAGGGAGACCTGCTTCCAAACTCCCAGTGCCTCTGCCGCTGCACATAGACAAAGACAATGCTTTATTAAATCACACTTATTCAAATATAAATTAGTCTTTTGGGGGCTCATTAAAAAAAAAAAAAAAAAAAGGATTCCTAGGCTCTGAAGAAGGAGGTCTTATGTCAGTCCCAAGGCACTTTTCTCCCCAGGAGATGATTGGTCACTTTCTGTGGAAGAAAACACAGGGCAGAGGTCAGATGCAGACATGGGTAGCTAATCAAGCTCACCTCGGCACACTGAGGAAGAGACTCAGACTGCTCTCCCTAAATCTTGTGTTGCTCACCTACTGACAGTGGCAATTAGGAAAAGTGTTTTGGAAAGAGGGTCTATAAGCTACTCCTATTCCTCCTCCATAGCAGATGATCTAGAGTTCTGACTGCATCCCAGCATAGCCAGGGCCTGAGTGCTGCTAACACAGCAGGCAGCCATGCAGTTCCTGGGGTCTCCCCCAGTGCCCAGGCTCTTGGGTACTCCAGACATGGTTCTCAAGCTCACATAGTCTGGTCTGGTGTTCAGCTTCTGACTTTCAGGGTCTTTTAGAATACAGTGAATAGCCTGGGAGGAAAACAAGAACTGTGAGAGACGACCCTTCAAGCTGGCGGCCAGCGTGGCTTCCAAGAAAATCCGCCCTAGGAGATTCTTGGCAGGCTCTAGTCTCACTCCCTGATGACTCTCACGTGATCCTGTGAGTTTGCATAGTTCCAGAGGATTACCATAGGAGTTTAATCACCATTTGGAAATTACAAGCCTGATACTTTGTACAGTTCAGCTCCTTGGGAGAAGCTGCCTGTGGGGCAGTCAGGTGTAGTTGCAGACACATGGAGAGTGAGCAGCTCCCAGCTACCTCTCACTTGCAGCATGCAGTCACGCTGCTTCTCAAAAGCCAGCCAGGCCATTTCTATTTCCCTCTGCTGATAAGCCTGACCACCCCTCCACAGACAGTGCCAACTCAACTAACCATTTTATAGCGCTGAGCACGCAGCCGGTAGGATTTATATTCTGATTTTCTCTTCTCCTCTTCTCTCTTCTTCTTCACTTCTGGAAGCTGCTCATAAATTCTTAGAAATGCCACAAGTGGAAAGACAGAAAGCAGTAAAGTTATCAGGCATGAAGGTACAGGATGGCTCTGCCCACACCTCTGGCTCTATGCTGCCTAGGCATCCAGCCTCTAGATAAGGCCAGCCCCTGTGGAACACCCATGTCCATGGATATGGAGAGCCTAGATGGGGTATGGTGCCCACAGTATGAAAGAGAGATGAATTAAAACACAAAACATTGACAATAGTGCTTACTTCCAGAAAAAGAATAAAATAGAGTAGGTAAAATTCTGTTTTCCATGCCTGTGCAAACTGTATAGTGTCAATATAATAAATAGGTATTACTAAGTATATACATATATTAACACAGACAAATACCTCTATGTATACATATATCATTATCAATTGAGGTACCCCAGGCTAGTCTGGAACTCAGTCTAGCCTTAGCTTATCAAATGCTAGGACTATATGGGTATGAAACACCATACCTATCTAATTACTGTACTTTAAATGTTTTCATAACACACATCCAGCCTGGTTTCATGACACTACTCCTTTGCCTCTTTTATCCCCCCTCCCTCAAGGCTGACTTTCTATGTTATGTTCTGCAAATGGAGAAAACATGGCTTAAACACTGCTTAACACAGTGACTTCCAGATTTACTCATTTTCCTGGAAATATAACACTTTTCACAGCTGAATTCAACTCCATTGTATATATGCCTCACATTTCCTTTATTCATTTATCTGTTGATAAATATTGAAGCTGACGTCATTTCTTGGCTGCTGTGAATATTGCTGAAATCCATGAATACGGAAGCATCTCTGTGATATGTCAGCATAAGGCCTTCAGAGGTGCCAGAGCTGGATTATGGTTTCATTTTCAGTACTTTTTTTTTTTTGGGGGGGGAGGTGAGTTTGTTTGTTTGTTTTGTGGAACATCATGCCAAGTCTACAGTGGCTGTGGCAGTGGTATTTCCTCTCACAGTGCATGTCCTCTCTAGCATTTGCTGTCATTTGTTCCTTGATGCTAGCCATTCTGACTGCGGTGAGAAGAAATCTCAAAGAGCTTTAATTTGTATTTCCCTGATGGCTAAAGATAGTGAACACATTTTCAAATATTTATTGGCTATTTGTGTTTCTTCTTTTGAGAACAGTCTATTCAGCTTATTAGCCCATTTTTCAGCTGGATGGTTAATCTAGTTGATTTAATCTCTTTAGTGTCTCTGTAGAGTCTACATAATCCTCTGTGGGTGGTGGTATGAAACACCCCTTTTGTCTCACATGTTGGAACACAGTTGGTGGCACTGTTTGGAAGATTGTGGAACATCACTGGGACAAGTGGTTCCCTAGGGATGGGTCTTGAGCTTGGACCTACTTCCTATTACACTCTACTTGAGTGTGGGTGAATGTGACTGGTCAGCCCAGCCTCCTGCTCCTGTCACTGGGTCCTCCTTCTCTGAGGCTGGAGCTGTAGGCTTGTATTAGGATATTTTATCAAAGCAACAAGACAATAACTAGACAGATGCACAGCTGTCTTCCATCTGGAAGGCCGTCTCTTTACTCTGCTGTTTCTTTGCTGTATGAAACTTTAATTTCATGAAATTTCATGTTCATGTCTTAGGACATATTGCTGTTACCTTGATGTGTTTTGCCTCTAGTAGTTTCAGTTACTACTGTAATTAAAAAAGGAAATAAAGAAAGGACTAGAATAGATGTACCTGTAAAATACCATAGAGTTCAGAGAAAAGAGAAACTTATTCTGAGGAAAGGGCAGAACAAGCTTCAAAGAGAAGCTTAGGCTTGGGTTGGAAACAAAAAACTGTCAGGAACAGAGGAAAAAAAGAGAGACAGGGCGTCCACGCTGGGGAAATGTGCAGAGCTGTGGTACAGAGGCTAGGCAGGAAGCAGGCCAGGCAAGGCTGCCACGAGCCAAGTGTCTTATGTGAAAAGTTAAGCTTCATCCTATAGAGGGTTGGGTGTCCCTAACTTCAAGCTAAGAGAGCACAAATAGGCATTTGAAAACTGACTCCCAACAGAACAGATTGCACAATAATAAAGCAGAACATGTCTCACCAATGCTAACTGGTACAGGGACACATTCACAACAGGACAGTGAGAGAAAGCAGCAGTCAGACCTGGACACACAGAATAACCACTATTGGGAGCAGGGAGTGTGCTGTACCAATCACTACAAATCCCACTCTATCGACAAGATGAGTGTTTATATGATGGGAGAATTTTGAGTACTATTCATTTTCTTCTTTCTCCTTTAAAAAATATCTTCCAAAGATTTTTTTACAATTTTAAAAACAAAAATCATTGAAAAGGATGCAGTGCCCAGTGGTTGCAGGCACTTGTAATCCCGGCTCTCCAGAACCACAGCAGAGACACGGGGATCTCAGTGAGTTCCAGGCCAACCTGGTCTCCAGAGCACGCGCTGTGCTAGCCAAGCTATCTATATCTAAATATTTGTTTGTTTGCTTCAAACAAACTGCCACTGATAAAAACAACAACAACAATCCACCATTTCAGCAACTCCATGACTGTTCTTATTAAAGTCAGCTTCTAATCAGCCCCAGAAACCTGTAACTTAGTTTTTCAATGGCATTCTTACAGTCAATATGTGTTTATCAAGCTGATTAATCAATGAGTAGACAATGCTTACAATGGTATAAGATTCAAAGTCTTTATGAAAAAACTGGTCTAAAGAAATGACTCGGCCCCAGTGGTTAGGAGCACTGGATGCTCGGCAGGGGACTCAGGCTCAGCTCCTAGTATCAATATGGTAGCTCACAAATGTCTGTAACTCCAGCTCCAGAAAACCCGCCCGACACCCTCTTCTGCCCTCTAAGGGCACACTGTATGCTTGTGGTACACTAACATATATGCAGGTAAAACATTCATACACACAAAAATAAAAATAAGTCAATCTTAAAACAATAACAGACCAAAGGTCCGGCCTCTAATGCGCCTGCACCGCAGACATTCAGCCCTTGCTTCCCAGAGGTAAGCGCTGTTACCAGTTCTTTTGCAATGGACAGAAATACTTTACACATGCTCAGGGCCTCACAGCTATAAAAGCAAAGGCATTTGTTTTTAAACACTACCAATGAGGCAGTAGACTGAAATTGTACACACTTCTGAAACCCAAGTTATTAAGCTAATATCATAGAGAGCAACCTACTATTTCTTACTCTATTAGAAAAACTCCTAGAAATGAAGTTGCTAAGAAAATTTATTTCAAAATATCTTTTAATTTCATCTAGATGGGGCTGGTGAGATGGCTCAGCGGGTAAGAGCACCCGACTGCTCTTCCGAAGGTGATAAGTTCAAATCCCAGCATCCACATGGTGGCTCACAACCATCTGTAACGAGATCTGGCGCCCTCTTCTGGAGTGTCTGAAGACAGCTACAGTGTACTTACATATAATAAATAAAATAAATCTTAAAAAAAAAAATTCATCTAGATGTCTAATGCAGAGAAGTTCACTCTAGGCGTTCCCCTTCTCTCTGAACAGGAACCAGGTTCACACCATTGTCTGTTTTCTCTTCCTTTCTTGTGCCGTGAGAAGCAACATCAAACCTCACCTTACCTGCTTCCATCTGGGCATGTGCTGGGAAGCAGAGCTCCCGGCTGCATGGCCCGGCCTATAGCTGTGCAATAATTCCCATTCCTTCAGACTTACCGTCTGGTCCTCTGAATCATTTCCTTCTTTCCAATAGGCTTGTTCTTCTGGACAGCCAGGAGAACTGCACAAGAGAGGAGGCTTATTAGGGGACAGTAAGTGTAGGGAGAGGTAGAGCTTAGCTGAAGAGCTGCTGGAGCCTGGGCGCCAACCTGAGCTGGAGCACAGGAAAGTGACTAAAGACCAAGGACAGGGTGCACGTCTGAACTGCCTTAGGGGTCAGAGGCTACTGTACAAATGTGCTATGGCAGGGACCCCAACTACTGGCCAGCTGACTGGTAAAGCTGACAGCTCTAGGTGGTGCTTTCCATCCCCAGCTTTCTTGTCATTTTATGGAGACTTGCCACTCAGTGCAACTGAGAGCACACAGAGACCCGGGCTGCAAACCCAGCTCTTTCCCTAAGAAGAGCGTATTGGGGGGGGGGGGGTGAAGTACGAGCAGTAGAACATTGATGGCTTTCCTTAGAGAGGCACTGTGAGAACAGTACCGGGCAGACCTCAGGTCAGTGCACCACGGCTCACTTCCTGCCACACTCTGGAACCACAAACAACAGGCTACTTCACAAGAGGCACCATCCTTATGGAAGCTTGTCCTTTTAGAAGTGCAGTGGAAAAGCTAGCAGACCGCCTTACTGGGGTCAAAGACGAGTGACAAACTAAGGTAGGCCAGTCTGCTAGCTAAGGAGACGCATGTCTCAGCAAGCAAAGCCACATTCAGCATCCTCGTGCTGCCTGGCATCCACTCTCAGCAAAGTGACATGAGGGCATACCTCTCTGGGGCAGGGGCCTCACAGAGTTGAACAGAGCTTCCCGCTCATTCTGGAACAGGTTCTGTAGCTTCCTCTCCTGGACTAGTAATTTCAGACACTTCATCCGCTCCCTAGAGCGGAAGATGAAATCAGGTCTGTGAAGCTGAAGTGATTCCTACAGGAGAGAAAACCTTGAATTAGTGACACAGACTGTCTTCCAAGTGCCCAGAACAACAAGCAAGCAAGCAAGCAAGCAAACAAACAAACAAAAACAGCACCTACACCACAGGTTTGGGGAGCCTGAGGGGAGGGCACACCCAGGGAGATCAAAGGAAGCCCAGAAATACCTTTAGAAAAGCTGAGAAGCAAAGTGGGGTCACTTGTGACTCTTCCAAATGTTGATGAAACAAGAGCTCAATTCATTCACTTCAAACAAACTCCTCATTAAATAGCCCCTTTAGCCACCAAGGGGGCAGAGCTCAAGGATGAGCGCTTGGTTAACTCTGCACGGTGACCCAAACACTTGGCCTAATCTGTACACGGGGAGCCTGCACACAGCGAGCAGTGCCCTTCCTCTCCTCCCAGTCCACAGATGCTGAGGATGGTGGAGTGACTAGACCCCAGCCTGCCCGCCACACACTCCATAAACACATATGGCTAAAGTCAACCTCATGTCACTGTGCCTACCTGCAGGGTTGCTCTCACAAATGGCCGAAGAGAAACCTGGCCACTCTCCCTGCCTGGGCCTCCCAGGGACCCACGACTGTTCATGCATTGGGCCTGCCAGTTTTGTTCCCTCAGTGGCTCCCTCCAGGGTTTGGTTTTGGTTACTGGTTCAAACCAGGAGATACCAGGTCTGTAAATCTTAGGCAGGTTTTCCTTCTTAGATGCAGACTTTCCATTTTCTACAGGAACAAACCATGAGACTCCTACAGGAAATATTTTCAAGAACAAACATTTTAATAACTGCACCCAATTACATCAAAGAAAATGTATGTAATACTGACTTGCACGGGACTCATCGATTGGGGGTGACAATCTTTAGGGTGCCCATAAATTGGCTTTAACCACAGTAGACTCTCTACATAAAAGTTCTAGTTACTTTCAAAATCTTCCACTGTGGTAGCTGGTGGCCAGTGGAGTCCATAGAGCTCTCCACAGACTCAGACACGCCTTTTACTAGTTTCCGGCTACCTGGAGTTAGAAACCGACCTTCACGGGGATTTGGCTTGTTCTTCTTTAAGTTTTTGGCCTGCAGATAATTGGAAAGGAACCTTTTCTCTTTGGCTTTTTCTTCTGACGAAGAAGTCACATCACTGTCCTCTTCCAATCTGGCCTCACTAGAACTGGGAGTTGGGAAAGTCACCCCAACATCCTGAGTGTATTTTTTGACACCAGCCACAATCTCCAAGTTACCTGAGGGGAAAGACAGATGTATCTTGGAGCAGACCGGAAGCAAGGCTGGCAGACTTGTCAAGATAGACAGTGAGCCCCTATTAATAACTCAAAACACCATACGCTGCATGGGGGTGGGGGTGGGGGCAAAGAAGGAGAGGAAGAGAGGGAAAAGAGGCAGACTGATGCAGAGGAAAGGTTTAATTTTTAAGTGGGTTTAGCTATCAGACAGAAAGAAGAAATATGGATTCCTTGGTTCAGGCTTTCATGAACTCTGATGACAAGATAGCAGGACAGTAAGTATGTTTGGCCCAGCTGCCAATCACCCAGGAAGAGGAAGAAAGAGGTGGCAATGGTGAGCTCAAGACTTGAAGGAAGAAGGAAAAAGACTGACTTGTATAAAATCAGAAACTCTCTAGCCCTGCTCTCCAGTTATTGTTCACAACTCAGGACCCCAGACAAGATCACACAAGCCGCTCTCTTCCCTCTTCTGTTTTCACAAAATGCACACAGTAGTAAACCGTACTGTTCTGTACATCGAGTTATAAATTATATATGCTTGGGACCTTCCAGTATTGGTAAAATAAGATTTCTTTATGTTTGAGTGTGAGTGTTTTCTCTTTATGTTTGTCTGTGTGACAAGCATACCTGCAGAAACACTGAATTCCCCAGAACTGGAATTACACATTTGAGTATGCATGTAGTATGTATGTGTCTATTGGGAAGTGAACCAAGGCCCTCTGCAAGATCAACCAGTGCTCTTAACCATCTTTTCAGCCCATAAAGAGAACCTCTTCATTCTACATAAAATTTCTTTATGGGAAACTACGATAATTAATTTCACCACTGATATTGATGGCTATCAACACTGATTTTAAGTATATCTATTGGCCAAATTCCAAATGCAAAAATTTCTGGGTCAAACTAAATTTAATAAAAAGTGCCAAACTGCTCTTCACAGGGGCTAAATTACTTGGACCTGCTATGAAGATACTCATTTCCCTAAACTCTTGCTTAGAAACTTGCTTTTTTCAATTAGTACATAAAAAATAGCATCTACATATGCAGATACTTTTAATCTTTACACCTTTTATCATAAGTTATATAAATGTGCTGAAGAGGTACATCTACATCAATGCAGACCTTAAACTCAATGTACTTACCAGCTTGCACACCCTTGCTCACCATGCACACAGTTTCCTCATTGGAAAAAGCAGAGTCCAAGCTCATCAACAAGCTGCCAGCAGATGAAACAGAGTCAGAAGAAGTCATATGGTTTGCCACCTGGAAAAATGAAGAGAGACTCTCTCAGAGTGACCTGCAGCCAGAGGTAAAGTTACTCACTGGGCCAGCCAGCAACACAGCTCAAAGCTTGTGAGTGATGCGACATGTGTCTATGACAGGGAGAGGCCTGCTATGATGACAGGACCCAAACTACTGCAACAGAGAGGTGGGAATGTCCCTCGGACCTGAGGAAACCGAAGAAGCTGGTAGCTAAACCTTGGTCTCAAACATCTCCAGAATGAAATTCTCAGCTGACACCTGTAGATAATTCTGGAGCTAAAAGAAATGCTAACCTAAGTGATGAAGTCCACAGTAGACCCATCAATCAGAGCAGATTCAGGCACTTCTTATATATCAGACAGATAGCAAAGAGCTGCAATGCACCTTAAGAAATCCCAAATAGGTAAAGTGCAAAACACACAAAAGCCCTTTTTAACTACATTCAGAGCAGTAGATTCAGTTGAGGGATGAAAATTGACACTGGTGGGTGAGAAAAAATTCAAAATACAGCTGAGCAAATGCCCCATAAAACTGTTTAAAAGAATAATAAGTGAGTGCTAGTAGCCCACGCCTTTAATCGCAGAGGCAGGGGCAGAGGGGCAGAGGGGCAGAGGGGCAGAGGGGCAGAGGCAGACAGATCTCTGTGTGTGAGGCCAGAGCAAGTTCCAAGACAGCCATGGCTGAGAGACAAACCCTGTCTCTAAATAAATAAATAAATAAATAAATAAATAAATAAATAAATAAATAAATTCTGTAAGCAAGCTCACAAACACAGAGGTCAGAAGAGGGCATCAGCATCTTCCTCTATCTCTTTTTTTTTTTGGTTTTTCGAGACAGGGCTTCTCTGTATAGCTCTGGCTGTCCTGGAACTTGCTTTGTAGGCCTCAAGCTCAGAAATCCGCCTGCCTCTGCCTCCGGAGTGCTGGGATTAAAGGCGTGCACCACCACGCCCGGCCCCCTATCACTCTTAATCTATTCCTGTGAGGCAAGGCCTCTCCCTGGACCTTGGGCCCACATTCCACAGCTAGACTAGAAGCAGGAAGCCCCAGCTTTGCTTGGATCTGGTATTACAGGGGTATAAGGATGCTCAGAATGGTAGGTAGGTGCTGGGACCTGGCATGATGGCACAGTAGGTGTCCTTTTCCACTGAGATACTTTCCCAGCCTAAGAGGGGCTTCTTAAGCCTGCTCATCAGAAACTGTCTGGGAAGGAGAAAAGACAGAAGCTTTAGAGGAGAGGTTTAGTCGTCAGCATTTCTTCTAAGTGCCAAATGACATTTTTATAAGCAAGTTTGATAGAACCATAGTACAGTTCAAGCACTTTGAACTGGATAAACTCCAAGGCCTCTGAGAACTTAGCCCAGAATCCTGGAAAAGGGGGAGCCATGCTAAGGCATCTGAAAGAAGGAAAAACTCTGATTTTCAGAAAAGTAAGTACTGTAAACTGTTAAGTTTAACATCATCGACCTGTCAAATTTAAAACTGATATCATGGATCTGCTAATGTGCAGGCATGTGAAAGTCAAAGGCTTGAAAATGTCCAAGCATGGTAAAGACGACAAAAACTGGCTTGCAGATTAGCCTTTTCCTGGTAGACATGGTCACTGAGTAGCAGCATGTCTAATATACTTATATTTGAAGACTAGAGTCCTAAGGGTTGAAATGACACACTGGCAGACATTTCCCTAGTGTTATTTTAAAGCTCAAAGAGGCAGTACCTGAGTGCACACCTTGCACTGCACAAATCCCCACAGAGCACCTTCTGTGTCTGTCTCTAGGTCTGGTTGCAGCATTCCTGCCTTTTTTGCATATCAATGTCTTGGAGTTTTGGAAAGCATAATTTCTATATCATAAACACCCAGAGTGCCTGTGAGGCTGAAAAGCTCTTAAGAAACAGGAATATGGCCCAAAACAAATCACAGAGTATGGATAATTATTTGATGTAGGAGAGGAAATAAAAACCAAACCAAACCAAACCAAACCAAACCAAACCAAACCAAACCAAAGTCAGCTCCAGGCCTAGAATCCTAAGACCTGAGCCAGTGCTAGGTCCTGCCTTTACTAATTAATTCAAGACACAAAGTTGTCTCTTTGTATCAGTTACCTCACTTACAATGGAACTGAAATTCTTACTCCTGAAACTACAGAAAGTGTAGAAAGAGGCTAAACACACTGGCTTATACCTATAATCCCAACACTTGAGCGGCTACAGGAGGACTGCATGCAGCCTGTCTGAGGTTAGCCTGAGCTATATGGTGAGGACCTGTCTCGATGAACAAAGACATACATATATCAAAAAAGTGTTCAAAAGAGCAAGAAAAAAATTCAACAAAAAGGAATACTAGAAAAAGATAAAATTTCACCTCTACATATTAAAGCACGTGGACCATGATTTCAAGCCCGACCTGGGCAAAGCATGAGGCACCATCTCAGAAGCCCGATCTGGGCAAAGCATGAGGCACCATCTCAGAAGCCCTACCTGGGCATGAGGTACCATCTCAGAAGCCCAACCTGGGCATGAGGTACCATCTCAGAAGCCCGACCTGGGCAAAGCATGAGGTACCATCTCAGAAGCCCGACCTGGGCAAAGCATGAGGTACCATCTCAGAAGCCCGACCTGGGCAAAACATGAGGCACCATCTCAGAACAAACAAACAAAGGTTTGCTGGGTGATGGAGGGCTATAAAGAGAATTAAAACACAACTAGTATAAAACTTTTAGAATGCTAAGATGTTAAAAACCAAAAATGCACAAGCACAAAAGGGGTAGTACAGGCAAGAAAAGTCTCTAAGGGAGAAATAAATCTAAATAAACAGAGACACTTATGTGTGAGTTAAGACTCAAAACTGCTGGGATGGCAAGTCTCCCCAAATTAATCTGCACGTTCTCCAGAAACTTAAAAACTCCTAATGAACCTTCCTGAAAAGAATGTGTAAGATGAAAAGATGTGTAAGATAAGAAGATGTGTAAGACGATCCCAAACAAAGTTAAGACACAGTATAACAGAGATAACAACCAGGTGTAGATACATCAGTCAACACAGAGTTGAGAGTGCTAAGGTAAACTCTTAAGATTATGGTCAGCTGGGGACGCAGAATAAACGAATCTTCACATGCCAAAAGTGATGCTAGCCACCACACCACATACAAAATATGCACTGAACATGGATGCAGATCTAAATAATTACTAAACCCAACAGATATGTCCAAGCTTTTTTGACATTGCTCTATGACACTGCAATCTTATCCAATGGCACACTCACACTACAGGTCGAACATACCTGCATCAACTTTTAAAATGAAAACATAGGAAAAAAAAATCTCAGGTCTAATACCAACAGCACAATCCACAAGGGGAAAAACTGTTATACCAAACTGCATTATTCAGCCTTTAACTTCAAATTTCATTTTTAAAATAAACAGAAGTGCCAGAATAGGAGACATTCTCTAGTTATGCATCTTGTAAGACTTGTTAAAAGAATACCGAGCTGATAAGAATAGATAACACATATGACACCCAAAAGGCTGAAAAGTGACCCCAAATACATAAAACTCTTACTAAGTGAGCAGAAAGACAGACAACCTAGTTTAAAAATGGGCAAAATTGAGTAGACTTGTCAGCAAAGACAAACATACTAAAGGTCTTCACTATCCAGTCATCAGGAAGGCCGGATTAAAATCATGGCAAGGAGCCTTGATATAATCTAGTATGGCCACAGTTCTGATAAGTTGTGGAAAAACTGGAATGCACAACAGTCTGCACACAGGCACGAAAAGAGCACAGCCACTTTGGGGGGAAAAAAAAAAGGAAAAAGCCACAAACAGCAGCAACAGAAAACCAAACCAAAATTCCCACAAACAAACCCAAAAAGGGCTGGGAAGCAGTGAGTGGTGCATGCCTTTAAGGCAGAGGCCAACCTGGTCTACAGAGTTCCAAGGCAACCAGGGCTACACAGAAAAACACTGTCTCAAAAAAACCAATAAATGACCGAGTGAATGAATAAGTGAATTAAAAAAAAAAAGGTTCTAAAAACATTTTAAAAAATCACAAACCATTTCATACCTAAAAGAAATGAAAATGCTTACATAAAACTTCTACATAGTTGTTTTCCAACAACTAAAAACAATCTAAAGGCAGGTGTGGTAGGGAAGGCCTTTGATCCCAACTCTCAAGAGGCAGAGGTAGGTGTATCTCTGCGAGTTTGAGGTTAGCCTAGTCTACGAATCGAGTTCCAGGACAGCCAGGGATACACAGAGACCCCCTCCCCCACCATCTCAAAGAAAGAAAGAAAGAAAGAAAGAAAGAAAGAAAGAAAGAAAGAAAGAAAGAAAGAAAGAGAAAAACAAAGAAATAACAATCCAAATGTCCTAAATGTCCACTAATAGATACAATGTGGTAAACAACCACATAATCAACTACTACCCAGCAGGAAGAGGAAATACTGAAAGCATATTACATATGAAAACACTGAAGCAAACAAGCCATATACAAAAGGCTGTTTCATCAGTGACTGTATGAACTGCGCAGAACCAACAGGCTAAGGGTTCCAGAAGCTGAAAATAAGGAATAATTGTGTGAATAGACACACTCTAGAGGTAGGAGTGCTGAGGACTGCACAACTTACTCACACTAGACACTTAACACTGCTGCCTCTGCTGAGTCTGATGCCTGGGAACAAGAGTGGGGAGCACACACCAAATGCTCAGGCTACATCAGTTCTCAGGGTTCACTAGGCTGTATTACCAGCTCAAGAGAGACTCAACAAAAAGACTTCAAGTGGTGAGTCTGGCAATGAAGACATGAGCTTGATGGTGTTAGGCTGTGAGTGTTTCAGCCTATAAATGTGGCAAACTGATTCCATCATGCTTAGTTCAAAGATCCAACTTTCAAAGTATGATGTCCACAAATGGATCCCCAAGAAGGCTGCTGTATTTGAGAAAGGAAGTGGAAAGTTCTCCCATACACTATCTGTGAGGAATGGTTAGAATGAATACCTAGAGAAAGAAATCTTGTGACCAAGGAGCTAAGAGAAAACTAGACCTATTTCCCATGCCAGAATTCAGAAAGGAAATGGCTTTTGCAATCTTAACAGTAAAAACTGTTGATACTTAAGGAATAAGACATATGCACTGGTCTCCAGATCTGCTGAAGCAAAGGCTGGTTAAGTCCTGCTTCAAGCAGGGTGTGAAAGTCATGGATAGGACCACAGGCCTTCTGCATTTCCAAAGACCAGTTGCATTTACAGTGCATTTTTTGGTAAATTGCTATGAAAAGACAAACATTCAGGGGCAGGTGGATTTCTGAGTTCGAGGCCAGCCTGGTCTACAGCATGATATCCAGGAGAGCCAGGGCTATACAGAGAAACCCTGTCTCGAAAAACAAACAAACAAACAAAGACAAACATTCAAAACTATAGTCTAAAAAAGTCCACCCAACAAAAAGTACTTATGTACAAATGTCCTTATGAAAGGAC